>CM029120.1:7827500-8147500 GCA_016859345.1 Istiophorus platypterus
CACATGAAGGCCCCGATCGGAGCTGCAGTGTCCCGGCTACGAACCTGGTAGATCACAAACACACACCAGAGCAAGAGACTGGCTTGACACAGTCCATTACTATGTGCACAACGTGCAACACTGTGATTATAATTTTGCCTCCAGTCTGTAGCATCTTGTCAGTACACGTCTTTAAAACCCTCCAAGGCATAATTATTCTTAAAAAAAAAAAAAAAATTCACAATTGTTTTTATTTTGTGCTTCTTATCATTTGTAAGGACAATGAATCACTTTTTTCAAATACAGTTCTCATTTTCACATGGAACCATGTTGTCAGATAATATTATGCATCGCGCTTTGTCAGCCACAGTGGGAGATGTTAACAAATCAAAGAATAACTGCAGAATGTTTGAGGACTCTGCTAAGACGGCCTCACAAAACGCCTCTCAGATTCATTATGTACGCTTAGACTGGCTCTCATTTTGAAATTTCATAATTAACATGCCTACTGAAAACTCGGCAGACTAATCATTCCCCGACTAATGATCTCCTGTTCCGTACCAGAAGACTGGGTGAGCGGGGCATAAGGGGCAGAATTAAGTAGCTGCAGACCATATTGTCAAATTATGCTGAAATAGTGTCAGCCACGGAGCGAGATATTGACGAATCAAAGTGACACTGAAGACTGCAACGCTTCCACTGACTCACAATGCAGTATAGTTTAACGACGTGCCCTGTATCTTCTACGATCATTGGAATGCAAATCCGAAAACGCAAAAGCACTAATGATGACTCGAAGCAATAGTACCAGGATGCCAAGGCTGGTGGAGTAGAAGGGCGAGGTGAAATCGATGACTCTGCTCCTGGCAGAATTGATGGAAAAAGAGGTGACAGCCATGTCAGCGGTTCCGCTCAGCAGGTCCCCGACCAGCCCCGTCCAGCGCCCCGTCCCGCTCAACGCCCCGTACTTCCCGTCTCCCACAATATAGAGATCAAAGGTGAAGCCCATGTCTTCTGCCAGTTTTTCCAACAGGTCAATGCAGTATCCATAGCAGCACTTCCTGAGGTCCTCCGGTAGGTCTAAGAGGAAAGAGGTGACGATGATGTAAAATTAATTCATTCTGATTCTCATATGCAGGGTTTGGATTTGCAGGGGTTGCAGTTGTGGGAGTTTGTCAACAACTATTGACTGTTGCTCATGGTAAATGTTGACGGGTCCAACCAAGACATCTGAGCTTGTGTGTTTTTTATTAACCCCAGCAGCTGGGATAGACCAACATTTAGTCACATTAAATCTTGGGCTAGAAAAATGTAACAACCCTTGGGAAGAGTGGTGTCAGCAAGATGGAGATGCTATAATATCAGTTTTTACACTTTCTGCCATTTTGATATTTTTTTTATGGCAATCCGTTTTTTAGCTTTTTTTCCATTTGTCATCTACTGAGTCAAATCAAAGTTAGGATGCTTTATAGTTTACTGCCTTTATAGTAAGGTGTTTGCGTAGTGTAGACCACTAGACACTTTTCAGAAAACAGTACCCGCCATTCCTCTGACATGATAGTCTTGATCTCTTCCTGACTTTACGTCTAATGCTCTCCACTCTTGAAACGAAGATGTAACTCTAGAACTGGGCCCTTGAGATTGCACTTGGTAGATTTTGTTTCCTCACTGGGTCCTACTTCTGAGATCAACTTCAATCTTTAGGAGTAGCAGTACAGATGTGGCCAGTTACACAGCAATGAGGTTTAAACCTAATGATCTAGGATACAACATCTTAGGCTTAAAGCTCAAAGTTTACATAAAAAAGAAAACTCATGCATTTCCTCCCACAAGTTGAAATGTTTACTGACAAAGTATTACAGCTAATCGATGACGTACTAATACTTCACCACTACAGTGCTCTATGGAGAAATGCCAAAACAAAACTCACCATTGACCTCCCAGTCTGCCATCGTAGCGTTTGGGTTGTGCAGCTGGTTAAAGAGGCTCTGGATTATGTTGGACCGGTTGGTTTTGGGGTCCAGACAGAGCTGACCAGCCGGACACAATCCATCCTCATCCACCTCTCGAGTGAAAACAAACGGGTGCTCTACCAGCGTTACCACACGCAGGCGGTGCCCCTCCACGGAAAGCCCTGGCCTCCAGCGTCCCCCAGTGTTGCTGTCCCCCTGGCCATCCCCTCCCCTCACCCCTGCCCCTAGACCTTGTCCTTGGCTGCTCCCGAACCCTCCCACCAGCCCCAGGATCCCTCCCTCTAATTCCAGTCTGCCTCTCGTCCACTGGCCTACAGTAACCCAGGCCGGCTGGCCCAGAGCGCCCCTCTTCAGACTCCATACGTGGAACAGCTGGGAGGAGAGCATCCGAGAGAGGCCAGCATCCACCTGGATCAGGCCCGTGGCTCCAGTGAAGGAAGTGTTGGAGAGAAATCTCAAGGGACAGAGAGACACAAACAGACAATTAGCGAGAGATGGCAAAATTGAGAAGAAAAAAAATGCTGGGCTGTTTCAGTTCAGAAATGTGGCCTGGAATAATGCACAACACTAAACGCACCAAATGGAATTACAAACAGGGAAAAAGTAAGAAAAAAGTTACAAACACTGGTGCAGACAGACATGGTCTGGTTATGCAGCTTTAGTGAGTCTAGTCTCAGATGGGTAATTGCATCTCCCAGAAAGTCATAATTAAAAGTTAATGCAGTGCAGAAAGGGTCTCCTCCTATCTGCAAGTCCATACAGACAGTCATTTCTATTCGTCTCACTTGTCTGGTGACCGGCATTGGTCTTTACCGTGGAATATATTAGGAAGAGCAATCCCCGTTAGCCCATAGTCTGCCCTGGCCTCTTGAACCATGCAGGGATTGTTGGCTCATGTCTTAGCGTTTGATCATGTAGACATGGTCAGGTGACGTCTCAGTGTGAAGCCATATAAGTACTGTTTGATCATGTCTTGATTAGTAAGGAATTGTCAGTAGGTCATTTTAAATCATAGGGGTTATTTAAATGTTAAAGTATGCAGGGATCACTGCTTTTGGTATGTGTTGAACCGTGCAGGGACTGTTGATTATGTCTTGGGTCAGTGCTAGAAATGGCAAGTTTTTCCTGCCCGTTAATGGAAAAGGTTGGCCAAGCTGCAGCCCTGTCTCAGGTCAGAAAAGCTGCTTCTTTGCCTCGCGCTCTTTTATTCTCTCTTCCTTTTCTCCCGCTCTCATCTCCAAGTTGGCTGCAACGACTCCTGAAGAACTTTCTCCATTAAATACGGGGTATGAGAATAAAAATTGAAAGACTAAATTGATCATGAGGGTTATTAACCTCACCTCCAAGCCTAGCCTTGACTTAAGCCTGTCTGCGTCACACAGAATGAATACAACATGTAAATAGATGTAAGGATTTGTGTATTCTGCTTGTACTTTTGTTCACTGCCCTTGCTCCTCACATTGTGATTCTCTTCAGCGGCGCAATATCAATCCATAAACCCATTTCTTGTACTATAATTCTCAGGGACCTGATTAAAAATGCCTTAGATTTGAAAGTCGTTCCCATCCCGTTCCACGTTAACTTATGTATCCTCTCTCTGTCTGTCTGACCGTAAAGCGGAAGTGCAAGAATTACCATGAGCTGAAATCACTCATGGTAATAGCCTGGCTGAATCATCATATCCAATAGACAGCAGATTCATCAAGCCAACCCAAGCTAGACTCATATACTATTCGGCCGTGGCTGCGGCAGGCCACCAAAATGTGGTATGTGAAAAAATTAACAATAGGCTTCTTTTTACATCTGTCATCCGAGCAAAGATGTGCAAAGCCCCTAATCTCACAGTTTGTGACATTTTGGATTCATGCCCAGAGAGAAGCACGTGAGATAGGATTGTGAGATAATACACGGATGAGAGTTTTTGGAGCGTTTTTTGGAGCAGCATTGCCATTTAGTCATGGATTCTGTGAATTGTCGTGCTTTGTCAGGCCAGGGGCTGCATTTAAAAAAAAAATAAAAAATAAAAAAGACAGTGGATGTCAAAGCAGGTTGGTGAGACAGCCAGTGTTGTCAGAGAGCGATGGCTTCCTCTCACTAACACCTGGCCCCGGTCGACACAGTAAATGTCGGCAGAGCGCCGAGTAAATGATGAATCTAAGAGAGTCCCGGGCATGTGTCACTCTCTTATTACTCCATCTCCCATAGTTTGGAGGAAAGTTTACTCCCTCTATCTTCGTCTCCCTGTCTATCGCGGGATGATACAGGGCTTGCTTGTGTTTTTAATCTCTTCAGGGGAGATGGAATCAGCATGACAGCTGTGTCGAGTGAGATGGCCATGACTGGCAGATCTCACTCTGATAACAACAACCCTCAATCTATTTCCCGCCTTTCGTTCTTTCTCTCTCCTCCATCGCATCCTTTTCCGCACACTTTTCTCATTCCCTGTTCTCTGATTTTATTCCTATTTTGCTTCTTAGCTGTTTCATACTACCTCTGTCTTCTATCTAATTGTTTGCCTTTGACTGTTTTCTCCCTTCTCTCATGTATTTTTGGGAATAAGTACCCGGGGATTTTTTTTTTCTGGACATACAGGAAGAACTACATCAAAAGCGACTAGTTTCTCATATTTGGCTTCATCCCGATTGCACCCGTGCTTTGAATCGGAAACAGTAATATTGTGAATTTTTATTTTCTCTTGAACTTCCTCATATCTTCCTCCTGCTTATATCTCCAGACATCCTCTCTCCCTCCCTGCCTTCCTCAGTCTGTCCCTTGGGCATTGAGCTGTTAATTGCCTTTTCCATGTGGAAGTCTCTCACTTCCTTCAGCTTTGTTAGGGCTCTCCGGAGCAAAGGCATGTCTGGCTGTTGCTGGGGAGGGATAAAAATCGGGGAGTACACTGGAGGGCAAAGAAGTATGACTGGTCCGGTTTGAATGGTGCGATAGAACGACGCCTTTTATCAGTCTCTCACAGGCAGGGAACAAAGGTCATTGGCTCCATATTGTGGAGGACTCCATTATAAATAGTCTATTTTGATAGTGTAGACTGTGTCCTAATTGGCCCCCCAAAGAAAGATTGTGACTTCACCTGGTGCCCCGATGAAGTCTGTATTAGTTTAAAAGCACAAGTTATCATTTTTTTTTTTCTTTTTTGTTCACATTATACAAAGACTAAGACTGTACGGCTCCGTAAGGCTGCAGTTAGGCACAGAGGAGGTCGGCAAGGGTTCCATAGTAATGTTACAAATAATGCAGTGATATATTGGTACCAAATTTTATCCAGTTCTTATCAGGACATTTCTCTTAAAAATGCCATATATTGTATAGTAGGCCTCATCCTCCAGGGAACATTATCGTCTGTACACAGTTTAAAGTCAATCTAATACTAGTTGTCCATAAAGCCACGTTGTTAGCATGGCTAAAAACTGATCAATTTCATCGCATTAACCCCAATAAACTTGTTTTTAACTCAAATAAAAAATGCCCAGAAAGTTTGTTTTGTAACAAAACTCCCACTCCACTTCTTTTAGCCTCTGGCACCCTACCTTCTGGCATCCCACAGCTAAACTAAACTGCAGAAGGAGTAGGCAGTCTGAGAATCCAGCTTGCGATTATGTGGGTGTTGTCAGTGATCACTCTCGGCTGGCAGGCATCGTGTGTGTCCAATATTCACCGTGGGCCCATCTCAAACCAAAAATCCCTCTCTCAGCAGCACCATAGACGAGCGAAGTTATGGATACATGCTGTTTAATCCATTCCAGTGTTTGAAAAATATCCATGTCAACTGGTTGAGCGGAAATATTTAACTTTGGAGTGAGTTTTTGGCACCGTGCTTCAGTTCATCACTTTTTTGACAACAGATGTGAGGCTTTTGCTTCCCCTGCTTTAAGAGTATACGTTTATAGTCTAATATGTATTTCAATGGTCTTTTTTTTCTCTGAATGCGAACATGCTATCACAGGCTACACCTCGACAGAGCCCGTGAGAGGCCTTTTAAAAAAGCTGCACGGATTGAAGCAGCCACAACAGCCAAGAGAAAGAGATAAAACTCTCTGGTGTCAGTCTTTGGATCTGTATGCCATGAAGACCCTCTCCCCAGCACCCCTGTATGACAGCGCTATTCAGAGGTTGCCACCCCCATGGTGCAGGGGACAGACAAGGGCAGCAACTGGAGCGTACAGTGCCACAAGTGGAGCAAGCAACTACTCAAAAAAAAAAAGTCTGGAGTGTCATTCGGAGAGCTACCGAGGACGCAGACATTTAGTGTTGTGACCACAAGAACTTCATTGCAGTTTGTCAGTGTCTCGTTTAAGTATGTATACTTTTCTGACCTTGTTCAAGCGTTTTAGGTGCCCAGATCATTTTGGCTGCAGGTGATACAGAGACTACGGGGCTCTCCAGGTCTGACTGGAGCGCTGCTAATCCCGTGTCACCCTCAAACGATACATTCAACTTTGGGAAGAAGTTTCTCAATCGTCCAAAATCTTAAAAGGTCTGTTCACCCGAATTACACAAAAGATCATGTTTAAAACTGCTTTCTACCAGTGGAAAAAAGAGAGGTCGCTGCTGAACTTTTAAAATGTCATTTTCAGTGCTGTGGGCTTGGCGAAACAAACTGTTCTCCTCCATTTTATTCGGGTGGAGGTAGAAATATCTCGTCTCACGATAGCTTCCACTTTTCGAGTGGCTTGCAATCTTAAGCTAAAAATTACATTGTAATATTTCAACTAGATATTTACTTAGCCAGTTAGCCTCAGTAGATAACTTGCTTACATAACTTGCTAACATTAACACTGATCCCCTGTAGATAATATAGGAACTGTTTGAATCATAATTATGATAAGCAATTGCTAACATTGTCGGTCAGTACCAAATACTCCAAACCCTTAAGATCACTGATGTAATGTAGGAGACGCTGTCAAATCAGAAAAACGACTGAAATTTAACTTTCTTCGTTATGTTAATTACTTTTGACCAATAAAACCAAACACCAAGAATATGTGAACTGACCTCTTAGAAAACTGAATTTCAATTTTACTTCAAACCAAAGTTGTCCACATTGCTGGGATCCACTAACGGTGAATAAAAGCATGATATTTCTTAGCAATTTAGGTGAATGGACCCTTTAATTTGTGTTTGTGTGTGTCTGTGTATATATGTATGTAAGTTTGATTACCTGGCCAGATATTGTCCTGAAGAGGGGAGTTCATGGCGGTTTGGTTTGTCGTAACAATTCACCATGTTCTGGATCAGCGCCAAGTCCGGCCTCACCATGGTCGCCGCAGTGACCGCTCGACCAATCAACTGCAAAGCATCCCGGATGTAGAAACTGATTGGCTTGCGGCCGACCTCCCCGTAGGCTAGTAGTCCAAGGGGACCTCCTAGAGTGTGTAGAGAATCCGGAGACAAGGGGTATCCCATGATCCACTGCAGTGCTGGTAGTGATGGAGCGAGGCGCTGAGCGGCCCGCAAGACGGAGGAGAGACACTCGGGATCAGAGCCCAGCAGGAGGACAGAGGAGATAGGAGAGGGGGAGCGCAGGAAACGGGTGGAGAGGATCTTCAAAGCTTCTTCTTCCATCTGATCCTCCCTCCTCTCCTGGCTGGCCTCCCCCCTTCTGTCCCCACCTCCTGTGATGCGGGTCAGGTTGATGATGTCCCACAAATGCCAAGTAGAACCACTGTGCCTCTGAAGGTGAGACAGCAACCCGTCACCCCCTTCCTCCCAGCCGGGGCAGATCACAGCTGCTCCCCCCCAGCTCCCTTCCCCCCGGCTTCCTCTGTCCCTGGCCCCTTCTCCCCCCTGCAGGACTGCCAGCAGCAGGCTGCCCAGGGTCGATGGAGGCACACGTGCCGACATCTGCAGGTGGAATCGGTTCTATCGGAGATGTCGGGGAGGAGAAGGTGGGAGTTTTAAAGAAGAACAAAAAAAGAAGGAGCGTAAGACATTTCATGGGAAAACACAAAAGTAAAAGATGGGGGAGCGAACAAAGGCGGAGAAAATGATGGGAGGAGAAAAAAGAGTGAACAATATCAAACCAGAGTTTAATAAATAAAGCGAAAAAGCCCTCTTAGGGATAAATAACAGAAAATCACATTAAACACAGCTTTTATAAGCACCAGAGTACTGCAAAACAATCCCTGTTGCGGCTGTAATTCACCGAAACACTGATCAGAAACAGTCACATTTGTTTATTATGTCTCTGAATAAGAAGAGTCGCGCTGGTACAAACAAGGAGTCAATGATTCGCATCTAATCTGCAACATCACAGTTGGCTTGGCAAGACAACAGTAGCATCCACAGTTCATCCAGAAGCCTGCATTTCCAAACCGCACTGAAAACACTGGCTTGTTTCATACTGTTCCAAAATGGATAACACTGTTGTCCTTGAATGCAGCTCACAGATGGACCTCCCCCCTCCTTCCTTTGGGGCTTCTATCCATTTTTCATCCTATCAGTGCTCCAGGCAAGGTTGAGGTGGGGGTGGGGGTTCACGGCCACTTTATATGTAGAAACCCCTGAAGTTTATCTTAATATGACTCTAGATTTGCTTAGGATGGCTCACGTTACACACTCTGTTCACAAACACTTTGTGGCATTAACACGTACACCATCAGACAAATGTCTTAGGTCAAACCCAACTTTTCAGTTTTTTATATAAAAAAAAAGGCAGTTCAAGTCCAGTGTATAACATTAAACGCTTCAATGCTAAGGGGTAAACTCCCCAAGGTGAAAAAAAAAAAAACTCACCAAAAATTGAAAAATCGTGTAAATTTCATAGAAAACGTCTCTTTTCCAGGGATTAAGAGATTAGTTTATTTGCAGCGTTCCTGCAGCACTGGAAGTAAATTAAACCTTGAAACTTACTGCAAATAGTTCCTACTGGGGCCCCAACTTTTGGTGATTACTTACAAACCCTGCTGCTAAACCCTCTGATGCATTATTAGGACAATACTGCACTGCAGGAAGGAGTGGAATATATTGCAATCGGGGGAAGAGGAAGGCAGACTGGTTGATCGGGGTTTCATCCCACAGCAAGATGATGAACCGAAACCATTAGAGGGAAAGATCTAGAGGGTGGCTTCCGACGATGGAGGACCAGCACAGTGTCTAGACTTAAGAGCTCTCCAAACAATGTTTTATTTTATGGTAGAGCCAAAGCCAACACTCATTGACATAATGCATTCCCTAGTCCCTCAACCTAACCTTAACCATCACAGCTTTTTGTTTTTAAGCCTCAGACAGCCCTTTGAAGTTGTGTCAGAAAATGAGGACCGGCCAAACTGTCCTCATTCCAATTGTTTAAAACTCAAACTGATACTCACAGCGTATAGCCATATAATCACACACACACACACCAAAAACATGCACATTCAGTACTTAATTAAATCTGTACATATACTGTAAATCAATGTAGACACATTCAGTGTGGCAGCATGTGTAGCCACACACACATACACATTCCTTCAGATAGAAATATCCCACCTGGGAGTACAAAGTAAACAGAGCGACCCGCTTCTGAAAGTCCTTGAGTCCCTTAAGAGAGAAAGGAAAAAAAATATATATATTTCACTGAAGTGTGGAGAGCTATGGATGCATTAATGCAGCATCTGTATTTACCCTCCTGGGAGAGTCCAGGTGTGTGCAGAGGGACAAGAAAGGAATGGCCTCTTCGTTTGAACTCGATGGGGGGCCAGAAAAGGGAGCGGTAGTAGGTGGATTGGAGGGGGGGTTTGTTGGCGACAAAGCGATGTGCTCCACAGAAGAACAAAGATGGGAAGGAGGCGCCTGCTATAGGTGTGAGCGTTATTCAGCATAATTCCATCAAGAATGAAAATAATGTCATGCATATTTTGTCAGAGGACTCAGATCCCAAAATACGATGAGAGAAAGATCAAAACAGAGCCTTGAGGCACCTTGGGGGATTAGCATGTAAATCTGTATCTGCTCTCATTGTGAGTTTCTCTGGGTTTGATCCCTCTCTGCTATCTACCCCTTAAATATTAACATATGACTAAATGTTAATGCATGGCAGTGTTATGTCACCTCGTAAAGTAAACAAAAAATATGGAAAAGAAAAAGGGAGACATTCTGACAAGTCTAAATCGTGAATTAATGCGCATCATGTACAAAAGGCTGTAAATTATGTTCCTAGTGAATACAGCTTGTTAGCAAACCAGAGAGGGATTCCTGCTAAATATATCATTGTCAAATTAATTGTTATAATAATCATCTGTGGTAAATCCCACAGCTGTGTCAGATGTTTCGTACTACCGTTGTTTTCACTTGCAATTCTCTTCCCCCAAAGATTAACGCGAACTTGCCAGACTTCTAAATAGATTCCCCTAAAATTTCATTTAAATTTGAGTTTTTTAGCCGGAGCTCTTATCCAGAGAAACGTATAGGGACCCACAGTAGAATTACTTCAAGACCGGGGACGTGAGAATAATAATAAGAGAAAACCAGAGCGTTATTGGAGTTGTGTTTCTATTTGCTGCTGTTAGGAGAGAAAGCAAATTAGAGCGAATGGAGGCGGCAGATGTGGGAGCCGTGATGTGATTCTTAAGAGAGAGGGTGATATGAGCCCTTTCGTGAAGACATGAGTTCCAGCCCATAAGACAGGACTCTGCTGTTTTGAATTGAAGAGGAAGGACTTTTTAAAAAATCCTGTGAGCAATCAAACGTGATAAGCACCAAAGTGGACCCAATGAAACTTAAAAAAAAAAAAGAGCACATTGCTGGAGTTATTGCCTATTACAACAGCAGTCACTTCTTGCCTGCGTTGGAATGTTTCGGCACAATTAATTCCAGTGATATATTAGAGCAGTGACTCCCAGGAAGGCATTTTTCTGCTGTGCTTATACGTGCAAACGTGATGTACAGTACCGCCTGAGAAAGTTTCGCTCAAAGTGGTGCATATTAATAATAACACAAAACAACACCAAATAAGAAAGATCACCAACAAGTTTCCGAGTAAACACAAACCTACAGCTCCGAGTATTGAAAATACTTGAGATATTTTAACCCTGGATGTGTTTTCAACCAGGAGACTGCTCGGCTTTGTTAGATTAAGTATTAGCGTCATATTAGGTGTATTAAGTGCCCGTGCGTAGAAGCATGGAGAGTTGACTCCACTGAGCTGCTGTTTGACGGAATATATCTGTTTGCTCAGTGCCTTTTGTTGAGAACCACTTACCTATATTCAGACAGGGAACGCCACTGAATTTTTAACAAATGCGGTCTCACTCATTTAAATGAGGCAGCGTTGTTGATGTAACAAGGGTGCCCATGCAGAAGGTTCTGGTTAAAAAGGAAAAAGTCCTACATCAGAAAAGTTAAACTCGGCTCAACTTTTGCTAGAAACCATACACTTCTGGTAACAGCAAATGGTGTAATTCTACTGTTTTTGGGTTTTTTTTTTTTTAATCATGAAATGTTGTGGTGAAACATAAAAAAATTGCAGCTGTAATAACTTTCCAGAATCCTCTCTTATAGTATCATAAATTGCGTGCAGCGTTTAGGTGACTGACCAGCCTTCAAGCTCATTAATCTCAAACTGGACCTCCTGGATCCTATTTATTCGTCTCACCAGTACCCTCAGCACCTCTCCTCCGTCGGGGCAGCCCATTGTAATCTTTTAACACAGGGCTGTTTTTTGGTCTGAGTGCCTGCTAAAGCTGACTATCTCCAGATTGTTTTTTTTCTTTTTTCTTTTTTGTTGGGGGCAAATCACAAACCACAAACCACAAAAACCGAACGAGAAAGTCTTTGACGAGTCTGTTTGCTCGGTGGGCCTCTGACCTTAGCAAGCCGCCGATACCAACACGTGATAAGCTGGAGAACCTATAGCGACCCACCTTTTTATGTCCGTCCCTTTTGCCGTTGCTCTGTCTCTCATGCACAGGTGCACACTTCTTTATGGATGCTAATAAAGAGCTGTTCTTCACTCATTCTCAAAACACACTGAAATGATCCTCAATCAGACAATGAGAAAATCCTACACGTAGCATCTTGAAGAACTGCACTGAATACCAATAAAATCCCTGCCACTCATCCAGCTTAATCCAGTGTGTCTTAAAAACAAGCTGGCAGCATTGGTGTTTATCCTTGTGACACACCAGATTTACCATACTGTATGTGTGTATTATATATGTGTATATATCTGCATACTTGCTGCTTATGCCAGATCTTCACGTCCACTGGGGCTGTCTGCATGAATTTGTGTTTGTTTTTTGACATCCTGTGCTTTTGCCTTGGGTCGGGGCCAACTCTGTTGTTGCAGGTATCAGGCATTTGAATTTAAAATGTCACTTTTTAGCAGACCTGAGGGAACCTGAGCCGAGTTTTGATCTCTAGAGAAATGCAGGCAGCATGTTTCCTATGATGTCACAGTCTAGACAAGATAAAAGGTGACTGCACTGTCTGGAGCTGGAAAGTTTGCAGACTATTGGCAGTTTCTTCTGACACACAGAGGCATGTTTTGGTTTTTTTTTTTGGATTTGCTTCGGTGTGCAGGGACCAGCTAGACACAAACAGGCTTGTCCCTGCAAGCCATGGTGACGTCTGAGTCCAGCTCCACTGCCCATGTCAAACCAGACTCAGGTTGATCTTTTTCTAAAGTACACACACATTTTTTAGGCTTGGTTAGAAATACGAATGTTTTCTCTAAGCACCTACAGATTTCAACCTGTAAGGACCTCCCGTGTGTGCGTGCGTGTGAGTGAGGGTGTGTATTTTTGTGTGTATGCTCTTATCTATTTTCTATTCTCAGGTATAAGCTTCATCTGCAAGCACAAGGTTAGAAAGACTCAGAACTAAGGATGCAAGATAAGCAGAGCTAAAAGGAATGTCAGCATTATTCCCGTATAAAATATAAAATCCATACCCCTTCTCACACATCTGCAAATTAGGAGCCTCGAACTGAACCTCTGCCTCTACTAAATAAATCCTGAGTGCCGCTTGATGCGCTTTCCTGAAGATTTTCAGGCCTTCAAAAAAAAAACTATGTGTGCACAAACACATGCACTGAAACCCTCCTGCATAGACAGGAGACAGGCATGCATGCAGGAGGCATCAACAAACATGCACACCCAGGCACTAATGCAAGAAGACACAGATACAGTTCAAACACACGGTGGTGTGAATACTGGAGCATAAACCCAGAGGGATCTTTGGGCAATGTGGAGTAAGCAAACCGACAGGAGTGCCTTGAATCAGAACAGGAGAGCAGCACCAAGTTACTAAGCTCATTCCTTATTTAGGCCTCTATGAAAAAAGCATCAACACTTGGAGGGTTGTGCACCTGAATGCACAAAAATGGGGCACAAAAAAATGGCAGCACCTGCAGTTTCAGAGCTTATTAACAGCAAGTGGGAGCAAAAAGTGAGGAGGTGGAAAGCATGTGTGTCTGCGGGTGCGTCAAAGGGTTTGAGTGGCTGAGGGAGGCTAAAGAGACCTAAGATGTGAGCCGAAGCTCTGAAAACTGGGTGTCCTTCCTCCACAGCTTCAGGCAAAGGATCTCTTTAAACTCTCTGCAGCTTGACTTACTGCGAAGGCTCACTGGAGCCCTGGTCGGGCTTAACATTGCAGTCATGAATCATTTGCATCAAGCAGAGTGCTGGCTGAGAGAGCGAGGGCCGGCTTGGAGTTGTCCTCGCTGTTACATCCGAAAATGTGTACCTCTGCCTGAGCCTCTGACTGACTGCTTGGCTTCCATCTCCGCGCAGAAACAAAGCTCATGGTCAGGGCATCACTCCAGGCAACAACACTTCACTGAACACATTAATATTTCACCAGCACTGTCACCAGGTGAGATGGCTGTATGTAGGGAGGACGGGGGCAGAGATAGAAAAAGAGACAGACAGAAAGAGGGGGATTGTTGTGTGGATGGGAATATATGTTTGAGATAAAAGATGGACGAGAAATTGAGGTGGTTTAATATCCGTATTTGTGAAAGCTGGTAAAAGGTGACTGTTTGTGTCTGAATGTGTGTCTAGTGGAAGGGAGCAAGTGAGACAGAGAGGGTAGTATGGTTGTGTGTTAAGAGAAGGCAGGGAAAGATTTTCTCAGCGGGGTGCAAGTCTTATACCTCAAACACCTGAGATGAAAACCGAACATATCGCCGCCTGAATGTCAGTCTAAAATGTCACAGCGGATGCGGGCTCACATGTGTGCACAAAAAATAATCTAAATCCAACCTATGCAATTTGATTTAACCAGCAGTGAAGAGCCGATTTTTGCTCGCATTAGCTCATACATAATGAATAAATAAACTGTTGAACGTGTGTAATTTTTCCAGACTTCTCAAAGTTCAAATAAACATCCATGACTGAATAAGGCCAGTGAGTGTTGTTTGCATAGCTGATGAAGCGACGCTGAGATGTGCTATTTAGTTGACCAGACGGCTGCTAACCGAGCAGTTTGCCTCGCCGCTGTGCAATTGTATGCAAATTGCATTGTTTAATTTTCTCCTAATTTCCTTACGTCTCCTGGTGCTAAGTGTAATATGGGTGACTTTAATCTTACTCAGCCATGCTGCCAGAGACTGGAGCTAAGCCTGGTGGAGAAAGAGAGGCTGGCGTCGCTACACACAAATGCAGCAGGGCGTGCACGCGAATGCGCACGCATACACCATACTGCAATACATACACAGGCAGGGGCAGCAAATTACATTTACGTGCTTACACGTGCATGAAAGTATGCCGCACACCCGCGCATGCACGAAAAACACAACTGTGAAGCAATCAGCCACTTAACACAGCAAATGACTATGGTTATCTAGGCATAACAGCATGTTGGCTCCAAGAAACGGAGTGATAAGCAGTAAGATACACATTATTAGGCGCCACCACAGGACTGGCCATGGAATAAAAGAGGGTCTAAATCTTGTTTCACAGTTAACACTTGATAGAGATGGTGCCATGTCTCTCTGATTGTCACCGCCAAATTACATATGCAAATACCTTAACTCCATCCATTTCCGCCCACCATCTCCTGTACAGTGATGGAGCATAAAAGTATGCGGCGTACAGGGGAGCACAATGAAACAGCAGGCAAAAAGTGTAAAGCACACTTCCAATTAGGTTTGATTAAAAGGGTAATGGTTGCTCTTCGCTCAAGCTGCTTGTTGATTTTGCAGCTTGGCAACTGCTGGAGGTGTGAGTTTTTTTTGCCTCCATTAAACATAAGGACCTTGTCGGTTTCCTTGGTGGTGTGACGGGTCGGGGAGGGGGCGCAGGTGTGTTCTGCAATAACGTCATAAAAACCCCATTGTAGTCCTGAGCGACTGTTGGGGAAAGCCATTAAAGTCTTGACGGGCCATGTCTCCTCTTTTCCTCCAGGCTCAGAGTTTATGGGGAGCATTCTGAATGAGAGAAAAGACTGAGAGAGAATGGGATTCGCTCGTTTTGTACACTGGCGTCAAACCAACCGTAGCGAGGAAAATGCGCTTGCATAGCTCTGTAAGCCAAAACTTAGTTGTGCGTCTCCGTATTCAAAGTATTTGTTTTGCGAGAGCGTCTGCTAGATAATTTGTGCTCTATGTGTGTGATTATGTCTGGGTATATGTGTGTTTGAGCGAATAAATGTGAATGCCTTTAATTTACAAACCATTTGATGGAATAGTGTTCTCAGCATGACTCCAAATTAATTTGAATGATCGAGACACAGAGCACATAAGCATTTTCCCTCCTGGAGCATTGAAAGCTTCTGTAGAACTGAGAGAGAACCAAATTACTTCGCTCTTGCTCTCACACACATGTAAACACACACACACACACACATACACGAACCCAGATAGACTGATCACATGCTCAAACTAGCCAAGTGCTTTGGGCTTTGTACATACTCATGAAGACGTTTTTGCTACATGATTTCAAGTCACATAGTTTAATCAAATGTCCATCCAGAGGGAATAACTAAAATGCAATTGCATATCAAAGTATGCAAACACTTCCCTGCTAGTCTGTAGTGTTGAGTAAATGAAGTAATCCAGTGCAGATTGTTCACTTGCATTATCAGTTGACTTCTGATTTAATGAGCCACGCTGGGCCCGAGAATGTCCTGATGCCATCAATAATAATCAGATAGAGGAAGCAGCAGGGGGGCTGAATGTGCTGTTCTGGACTGGTTGGTAAGGTCTCTAGTCAGCCAATGTTAGTGCTGAGTGCACTGCTAGCATTGGTGAAGGCTGTCATCTCAGCACGCTGCATCGGCGCCTCTTTTGTCAGGAGCTCCTTTGATCCCCTCAGTTGCAGAGATACAAGCCCAAAGCAGAAATATGCTGAATGGATTCATGTATCATCCTCCCCGCTACAAACAGCCTCTGGCCCCCTCACTATTTATGATCATAAAAGCTGCTGTTATTTATTATAGAGAACAATTGTTGTCCTTGCTCTATAGACAATGTTGTTTTCTCTGCTGGAGAGAATATTTGTCCTTTTGGGTGCCGGCATAGTGAATGTGATGGTGATTGATTCCCGTGTTGAGCGGTGAAGAGAGGTACAGAGGAAGGCTAATCTGAGTTATGATTGCCACTGTAATCGCATTTTCTCCCCTGACTCATCCATCCACTCTACAGTAGCGTGTACATGCTGTATTCTGATTACGCCACGCTTCTGTCGATAACAGAGACTGTATGAAGGAACGACAACGCGTGTCTGTTCCACCTTCCGCCGGTTTTTTCCATCGACATGATATCCTAGACCATAACTCTCTCTCTCTCCCCTCTCGCAGACCAGCTTCATCTTCCCCCGTCACTAACTTGCTAAGTTGCCGGAGGTGGCATCAAGCATTTGCGGTAATCATGCCATCATGTTGGGGGTTAAAAAGAGCTGTTTTGTGTGTTCTGGGCTGACGCAGGGACCGTCAGGGTAGAAAATAGCCTCTTGCTGTGTTGTAATCCAACCAGAAGGCAGCTGGACCAATGAGATGGCGAGGCTATTTAGCTACTGGGAGAATGATACCAGTTGATAACAGTTCCCCAAGTACAGATGCAGAGTGGCGTGATGCCATTAACAGTCAACCCATGGGGAACATTCCTACAAACAGCAAAAACTTCAGGGGGGGACAAATTTATTCACAACACCCCAGCGGTGAAAGCATGCCATCCCAGTAATGAGGCGTCGAGAGCTTTGGGCATCGAGTGCGTGCTTGAGTACATGTGATACTTCTTAGTCTAAGGGTCTGTGTGCATTTTTGTGTGTGTTTGTTTTTTGGTGAGGTTGTATGGGGCTTGAATTTGTGACTGAAAAAGTTCCTAATGGAATAGATCCCTCTGCTCCAGTCGTGTTGAATACTGAGACTCCGGCTTCCCAGTAGCGTAATAATACACCTACAGAGATGGAAGTCATTTAGGGGCAGTGTGTTTGTACGAGATTGTGTGTTGAATCAAGGATGTAGTGTGTGTGTGTGTGTGTGTGTGTGTGTGTGTTGGGTGGGGGAATGTGTGGGTCCCTGGATGGATGGGCTTGCGGTGAGTAAATGACCTGCCTTGATTCAGCCTATCAGCTGAGCTCTCCACCCAGACTCCCTGATATCCCCTTTCATCCATCTATATAAGAGAGAAATGACGGCGAGATGGAGAGGCAGAGGGAGAGAGGCTGAGGAGATGAATATGCGCCGAAGAGAGTGAACGATTTCAAGTGCTAGAGCGAGCATAAAGGAGCTAATTAGTGAAGAGGGAAAAATTTGGGAACACGCGGGACGGCGAAACAGAGGAGGTGAACAAAAAGACTTTAAGACTCCAGTCTGAATCTGGGGTAATACGTCCGGCGAACGGCGCCCTGTTCACACCAGAGGCGCCTCTCTCTAATGTGACTGTGAATTCCAGTCGATAGAGGGGCCATTTGGGGTGAGTCGGTCTGGGGCACAGATGAGCATGTTGTTTGGTCTCAACCCACTTCTGGTGATCAAATACACAATGCCGAACCCGCAGAAGAAGCCACTGCAGACCTGGGTAGAAAATGTAGAACTAGGGCTTCATTCCAAAGAGAAAATTACACTTACTCGGAAAATGATCCCAGGTAGCGACATGAGGCACATTTTAGATTGGTATCATTATAGACATGAGTCATCTGAATACCTTTGCCTAGAAAATTGCTCTGTTTACTACATAAATATATATGGAGTTTTGCAGGAAATGAAAGCCAGTGGTGAAATGTCCTCGCAGTGTGCCATTGCTGGTGTCCCCTGCACCCTACCCACTCTCAAGGGCATCGCTTTGAGATTTCTTATTTGTTCTCCGTGTAGACTTTGTTTTTTTTTTCTTTGGTTTGGTAAAAGGCCTGAGAAAATGCTCAGAGGCATGAAGAAAGACAAGGAGACAAGGACATGGCTACAGATGCAAATAGAAACAGACGCAAACAGTATGACTGCACTGAAACCCCTGATACCGATACACCACAGAAGGACCCTTGAGGAAATATTCAGGGTTTTTTTTGTTTTTTTTTCCAATGTGGGTCATATGTTTGTATTTCTCCAATCATTTCTGTTAGTTATTCAACCACACTCTCCAAAGTAATGGCTGTGATCTGGGAACACAGTGACACTGCTACAATAAAGTCTGATGAGGCCAAAAAATGCGCGATCCGACAATGAGACAGTTTATAATCCGTATCTGAACCCTATAATTTTGTGGAGAGAGCGCCCATCAACGGCACTTATATTCCCTCATTGTGTGGGAAAGGTGTGTCAACCCACAGCAAAAGTAGCTCAAAGCCCGACCAAGAGGTTTCTCTGTGAACTGTGATTACATTGCGGTTTACTTTTGCTTCCACATGTTGGGTTAAACCAGAATTTCTGGGACAGACTGGACTCTCTTTTACTGCGGTTTCCAATCTAGACACATGGGCAAGCATAAGGCACATACATTTTCTGCATCTGGGCCTGTCAGTAGCTCAGTCTGCCAATAAACCGCGCTAATGCTATCGTAATAAATAACTTCAAAGGGAGGCTTGTTTGCAGTGGCTATGGTGGCACTGGCTCAAGATAGATGTAGACATTTTTCGACAATAGCAACCATTGTAATATCTATTTTTAGACCTTTATTTATCCTGGGATAATTCGCTTTTCATGCTGAGCATGCATGTTCTTTTACAGCTCAGCGCCAATTAACACGTATACGTTTATACACAGTCAAATTCGGAGAGCTGCACAGCACTTGCACATCCTAACTTGACAGCTGAGCAGCTCCACAAGATTAAGTGCCTTGCTCAAGGACAGTGCAGTGGACATTTATAATGGTCAGGAAAGAGTGCATTCAGTTTTACAGATCAACATGTTGTGGGTTTTTAAACTACTGACCTTGACTGCCGAATGTTTGCCCTGCAAGCTGCAACATTATGATTATGCATCCCTCGCACTATGTTTCCTCAGAGCCTAAACTACAAAACATAAACAACAGCACTGCAGCTGTCAAATGCAGATTTCAACCAGCAGTAAATGTCTCTCAAGAGGAGGATATTTTGTCCTGTTTCCTTCCTTGGATAATAGTACAATAATAAGTCATATTTTTGCAGGTCGCTTTATTATTCATCCAGAGGGAGGAGTACAGTTCACTCGCAGCTTATGTTGATCTCAGGGTCAAACCTTTTTAGCATAAGGTTCACCGCCATGCAGAACGCTTTTGTAAAGCTCGTGGCGTTTAGAAACAAGTACAATACTTTCTGTTGCTGCGGCGGAAAAAAAAGAGTTGGCTAAATTTTCCAGTGGCTACAAATAACAGATAACCAAAGTACACAACCCCAGTTTTATGTGTTATCATTCTCCATTTCAAAAGCAAAGCGCCGAATCCCTACTTGCTCATTAACGGTTTTCATATTAAGTCACACCAGATTTGTGCATGATCCGAGAGCATAAAAGGTGAGTGAAACTGACGTGTTCAACAGGATAATAAGATGTCACTCTATTTACCTAAGAAACGCATCAATAAACAAGGACTTTTTTCAGGGTTTAAGTGGTGTACTTAACATACCCTTGGAGGATGATGCAGATTAAAAGAATTGCAAGTAATATTACAAGAACTTTGCACTTAACATAGCCCCTGAGCCCTTTTTTCCTTGAAAATGTGCCATTAGTCATTTTGATGACTCATCTCGCATGCAAAGATTTAGTCATTTGCAGCAACCTCTCACTTCAGAGGTAACCTTTAAGCAACCTTAAAGAGGCACGCGCATGGGTTTGTTTATAAGACAAGAATGTGCTATCATTTTCATCTAATTCACAACACAAACGTGAATCAAACACACAAAGCATCTGGGAAGTGAAACCATGCATGATAATACCAATACCGTGTCTTCAATTTTGACCTGTTTTTATATCCAGTCCTGTTCAATGGCATTTTTGGTAACTATTGCACATATCACAGACAGGACTAATTAATCCACTAGGGAACCTTTCGGGTATAATGAGCTGTGGGCCAGTTTTGATCCACAGATACAAGGCAGATGGCGTGGAGGCTTTCCTCCAAAGAGGAACGACAGTTTCGGGTGTTTAAGCAAATGCCGAAAAAAACTCTGTTTGTTTTTCAAGCGGCGGGACCTGTAGCAGCTGCGGATCTTGTAGGCCAGGTTGGTTAGATGGGTCAACAAACCATCAGACTTTAACATGGGAGAATGCTGTTTGATTCTCGTTTCCTACCTGTCAGCCAAAATGGGTTTCTTTAGCCATGATCTTTCCCCGACACTAACCGAGTTGTAAGCGTAAAGACAAGGGCCTCTGACCTCAAAGGTGCCCTGTGGAGTTTCCCATAGACAAGCAGCAGCTACATCTTCAGTCAGTTTTTTTCTCAGCGAAATACATCATGGGTCTCCTACCAAACATGTTAAATGAATTACCATCCTCATAAAATGTTTGCAAAGAAGTTTTTGAACATTTTCGAACCTGCTTTGTTTATATCCTAGTTGCTTGCTTTCAGCCTTTTTCTTCCTTGCCTTTGTTGGCACATTGCAAAGTATATTGACCAAATGCCGCCACCTGTTGATCAGTGGAATAGTGTGAAACTACTGGCAGGACTGTGTATTGCGTCACACGCATTCATGCATGTACGTCCTTGTGAACGTAACAAACGAAACGGTGACTAATTCATGGGGAAAAAAAAAAAAAATTAGGGGCAGTGTGTTTGTACGAGATTGTGTGTTGAGAGGGTAACTTTAACAAACAAGTCATTTTAATCCAAATCACTATGTTCACCTGACCTTTCAAACAAACCATGATCTTTCCCTCATCAAATTGTGTCGTTGCCTAAACCAAAAAAAACCGTTACCACAGTGGTGCAAGTGTTTTCAACACTTGTTTGTAATGGTTTTGTAAGAGACTGATCAATGAACGACCGGAGCAGAATACACAATCCGGTTTCAGTGTATTTTCCTTGAGCGAAAACTACTAGCGTTAACCTGTGCATTGTTCACGTTTGGTCATTTGATAAAGAAAAATTATACTTAAGACATATGTATCATGTAAGCATAACAAACTGAATTAATAATCGTATTACAAATTAAAACCTCCAGACTGATCAATAATTTAGCTATTTTAATCATTTCAATTTGGATAGGTTTTTTTTTTGTTTGTTTGTTTGTTTTTTGTGCATTTACCAAACAATTTTGCGATCAGCCAAATTGCCACAAGCTATACATTTTCCAAACAGTTACTGGTTGGTGGGAAACCCTGGAGGACCTAGGGGCCCTGGGCTTTTGCCAAGTTCCAGCCTTGATTATCTTCATTGTTTCATGATTGATTTAGCGAAAATGCATCTTTTCTGATTGGGTTTTGAACAACTAGAGTCCAGGTGTCTTTTGAAGTTTGAGACAGTTTTGGAAGGCAGAGCTACACTGGATGAGGGTTTGGGAAAACACTGAATAAAAAAAGAAAAGCTGTTGCATTCTCGGTCTGACTCTAAGACAACAGGACTTTAGGACCCCCCATTTTTCTACAAATGTAATCACTATACCATCATTACGCATTTGGCCGCTTCCCTCTGAGCTAGAGAAAAATTAACTCCCTAATCTAACTCTCTGTTACTTCAGTTTATGTATTAATTGCCGCATCAAATAAATTGGCCAAATCTCTGCACTAGGCCCTAATCACTAATCTGTCATTAGTGTTCTAGCCAGGGGGTATAATTGGGGCAGTTCATAGTTGTGGAAAATAACTCTGCGTTATCATCAACAAAGGCGCAAGGGTGGCCCACTTAGAGCGAAACATCTATTGACAGTTCAGAGAAAAAATAAAGGGATTAGATAGCAACTTCCGTGGCGCTGATTGTCGAACGTGCACATGTGCACGACCGTGCGCGTAGCTCTGTGCCTGGGTGTCCGCGCGTTGTGCGACAAAATCGCAGATCTCTGACGCGAGTGCTTCACACAGTATCAACACCCTGTGCGGAAAGAGCGCGCTGAGCCGTTCTCGCGCGCACCCTAAAAGGCAACAGGCGTATCCAGAAACAAAGTACGCCAGCGATAAGGCCCGGACTCGCCTCGGAGCCAGAAACCCAGTCCGTCTCTTGACAAAACCCAGTGATAACTACGGCTCTGCTCCTCAAAGCTGAAGCGCAGAAATGAAAAGGGGAAAAAGGGAAAGCAATAATCTTTCTGTATATGCAAGCTCAGAGTTTAACACTCTACAAAGTCACCTCCAATTTAGATTCATAAAAAAGACTGCATGCGTCAGATCTTCCTAAGTAGCGGGACTTTTAGGAGCCAAACTTAATTTCCTTAGTTGGCAAACACATCCGCGATGTGTGATCTTTCAATTAGGGGAGGCAGCTGCGAGTCTGTGGGATTCTTGTGTGCGTGTGAGTGTGGTGTGCATAGGTCAGCGAAGTTCCATCTAAAATGACATTTGACCCTATTATGTTTAACTGAATGGAAAGTAATATTCATTGATCTGTGAATGTCCTCCCTCCCTCCCTTCTCCCTCTGCAGCTGCATTTTTCATTCTCAATTAATATGAAGAGCTGCATTACAACTGTTGATTGATGTTGATTGAAACATGCAAAGGGTATCAAAGAGCAATGAGGGCTGGCATGTCTGTCCTCTCTCTCTCACACACACACACACACACACACACACACACACAGTGGGCTATGCAAATTGTTCCGACTGTGTATACATGTCTGTCAGCTCGAGTGCATGCGTGAGTGTGCGTCCCCTTCCACTCAGTATGCCTGACGAGGAACACATAATTTACAAAATATCACAGATAATCGTGTCGAGATTAACGATCTCATTTTGATTAATGCTTAATGTTTAATTACTGTAGCTCAACTTTAGGTCTTTGGCTTGTCAGCGGCTCCCCTGCATAGCAAATAGGCTTCTTACTCAGTGTCTGGTAAACTACGGGCCCAAGTGAGCATGCTGGTGGGGAAGTGGGACAGATAAATTTTATATTAATCTCCTGGGATGATATTTGTGGGCTGCCAGAGGTAATGAATAATTAATATTACCCAAACAAAATGAAGAATAACAAAATAATAAATAGCACATAGCGGCATTTGTGAATATGTATGTACATAGGTTTAAGATTACGTATGTGCGTGCACACTGTACCGCAAGCGCCGAAATGCTGTGTCTAATATGATGCGTATACAGTAAAAGTGAGCACCCTTCTGAGTGTTGATCCACATGCCAAAGCAGGGGAGATTATGCCAACCCGGTGCATAGTATGCACGAGCATGTGTGAGCGCATATTAAGGTTGGCGATTATACGCTCTTCTTCCTATCTAAGACATTTCTTTGAAGCTTAGGTTGGTGTACAAGACAAAGTAACCATGAAATTGACACCCAATCCCCGCTGCCGGACCACATCCACGTCCAAATGAACCACTTAAACTGTTCTGGGCACAGAACGTGAGCCTTTCTAGTAATAATTCATCAATATAAAATATCTGCTTTTCAATATGTATTATATTTCGTAGCCAGGATATGAAAGCCCACAGTGTCTAGAACATTTTTTTTTGTCCCTCCTGTCGCTCAGCCCCTCCTCTTCCTTTCTTCTCCCAGCTGGCATTCCCTGCGCCAGTCTGATAAAGTGATTTCACGCAAAGGCGAAATCCCCCTCGTGTCTGATGTGTGCATCTCTCACTCACTCCCCATCTTCCCCCAACATCCACCCTTCCTCTTCCTCTTCCTTCGTGCCCCCCTCAACAACCCTCCGTCCCCCCTGACATTTGTAGGGAGCCTGCTTAAAGGGAAAAGGTGCTTCGAGGCAGAGTTAGGCCAATGTGTGTGTGTGTGTGTGTGTGTGTGTGTGTGTGTGTGTGTGTGTGTGACGGGGGGGAGGGATCAGTTTCTTTGGCAGGTATATTCCTGTACTTAAGAGACAATGAGAGCAAAGGAAAGGTAGCAAGGAACAGAGAGGAGGGAGTGTCATTGGCAGGTACGTGTGTGTCTCAGAGGTAAATGGGAGCTCTGAAGGGTAGTGTAGCATTTGGGAGTACATTTAATATCAGATTAAGCATCTGATGGATGAGGGACAGAGAGAGAGAGAGAGAGAAAGTGTGTGTGTGTGTGTGTGTGTGTGTGTGTGTGTGTGTGTGTGTGTGTGTGTGTGTGTGTGTGTGTGTGTGTGTAAAACTATACCCTTAAGAGAGATGGAGAGAGAATGATTTTTTGAAAGATAGCCAGGAAATAAAATGTCATTTACGGATCAGAACATCACACGTCTCCCATTGCTGAACATCAGGCAGCCTGTCCTTTCTTTGAGACTGATCTGTCACCTCAGCTGAGCCCCTGAGCTTGGAGCCGGGGGGGGGGGGTAGGAAATACACCAAACATGCAGATGGAAACAGGGCAATCTGAAGACAGAGCAGTTCCTCAGAGCAGCAGCTTTTCTGATTTACAGAAAATCAACCAGCGATGCACGAGCTTTGTCATATTCACCTTACTTCACGTTCAGGGTCTCGGTACTTTCCGAGGTACTTTCACACCAGACATCCTCCATCCTCCACCTCTTTGCCTAAAAGGCACCTATCTCCAAACCCGGCTCTCCGACCCCTGTGCTACTGCGTCCACTTCTTTCATTCTTTCATGAGAGTTTTAGGGTATTAGGACTGGTATGGGCACCTTTCAGACAGTGTGAAATGTGCTGAGAGATATATGGGAACTCTAGAAAAGGCACCTGAGGTTCATTTTCTGCTTGGATACAAAACATGGAGCCACAGGGAACATAATCCACCATTTTCCGCTTGAAAGATGGGTTGACCAACGTGCCAGTCACACGTACAAACTCTGTGAACGACATTACACAGGAGAATGGAGAAGCGGCAGAATAGAGAAAACGCCATTTGGCAGCATCGACAGAAAGCCCCTTTACCGACTGATCTGACATTTTACACGGATCACGATTGGTCGTTATTGACAGTCATGCAATTCAGCTTAACTCTACAAATAGGATACCTCCAGGTCCTCAGAAGCATAGTTTTCTGGTTTGAAATCACGACAGCAACCCACTCCATCTTCGCTCTTTTTTTCTGGGCAATTATTTGGCTTTGTCTCGGGCTTGGAATTTATTTTTAGCGTGTCTCTCTGCTGGCACAGTGGCACTTTTAGCTAAATGGTAATCTCAGTGTTGACGTATTTAGCACCTACAATGTTTACCACGTTCACCATCTCGGTGTGGCATGCTAGGATCCTAAGATTCGCTAATTAGAACTAAATACAACAGCTAGCCGAGGCTGACGGAAATGCCATAAGTTTTGCCGGCGTTTGAACGTAAATCAAAGTGTTGGACAAATTAGATGTCTGACCTGATGATGCCATTAGATTAAATGCCAAGGGATCACCAAAGAAATTAAAGTTCATCCTGAGGGGGGCATGAATTTTTGTACCGTGTTTCATGGCTATGCATCCGAAAGTTGAGAAGATATATCACTCGAAAGCGATAATGTCAACCTCTTGGTGGTGCTAGATCTAAGGTCAAAGGGAACACAAAACTCATTAGGACACATTCTTGCGTTTCCTCCTGTTACGTCTTTACAAAAAGTTCATGACTATCTATCTGATATTTAATGAGATGTTTCCATATAGATCAAAGTGGGAAACAGGAAAGCCGAAAGTGCCATTCCTAGAACCAAGCGAGGCTAAAAGCAATATAACATGCACGTGAGTGAGAGGCATAAGATGAATTGATCAATCAAGTTTTTTTTTCTAGATCGATCCTCAGCTAAAAGCAGAAAGTCTGCTTAGATTAACTGTGAAATACTGAACTCTTTTGTTTTGAGTCTCCCAAAGTAGTTTCACAAAATGGGAGCCTTGTGTTCTTTTATTCATGCCAAAACACAATTGCAGATAACAACATCATTTATCAATCCTGCAATCATGATAGAAAATTTCTGCCTAAGTGAACGTCTGGCGGCCGGGTTTTACAAGCCAGTGAGAAGGTGGCAGCCGACTAAAAATAGCCCTGCAGCAGGGTCTCATAAATGGGAAGGAGAAACAGAAAAGGGTAACAGGAAAGAAAAAACACACGCATCGCCAAGTGGTGATTTCATTTCCCTACCTGTCATAGCGCGGCTAAATAACTCTGGTCAGGGTATTACCAGCTCTGGGCGCAATGGCTCCGAACAGCAATCCCATACAGGTGGGAAATAAGTGTGAGGAAAAGAGGGGGAAGGAAAGCGATAAGAGGCAGAGAAAGGCTGAGATAGGTGAAATAAAAAATTGGAGAGTCGGGGAGATAGATAGATCAGGAAGAAGAATTGAGAGGGGAAAAGAGGTGAGAGAAAAAGAAGCCGAGAAAGGCAGAGGCAAAAGGAGGGGAACAGGAGAGAGATGGAGAAACAGAGAGGGGACAAGACGGGTCCTAATAAGAAAGGGAACGATGGAAACGGGACAAGGGATCGGAGAGGCTGAAGAAACAGGAGGCAGTCGTGCTGTGTGTGCTGTTGGATGAGCAAATACACAGACACACACACACACACACACACACACTCACACACACACACACTCACACACACTCACACACACATGCATGCACGCACGTGCACACACAGAGTGCATCCCAGTGGGTTAGACTCTGGCAGATGGAATTACACACTCCTATAACTCTGTAACTGTCATGGAACACACACAAAGGCGACAGTTGACTTTTTGAAGCTAGAGTTCTCTGGGCAAGGTTACCTCTTTAGCAAAATTTACACTCCATCTTTCTCTCTCTAAGCCTCACACACACACACAAAACGAGAGTCAGAAAACAGAGAGAAACAGTAATACTCTCTTTAGTGATTCCAATCTGTACCATATTGCTCGGTATGTGCTGAACTGCAGTGGTGTCCTGCCAAGGGAAAAATAGGGTGTGTGAGGGGAAGAAAGAGAGAGGTGGAGATGGAGAATAAAAAGGCGTAGGAGAGGATACAGAATAGAGACACGCTGAGAGACAAGGTATTTGAGCCAGAGCAGTAGCTGGGACAGGACTCTGTTTGCTAATAAGTGACAGCATGAGAGTGACAGTCATTAAAATCTGGCACACGATGGGAAGCGCAGGTATTACGCTTGTAGGTATCCCAGCTTTCCAGCCAGGATAAGAGTGCATGATCTGAGTATATTTTGGCTTCAAGGACACTTGATTGAAATCATAAAAATGAAAGATGACTTGTTGGAACGGAGTCACTGCGGAATCTCTCCCTCAACTTCTCGTCCCTCCCTCCCCCCTCCTGCCTCCATCCTTCCTCTTTTTCCCCCCTCTCCCTCTCTCCTCTGCGGACTCTTTATTCTGCCAAAACCGTGCCTTTGTCGCTAACCCTCAGAGGTAGAGGCAGGGATAATTGAAAAAGTTCTCACACTGGGAGTTAAGCACATCAGATAAGGGGAGAAGTCGAAGGGAGCGAAAAAATGTTAGCAGCACAACAAAATACTTAGGGTGAATGTGTTCGGTGGATTCGGGGGGGGGGGGTGCAGGGCAGACAGAGTAGGAAACGGAAGAAGAGGGAGGGTTTCTGTCCTGAGTTAAAGAGAGAGAGAGAGAGAGGAAAAAAAACAGAGTAAGCAATAAATGGAGTTTGTGTGTGGTAACAGGGTAGGGGAGGGAGAGAAAGAGAGAATGAAAGCTTTATCTTATCTACTTTAGCCATCGCTACTGTCCACTGGCTCAGAGTATAATACCCACTTATGCAAATACATCCACATCTCTCCTCCCCTGATACCGTGGAGGGCCTAACAACAGTTCAACAAAGTGTGTTTTTGTGTGGGCTTGCGTAATGCACTTCTTGGTACTGTGTGTAGCTCGGTGTTGAGTGTTGTGCGTGTGCAGGAAAATGCAGTGCCAGGAAAGACACCCCATGCCCCCCCACTGCCCGACCCTCCAGCCATCTATCCACGCCTTGCTCCCCTTCATCCCTCATTCCTCCTCCCTGCCTCAGTGCTCCCCTCCTTGCTGACATCCCTCTCCCCGTTCCCCTTCCTCTTTTTCCCATCTTTCTCCCCTCCATCCCTCCTGCTCCTCCATCCCCCCCGACCGCCCCTGCTTTCCCCCCCACCCTCCTTTTTTCCCTTCCCTCCTTCTGTCACTGCCTTTGTCTGTTCACGGCCACCTCAAATGGGTTCAGATCAATCAAAGGCACTCAACGCAGTTTGTTAGTGAACCACAGTTGTGGGAGAGCGAAGCCATGCACCCAGGGGTCTGCCGTCCTCATAATTAAATAGCCGGAGGACTGAATGCTTTTCTCCCGAGGACCTCCTGCACTCTCTGCTGACAATCTACCTCCGGGCGATCCGTGCCGCTGCAAAACTAATCACTTAGGTTTGTGCAATCTCAGGCATGCTATAGAGAGAAAAACAGCATTATTATTAGGTTTTGGAAAATATCCACTGTTAATAAATGCTCTCAGAGGTTCAGCTGATGCTGATTTGAAAGCGGGGTTAACCAACTGGCTGCCTCTAAGAATGGAGGCAGGTATACTGATGAAATCAACAGTCAGCGGGATGGACAGCTCCATGTCCGGGATCTGTCAATCACAAACTGATTTACGTGAAGCAGGAAAATAAGTTGTGTTTGCGGCGATCAATATCTCATCCTTTAAGTGCCAGCAAGGAATTACAACTGACCAGCACTACTTATACTGTATGACCTATGTACAGTACACTCACATGTACATGCATGCTGTTTGTTGATGCACAATGGGACCAGCGCCAAAAGAATTTGATCTGAATCCAGAATTGAAATTATTAGATGTGAATGCTTTGGAACCTCAAATGAAATATATTTTGGTTTGGTTCATATAGTTAGATATAACTTAAAGAGTCTCTCGGTAAGTTTTATACCAACAAGAGAAAACCAACAGAAAATTCTCACTTAATCCAGCAATGCCCCCCCAGCTCTACTGAGCTTTTCAGCATCTTTAGGTCATTGTTTTGGTTTTATAGGAATCTCAGCCCCCGGCAACCTCTTTTCAAACAGCATCAGGCAGGTGTTTTCATCAAGTACAAAAACTACCAAACTGCAGACAGTGTAAGCAGCTACCTAGTGACCACGGGGGAGCATCCAGCAGCTAATGAGCCACGTATTTTTCTCCAAAACAGATCTTAAAAAAAGGTGAATAATGAATTAACATTCATCAGCAAGAAACAGAAATCAAAGCAAATGCTCATACTGTTCTGCTTCTGCTAGTTGAATGAAGGTGAGAATACTCTATAAGGTGAGAGTATAGGAATCTTGTGTTTTCAGCTTGAGTTACTCCATCCAAGAAGCCAAAAATAAATCAAAGCAGCTTTTTTATTATATTTATATTTATCTATTTATTTATTTTAATGTAAAAAGTTTTCACCAGGACAACAGAGTTTTGCCAGATATAAAATTCCTCATATATAAGAGTCTGATGAATCAAAGGATTTCACCAACTTGGATCCAACACAGTTTTGCACAACAAGCGGAAAACAAGGCGCGCGTACCAAAGAACACAAAAACAAGTACCACATGTACACACTCCTAAACACACACAGAGCCGGGCAAAACATTTTTCGCATCCAACATTATGACAATAGATGCATATGCACACAAACAGTGACATTGGCAGAGCGTCGCCACTTCTGGGAAAGCCCTGGCAGTCGACCTGTAACACAGTGCCGCTCCAGTCATGATGGTCTGATTGAGACTGACACAGAATGGACATACCGGGCACATCCTGGTCCTTCAGGCAGCCTTTAACCAGAACCGACAAGGTTGCCAATTAATGCAGCAGCCGTACCAGAGCGCCATTTTGAAAATTAGCACTGCTGAACAAAGTCTGGGAGTGACTGTTGCTGAAATGACTAATACAGTGATTGCTTTGCTGAGTCATAAGCTTTGCTTTGTTTCTTCTGCCAAAATTGCAAACAAACAAACAAACAAAAAAAACCCCACCATAACTGGATGACCGTTCACACTTGTGGCCGGATGAGAAGAAGTCCCATGTCTCCCAGTTGACTTCAATCCAACTCTTTATATAGTTGTGGCAAAAACTATTCAGTGTATGAAATTCTAGTTTTCATGCCTTATCTTTCATGGAAAATATATCCTGATTTTTATTTCAATGCCAGCTGGGGGATTGTGGGTTGAGTATTCAACATTTAAGCTAGCTAGTCCCCAAAATAATAAATTTACAATGTGTGATATAGCTTTGGCACAACTAAGCTGTTTCATAACGATTTAAGTATTTTGGCGACTTCAGTCCTGTGATTGATTTGTATTTATGGATAGCTAATAATATTCCAGGATGGCGGCATGGCATGGACAGAGGTGAACAGAGTTTTACCTCCTTTTGAAAGGACATTCCTATACAATCCACGAAGTGCAAAAAAGGCATCCGTCGAAGGCTGAAAACCAGAGTTTTATACTGTCTTCACAACACTCTGCACTGAAAAGGCTGGAAAAAAATATTTTTAGACACTGCCTTGACTGCCTTTTATTGATGTAGACAGCTGGGTGGAGAAAGGCAACACAAGTGCTTCCCCCAGTAGCTATATGGCTGAGACTGACAGTGGAGTAGCTCTTTTGTGTGTTGTATTATCGCATGATGTCTAGAAACCCTCTTAATCAAGTATTTTCATTTTTAAAGTATAGATTTGAATCCAGTTCTCTCTGGCAACTCAACTAAAAATTGAGACATCTCTTCCCCAGCCCAATTTTATACCTGACAAGTCTCTAAAGCTTTTGTAGTGAGCTGCCTGAAAAAAGAAATCCCGATCCAACCATTTTGCCCAGCTAACCTGACCCGAAAGGGATCTTTCTACCAAACCATTCCACCCGAATGCCTCAATGTCAGTTTACACTTGTGTCATGACTGGAAAAAAAAAGAAAGAAAGCCCACCTGAAGCAAAGACTCACCCTGATATACCCTTATATTAGTCCGCTCCAATGCTCATGAACAGAAAAAAAACAACAAGCATTTCCATCCTGCTGTTTTACCTAAAAAATTCTACACCGGTCCGTTCCCTTTTCCTCAATTAAAAAATCTTCACTGCTCTGTTTTCCTTGCCTGAGGTCATTCAGAACTTATTGATTCTGCTCAGTTATGTACTGTTTTCTGCTGCAACAGCCTCTTTACAACAATGGAAACACAGCATTTGTATTTCTCATCCAATATTGTATCAAAACCCTGACCGAAGTTAGTTTAATGAGTACACAGCCCTACAATGGTGGAACTTGCTTTCAGTGAAGCCAGACATTTAGCCATAAAGCTATCATACGTAAGTGATTTGTTTTTGTTTCACGGCATTTTTAATCCCGATAGACGTCCCTTATTACTACCAGGATCTTGGTTGTGGAATAAATCTCGAAGCATTACAACTAGTAGCAATGTTTCACGGAGTTCTTCAGTTCTTCCTTAAAAAAAAAAAAAAAAAAAGCCGTGAGTGAATGGGGTAGGTGCAAGATATATGCATGCAACTGACCTGAATTAGAGTGAAATATTGCTCCGCTCTCTAGCGTGACTTGGCATGAGATAAGTGCGACAGGGGAGCCACTTTAGCGTTATCTGGAGGACAGTCTGTCCTCTGTTGTGAAGGACAATGAGGAGGGGAAACCGATCACATCCTTTTTCTCTTTTATTTATCACACTTTTTTTTTTACCCTTCATTTCTCCATCTCTTCTTTTCCTTTTGTGTCATCCCACCCACAAGCTCTCATTTATTGTCTCCTTGCCTCATTCACTCATCCATTTCCTTCAGCCGTCTCTCTTACAAATCTTTTTTCCCTGCTACCCCGTGTCTCGTAGCGACTCTTTCCCCTCTATCTTTGCAACATGTCTGCATGTCTCCTTCCGGCGCCCATAAATACTGTTTATGTGTTAGATGTTGTGCATATGAATATCAGATTGTCTTGATGTTTCCCCTGCACCAGTAGTCAGCCAGAGATATCACTCAGGATTTATCTGTCGTTACGCTCTGCTCTGCTTTATGGAGTCAACTCGAACACAGAGGTCAATACAGAGAGAGTGGGAGAGAGAGAGACAGAAGCAGAGAGAGAAAGTGTAAAAGAGAGAGAGAGAGAGAAAATCGACACAAGACTTCCTGACAAATTACAACTGCTTGTGCGTATGATGGATGCTCCAGGATAAAATCTGACTGAGCGTGGGTATCTATGCATGTGTGAGGCAGAGCTGTGACTCTCATGTATGTGTGTGTGTATTTCACAGTTTTCTGTGTGTGTATGTGTGTGTTTTGGACTGTGCGAGATTGCATCTACAGGAGTATGTCTATGCTGTTACAGGAGCTTACAAGTGTGTTACAGGAGGAGTGTGTTTCTTCATTTTGCCGTGTGTGGGGGACGGAGAGTTTCAGGAAAGTCAGAAAGCAGAAACTGATGTTTTTGTGACGTTGGCTCAGTGCTGGATTTAAAGTGGAACACTGTTGCTGACGGTTTCTCAGCTTCAATTTTTAGGGTGTTTCTATCCATGTCAGATAAACAGGTGATGAATTGCGGCCCTTTGTATACTTAGCACCTTATTGTCAAACTATAATTACATATATTTTAAATGCTATATGCTCCCAAAATTTGTAATTACCCCAAAGAAGATATGTAAATTTCATTTTTCTGCTGTAAGAGCACCTCCCATATCGATGTTCTCCAGTCGTTAAAAATCTTTTGTACCATTGACAATGTCAGTGCTGTAATTTGATTGGTGCAATATCTGTGTAGTTAGGCACTAAAAATAGCCTGTTATTTCCAACAGCCACTTAATCATCCTTTGTGTGTGTGTGTGTGTGTGTGTGTGTGTCTGTGTAGGGGACATTGTTATCCGTGACCTCAGCAGTCCCTACCTTATGTTACACCATGTTGTGATTCAAATCACGGAGCAACTTGCAGGACTGCCTGTTGTTGTGACTTTTGACAGTCTAATTAGTTGTCATCCCCACATCTGGTCCGATGAAAGAACAACACTAACACTTGCCGGACCCTCTTCTTTCTAATGTGGGACAAACCCAACACTGACAGGGTGGGAGCTGCCGGTGACTCAGCAGGTGTAGAAATGTGACAAACGAAAGGTAACATCTTGTGGGAATCGGTGCCAAAAGTTTGCAAACTAGGCTAACAAGCTTTTCGATTTCCAAGGGAAAAACAAAAGTAACAGTCCAACGGGCTTAGTCGAAATTTTGAAGGTTGTAAAGGGACGGACAGATTAAGCTCCTAACGGCTAACACTCGGTTGTTGAGAAAGAAAAAAGCCCTCACTGTTCAGAGGCTCAACGCTATTATGTTCATCCGTCGGTTGCACTATGGGGGCCATTTGAAATACCCACCTAGAAGCTCAAGGCTAAGGCACTGTTGCCATAAATATATCATTTAAAAAGAAATGGAAAACTACACCCGGTTTCGTCTTTTTGTGATGAAATGCCGGCTCTGTGCTGCAGCCTTCCCTAATTCTTTCTTGCCGTGGAAGCTTTTTGACCTTACTCTTGTCTTTAGCATTTAAAACACTTGCTAAACCGGGCTGAGGTCAGTTTACTGACTTAACCGGTCAAAAATATTCCACTGTTTGGCCTTCTCAGTCTCCTGGGTGGCCTTTTTGCGTATGTTTAAGATCACCGCCCCAGTGCATTGACCTAAAAGCCAGCTTTTCACCCTGATAGTGATCGTTGCGCGTATATCAAATGCAAGTGATGTAAATGATGTAATGAAGCGTGTTTGTGTGCGTATGTGGGTGCCACCGGTGCACTGTTGTGTGTCTCCTTACAGACTGCTTTTCCTCTGTAGGCAGGTGGTGTTGAAGCCCATCCAGATGGGCTCTAAATCATGCCTGATTTCTTGCCAACTCCCAACATAAATATCCCAGAAGGAACACAGAAGTTACCTTGGGGTCTACCATCTTTCAATCCCGTCTTTGCCTCGCCCGCCTCTCAAATAACTTCATCTCTGACAGCCTGTCGCTCTGTCAAATTTTCTCGGTTACCCTCCGGTCCCCTTTTTCCGTCTTTCACCTCTCACTGGCTCACTTTACCCTGCTGTCTGTTTCTCAGTTCTTGTAATCTTTCTTTTTTTCACCCCTCAACCTCCCTCAATTCCTCGCTCTGTCCGTCGGATCCAGTCTTGTTCTGTATCTTCTCCTCTTGCTCGCTCTTTATCATTCCTTACTTCAAGTTTGTCGTCCCTCTTTCTGGACGTTTGCCCCACTTTCTCATCTTCAACCCTGGATGTTTGGCTAACCCGTCGCTTTGGCACTCGCTCGACCATGTCCCACAGCCATCTGTCAGCATCTGCTTAATCTCACATCAGCACATGTCTTTCTCACCTCTTCTCACCTGTCTTACCTCCTGTCTACCTCTCCCGTCTGCTTGTCTTTCACCTGTGACCTATGGGAGCTCCAATAGGATACTGCGTGTTTTGTTTCCAAGTCCGTCCTTATCACTAAAGCTCACCTGGCCTGGATTTCTGGTGTTCTACCTCAGTTGCCACCTACTCTAACACAATAACAAACATTTCAATGTGTGTATACACAAAAACAACTGTTGAACAATCAACAACATTAACTCCATGGAAGGGAAAGATGGAAGTAACTTCAGTGGGATGTGGAGGTATATGTCAAAATATCTTCTTTTGTCATCATGTGTTTTGAATAAGTTTGCAAGAATACTATCAATTTGCTCCCAGTGTGTGTGAGCCGCAGACAGAATGTGCGTATGTGTGCATTCACTTATCTGTGTGGGTGCGAGCGCACGTTGTTGTGAGCGTGTTTTTTCAATCACAGATAGCCTGAAGTTATCACTCACTAATCCTCTAATGAACCGGCACAGTTTAGATAAAACTGCCTCCATCAAACTCCTCTATGGAAGAGAAAGCACAAGACCCAGACCTCCTGTCATCCTTCCCTGCACTCCTTCAATACTTCCACCCCTTCATCATCCCTTCTTCAAACCCTCTTACTTGATCTCTGCCTTCCTCTGCTGATCACTCTTTCCCTTTTCCACTACAACCCAATTCTGCCATTTCGTCCTTGATCCATCCTTCCCTGGCAAGTGATGTCTTTTTTTTATCACGCCTTCCCCTCTCCTCTACATCCCAGTCCCTCCCATTCATTCCTCCTTCCCTACTGTCTGATTCCTCTCCTTTTTTTAAAATTTTGCCCTCTCTCATCCTTTTTTGGATCCCTCGTTCCTTCAATTCCATTTCTTCCTTGATCCTTCGTTCAATTCTTCTCTTACTAACAATTCCTGCTTCTTCTTTGATCCCTTCTTTTCCTCGTGTCCTACTTCCACGTTCATCCCATTCTGCCTTCTTCTCTCCTTCATGCTACCTTCTACCCAATTCCTCAGTTTCTTCATTGATTTATCCCTTCCTCGTTCCCTACCGAACGACCTCCTGTCTTACCTGATCCCTTATTCACTACTACCTGATTCCTCCTGTTTTCCCTTCATCCCTCAATCCTTTGTTCCCCAAGTCCCTTTTCTCCCTTTCAACCTTGTTCCCTCCTTTCATCACTCCTGACCAACTGATTCCTTCTTTCTTCGCTATCCCTAGTTGCTTTATCCCTACATACCACCCTCAATCCTTCCATTAACTTTCTATAATGATAACCACGTGTCTTTCTCTCCCTGATGCATGCAAGCCTTCCTTTCCTTCCTTCCTCTATCCATCACCACTTCATTTATTTATTTATTTATTTTAGCTCTACAGAGAACCATTGTCCTGGTGTGGAGTTAGTTGAGACATTTGTTTCACTAGAGGCAATAACACAAGCCAAACATTAGAACACCGACTCAAACGCCATACTGGGCAGCTCAGACAGGCCCACAGTCCTTTTGGTAATACATACTCTGCTGTTTCTGCTTTGCCCAATTAATCTGGCTCAGTCAAGACCGCACTGAACTGTCATCATAACACTAATAAAGAAGCTTTGAGCTGTTTGCATTAAGTGGCCTGCTTGTCTCCAACTGTCAGTTTGCCTGCGGCTCTGGCTTGGCAGAAGTTTTGTCCCTCTCTTTCCACTCGTTCATTCCACTGTGGTCGGGGCACAAATCCCCTCATCATCTCAAAGAAAACACTAAAGGCAGCATGGCCTTGTAAAGCCTCATTAGGCTTAATAACCTTTAGTGAGCACAGAACAGACACTGTATGCATGTGTGTGTGTGTGTGTGTGTGTGTGTGTGAGAGCGTGAATCTCATATATGCAGGTGTAAGTTTGTGTGAGGCGAGTGCGTGTGCGTCTCTGTGTATTTACAGTGCACAGAATGTGAGTGTGAGTGGGTGAATGTGTGTGCAGTGTGTGTCCTTTGAGAGCGGGGCTAGCTCAGAACCACAATGCGCCTTATTCAGCAGGGGCCCTGGATTAAAATGTAATTTCATTCAAAGTCGTAAATTGGGTTTTTTTTTTTACTGTACTAATCTTCATTTTACTAAGCAGAATGAGGTATGTCATTAAAAAAGGAGTGAGTTAATGAAAGAATGCAGTATGGATAGATTGCAGACAAGAAAGTAGTTCCCCACCAGAACGATAAAGGTTAATCTGAATCATAAACAGTAAAACCTCATGAATAATACAGCACAGAACTAGATCCAAGTGTTTATTGTACAGAGTATGTTTCAGGGATAATGTTTTGGCATTGAACTAATGCTGAGATTCGGGGGGACTTAAATTGCATCTGCAGAATAAAATAAAGTACAAATTACCTCAGAAAAAAATGAGCAAAGTTACCAAAAAACCCATCAATAGTACTGCAACAAGTGTAAAGGGTTGGGACAACTGGATCCAAGCAAACCTGCCATTGTTCTTGTAATTCAGCAATTATATAATTGATATATATATATATATATATATATATATATATATATATATATATATATATATATATATATATATATATATATATAAACACACACACACACACACACACACACACACACACACACACACAAATATTAAAATCTCTTGACCAAAGCTGGTAGAAGCTAGACTCTATGAAATATGAATACAATGCTCTTCTATACTGTAGAGAATATGAGCATTTATATTCTCTACAGTACAGGTAACTGAACTACAAAGAGGTAAAAAAAAAAAAAAAATGAACCCCATTCCGTATTAGACAGTGAAATATAGTCCTATACCTTGTGCTATATGGAAGAAGTTCATGGCGTATTTTAATATTAAGTGTAGCTGGGAGCAGAGTGAGCTTAGCTTCCACTGTGAAGAATGACAAATAATGAATTCACACCATACCACCCCTCTCACCTAATCAGATTCAGGAATCAGTAAAAACCATTTCCTTCAGCTCTCCCTACTAATACATTTCTGGAATAGAAATCATGATCCACAAAATAATATCTGTGATATTATCAGTGAATCTAGATTTGTTTGGTAAGACTGAGCTTTAAAAAAGCCGGCCGCTTTAAAAATGAACTGAGATTGAACACATAGATGATCTTTTTAATTAACTCTGTTGGCAATTGTGCAACCAAATTATTTTATTCTATGATGACTGTGCTGCTATTACCAATGCATCCTATTATACTTGGAGAATACCAATCCTAAAACCCATTTCTGTCATTTTTTAGGTTAATTAAGGTTATTGTTCCGTTACTTTACTTAAACATTAAATATCCTCAATTTCATTTCTTAGCCTAATTCCATCCAAAGTCTACTGATGAACAAATCACCTGCCCAAATGCCCATAATGGCCCTGATGGGAATTAGAAGCCCATTTCCTTTTTTCCTTCCCCTCCTCCCTCTGTCCCTTCTTCCTTTCTCCTCCTCTCTCCCCCCATCCTACCCTAGATGGAGGGGGAGATTTACAATCAGGGGTCACACAGTGGTTCTAATTAGCTTAAGTAGGTTGGAAGGGAAAAAGCACTTCCTTGCTGAGACGCATCACCAGGTCCCACAGCTCTGTCTGACTAAGCAGGGAGAGGAGGACGCAGACAGACAACCGACCCTTGTGTCTGTCTGCCTCTTTCTGTCCCTCTCTCCGTCTGTGTCCTTTTCGAGTCTCCCCGTCTACACCAGTGCTTTAATATTCCCAGTATCGTAGAAGCAGGAATGTTTCGACAATGTTGTACTTTTGTGATAATTTATGAGAGAAATTCACTCTTCGGATACATAATGATGACAACCCTTCAGCAGGGGTTTAGGGTGCACTGAGAGGCAGTATGGAAAATCTCTATCATCACCACCGTTAAGAAATGTCAGATTATGCCTGTGGAAAGTGAATTTCTTTGTTTCTTTCTTAAACATAAAATACAGCAATAATTAGATGAGTAAAAAAAAAATGATAGTGTGCCTCTAATTAATACATTCTTGAAAGACTTTTTTCTTCTCATGGACATATTCTTTGACCTTGAGGAAGTATATCTAGCCTGTGATCAAAAACACACTACACCTTTTATTTTTTGTGGTATTTCAAAATTTGTGTAAAATTTACTTCAGAGCTGGAAGGAAGCAGAGCCTGTATGTGCAAGCGCCTCCCTCTGTCTATCTACCTTTCTCTTTGATGTCCAGGGTAAGGATCTGTTCAGCACAGAAAACATGGGCTAAATTCCCAATATCCTGCAGAAAAATCTCCACAATTTCAAAAACACTGGGGTGGGGGGGTGGGGGTGTTCTCCTTCCAAAAAAGAAAAAAAAAGAAAAAGGAAAAAAAAAAAACCAACAACAACAAAAAACCCTCCTCTTTTTGGATCAGTCTTTGACAGATCCGGCAATTTTTTGGCAGCAGTATTTGTTTTGTCTCTGTGTTTCTCCAGCCCTCCTTCCCACTCTCAGGAGCACTCTTCCCTCCTGATGCTCAAATGTAAATAGCATTTTTAATTAGAATTATATCTCCTGTTTGCGTATTTTGCTATCGGCAAAGAAAGTGGTGTATTGTTTCCTGTTTGCGCAGGGTAACAATTTGCCTCCCTGTTGACCTAACCCACTCGTCACTGCCTTCTCTGTGTGTGTTTAAAAACCTGTCCCACCTCCTACCTGCCTCCTATTATTTTCTTTCTCACATTGCTCCCATTTTATGGAGGTGCACCCAGGAGTGTTAGAGAAAGAGAAAACCCCACAATCCTTCACTGGCAACATGTTGAAATTTATTCTGTTTTGGGGCTGCAACTTCAGACTATTTTTTATTATCAATAAAGCAGTGGGGTGTTTTTTGTGGTAAATCAATCTTTTACTGTGTAAAATTTTCAGATAAACGCCCTTTACAGTTTCCCAGAGTCCAAGGCAATGTCTTCAAATTGCTTGTTTTATCTGACCACGGTCCAAGACAACATCACACTGCCAAGGAGATGCAATTTACAGTAATAAACAGAGAAAGGTACCAATCCTCAAATTTGACAGGCTGGAAACAAATGAAATGAAAGTTGGGCATTTTTGGGTTTGTTTGGCAAATAATCATTTCAGCACTACAGTCTTAACCTAAGTAACAATTATACACTGTTACATAGTAGAAAGATGATTAGTGATATTCTTGATATGCAAAATTATTCTTTGTATCTTTGTATTTTTGTTGCAGGATTGCTGTGATATTTGTTTATTTTCCTTTTTCATACACTGCTCTCAGTACTGTGAATGTTGACTGTGGATTATATGTTGTTTCAAGTTTCTGGAGAGTCATTTGGGCTGTTAGCTATTGCTATTCAAAGCTCCCCTGTTCCTCCTCTACTGCTTACAGAAAAAAAAGTAGATATTGCTGCTGCCAGATAGCTAGAACACATCACCTTCAATAACCTAAAAAGACTAGTCTGACCCTGGTAAAAAAAATAGTTCATGAATTTAACATAAGGCTGAACCACTTTTGTGTAGCAAAAATACTAAAACTAGCTAATAAAGGCATTCATTTATACGAAAAAGCTGCTTGAAATTATTGCTCAAAACACTGACAAGCGGAAAAAGAGAGACAGAAAAAGACAGCGATGGTTGTTTGTCTCTTTGCCCAGTGACTGCTTGGCACAGTTTTGCAGAGCTGAAAGGTCTCCCACAGCTAAAAAAACCAAACCAAAACAAAAAACCCTCTTCTCCTTCCCGGCCCACCCCTTGTTTCTTCTCTCACCTCATCTCTCCACTCTCTCTCTTTTCCCTCTGCTCTCCCCTGCTTATCTTCTTGCTCGGCCGACATATCCGTCAAGTGCCGTGACTTCTCGTTCATGCAAGCTTTTATTGAAATTGAACAAGCAATCCATTGTTAAGAGAGAAATGCAACAGGACAAAGATTTCCGGCTCAAACTATACATCTTTTCCGCCACTCCTCCCTCGGTCTCTCCTCATTGTTTTCCTAATGCTGCCTCTTAGTTTAGCCTGCGTCTGTGTGTGTGTGCATCTGTGTGTGTGTGTGTGAGTGTGTGTGTGTGTGTGTGTGTGTGTGTGTGTGTGTGCATGCGTATACGAGCGCGCATGCGTGTGTTTGTGTGCATGTGTCTCAGTCGAACCTGTACGAAAGTTGAAAGTCCTCTTTTTGTGCATGTGCCTTTCCATGCGTGTATTGTCTTGATTACCCCTGTGCAAGAGGGTGTACATTGATGTGTGTGTGTGTTTGTGTTTGTGTGTGTGTGTTTGCGTATATGTGTTTGTGTGTTTGTGTGTGTGTATAACAGAGAGATGCAGTTGGCTGCTCAGTTGGACAGAGGCGGATATGACTGGAGCTGGATTGACTGACTGGCAAGCAGCTCGATTGCTGCTGGGAATACTAACATGACACACACTCTCACACACACACGTTTATTGCCTACCTACACATTTCTACACACACTTGCACAAACACACATAACATAAACACAAACTCACCCATAGACATACATATGTGATCACACACACACAAATAGCAGAGGCTGCAGGCGCCACACCTCTCCACAGCATCCATCTGTCAGGATCTCAACTGTCTGAATGATTCACTCTGAAAGGTGCCAAAACACAGCCGTCTTCAATCATACATGCACACATGCCGATTCAGGCACATGCAAACACATATACATGCATGCGCTCATGTGGAGACAGGCTCTGGTAAAACACACACACACACACACACACACACATGCACACACACATACAGTAAGAAAGCTTAAAGAAAAAAAAGTATTTCACTTTAAACCTCAGCTGCTGGAGAGCTTGAGGGTTCAGTCCAGTACCAAGGCAGAGCAACCAGATATTAAATATGCATGTGAAGGGCCTGCAGGTTCACCAGCAAAGCTCAACTGAGATCAATCTGAACATCAGACTTTGTTGGAAGAAGACATTTAGCGCTGCAATTTAAAAATCTGAGACACTAGACGGTTTTGTAATCTAATTAACCAGTCATCTACATTTTTACTGTTTCTATTCTTGATATTATTCTATTCGCTCTCAAGATTGAGATTAAAAATAATTGCTCTCATCATCCCTGGTACAATCATTTTTTTCGTACATCATTCGTTTGCTTTCAACCAGCTTTAATGTTTTAATATATGGCTGCTGAGAACAGTTTTGCAGCAGCTCAGGCACCAGAATTCTTGACACAGGGTTTTGCCACTGGGTGCTGGGTCAGTCAGAGCTTAACCCTTAAGTACCGACTCTCTGAAAAAGGTTCATATGAACATGCCATGGACATGGTTTTCTGCTTATTCGAGTTCAAGGTACAGAAAAGCATGTCCACGATTAAATATATCCGAATAATCTTCTTTTTTTTTTTCTAAAGATGACTGTTACAGGTGCACACGGATGCAGAAACACACTCTTTCCTTCCTTACCTTGGTCACAAGGGGCTCCGTGTCCTCCAGGATGGAGATGAAGGGGATCTCCAGAAAAGAGGAGAGGAACTCCACCTGGATCAGCTCCTCCCTGGAACGGGGAAAGGCGAGCACGGCGGACACCCCCCTGACCACCAGGTCCTGGCAGGCGCTACGGGACAGCGACTCCGGGTCCCCTCCCACGGGCGATCGAGCCACCATCTCCAGGCTCAGGTTGTAGGGCAGCAGAGGAGGCGTTTGGGAGGTGGTCGTGGAGGACTCTGCCCCTCCGCTCTGGTGCCGGAGGCTGGCCAGGGCGCGGTTGAGCGCGTTTTGTATCCGTACCGGCTGGCGGGTCGGCAAGAGCGCCCCGAGGCGCACGGTGTGTCCTATCCGGGCGAGGATGTGGCAAGGCTGCGGGTGAGGGAAGCAGGACTCGGGGGAGGACGAGACGGTCAGCAAGAGGAGCAGCAGGAGCGTCCTGGCGGAGAGGAAGAGGAGAGGAGGTCTCCCGGGGGCGAGGCGGTAGGTCCAGAGTCCAGAGAGAGACACCATTCTGCAGCTCCGACACACAAAAGAGGAGGACTGGGCTCTGCTCGGCGGGAGATGGCATAGCTCCCCCTTGCTCCCGGCTCCAGCGCTTTCCCCCGGACTTGATGGCTCTTTTTCTTTCTCCCCTCTTTTTTTTTTTTCCCTTTGGCTGATGCGCGCTGTCGACGGTGATTTGTCGGCGTTTGGACGTTTCGCCTCTCACCTTTTCAAAGTTTTAGTGTCAACAGTAAGAGACGCGCTGGTGGAGGAGAGAGGAGAGATGAGCGCTCGCAGCTTAGAGCGGTCGCCCCGCTTCTGTCAGTCTCTGCTGGAGGAAAGCACACCAGCTGTGAAGTGTGTGTGTGTGTGTGTGTGTGTGTGTGCGTTACTGTGTGTGTAGGTGTGTGTGTGTGTGTGTGTGTCTGTGTCTGTGCATGCGCCTGCCCGCCAATAATCTAACCTCTCACGGAGCCTGCCTCTTGTTGAATTTTAATGAAAATTTGTCGGGTAACATTTCCTTCCGCTTCTCCGGGTCCCAGAGAGAATTTTCACTTAATGTTTTCATTCAGAACTGAAACTACAAGGAATCGTAGATGTTTCCTTCTAATTATTTCATGACTCTTTAAAGATAGATAGTCCAATACAAACATTAGTTTGCTCCTGGTATACAAGATTTTTACTCCTGTATTTGTGCATTTTAATGGAGGAAAAACTCACGGGGCATATCTCTCTATTTTTCATTAATACTTTGCCCTGAGGCAAGCAGAAATCTATCTGAAACACACACACAAACGCACAAATACGCGCACATGCGCGCAGGCACTGAGCGCAAGACGAAATCAGCTGCTCTAAGTTTCATAAAAAACAGATTCGAAGACCCAAAGAGAAAAGTTTCTGCAAACTAGACGCTGTTGGGAAGGCTGGACTTTTACAGTGTGAGGTAACGGGCCACTTCTTAAGCACCTCCTCGCCGCCGGTGTGCCTGCCAGGTTGGCCGACACAAAAGCTAATAGCCTTGCTGAAATCTCAATTTTCCCCAGAGATTTATTCCCACTTCCTTCCCGCCGTCCAACTAGAACATTATCCGTTGTGTAACCACATCTTTTCAGCACCATGGACAGCGCCAGTGCCATAAAAGAGATCTACTGCGCATGCTAATTTGGCTTCATGGAAGAGACAGCAACCCGGGCCTACCTTCATTCATCCTGCAGTCACCATCTCTTCCCCCTCATCTAATTTTATACGTCATGAGTAAATCTCCAATTTCCGCCAAGCGAAACCTGGCAAGTGGCGTGTGGTTCTCGGTGGTCCCCGCATCCCCTTTCCCTGATAATTCCTTGTTTTCCAGACACCGGTAACGCTCCGAATGCGTATCTCCCCTCTTTGTTTCTGCCTCGGCTTTACTTTCTCACTCTCTGCGGATTTGGCATGGTGGTGGGCTCCCGGGGCCATTTCAGGCTGAGGTCTGACATATAAAGGATTCTCCCGCGGACCCTGCAGATAGAGGTATCACTTGCCTTTCCCGGTGTCTCTCTCACACACTAACATTCCCGGGGATCAGCGAGCCATTTCACAGCCTGCTGGGTGACCTAGTGTGATACTGGTGCGGTTTACTGACAAATCTAAAGACAGTTGGGCAAAAAGTGTTTTCTTACCTCTTCTCCTTCTCCTCATGCTCTACTTGCTTGATATACAGAGAAAAGATGGAAACCAACACTGTGGGCTTTTGTTCCGCTGCAGTAAACAGCAGCATTAAACTTGCAAGGCTCTTTACAAACTATCCCTCAGGTACCTGTTGAAGCCGGGCCGGATGGAGTGCAAATCTAAGTGTCTCCAAATGTATTTCTGTCTCCTTATGTTTTGAAATGAGGTGATTACTTGGGCAAGTTAAGTTTGTCACAGGGTGCCTTATACAAAATGTGTAACTGTCTGAATGCGCCAGGCTGTTTCATAACCAAGCTGTTAAGTTTTATCCACAAATACTAAAAAAAAAAATCCAATCTTCTTACCTTATAATCATCTTTGGCGTCATCAGGCTTATCTGATGGCACCGGATGCTTATCAGATTCATTTGACGAAAAGAAAAGGAGAGCTTGGATTCTTTTTGTCTCCTTATCAATAACAGGACAAAGAGGATGATATGTTTAACCGCTTTAATCAAGTGAGATAGATTTTATGGTAACTGTGACTCTTAACTCACATGACAGTATAGGGGAAAATAATAAGACATAGGGTAGAAATGGTACACACGGGAATTTTTTTCAGTGAATAGATACAGGGGAAAGAAACTAAATAAACCCAGGCAACTTTCTGCGTTAATTGGTCATAAGATATACAATCTGAATCACAAATAGAGGCAAACACCACATGCTTATAATATTTACCATCTTATTAGTAATCTTTGGAGTCTTTATTGAACACACCCATTAGACATTCACAGTGCTGGTGGAAAAAGTAAATGAGCCCTTGGATTTATTAACTGGTTGAGCCTCCTTTGGCAGCAATAACTTAAAACAAATGCTTGTTGTAGCCGTTCATCAGACCTGGAGAATGTTCAGGAGGAATTTTCGACCATTCTTCCCACAGAACTGCTTCAGATCAGCCATATTTTTCTTAGGATGTCTGGTGTGAATGGCTCCCTGAGCTCATCTCACAACATCTCTATCAGGTTAAGGCGTGGGCTCTGACTGGGCCACTCCAAAAAGGTGGGATTCTTTGTCTGAAGTCAAGATATACTTCATTGTTTGGGGTCATCGTCCTGCAGCATCACCCGACTCCCATTGACCTTTAGCAGGCAGGCAGACACTCTGACATTATCCTGTTAGATATGTTGATTAATTTGTGCATTAATTTCCCCCTCAATGATGGCGAGCGGTCCAGGCCCAGAGGCAGCAAAGCCCCAAATCATGGTTCTCCCTCCACCATACTTCACTTTTGGGATGATGTTTTCATAATGATATGCAGGCCTCTTTTCATGCCATATGCGGTGCTGCATATTAACCCGTAAACAATGTTACCCTGGGCTTCTTTTTCACCCTACTGATCATTCTGTCTTGTGCCTTTGGACTCACCTGCGCTGAGCACCCACTTCTAGGTAGAGTAGCCTTGCTACTAAATCGTCTCCATTTATTCAGCATACCTGTGGACTGATGAATTTCTAAACTCTTTGAAAGTACTTTGTAAACCTTTGACTGTAAGTTTTCTGATATCTTTTTTCTGTCAAGCATGGGTCACGTCAGCAGATTCTTCTCGTGAATAGCAAACGAACAATGTTTGAGCGATTTTTATATGTCAGAGTATCGTTAACCCATAACTCCAGTCCGGTTTCATTGATTGACTCAAGGTTTTCTGACGCCTGACTCCAATTAGGTTTTCTTTGATGTTGTTAGCCTAGAGGTTCACATTTTTTCCATTCTACACTGTAAGTGTTTGAATGACGTTTTCAATATGGACAAAAACAATACAATGACTTATGTGTCAGTAGTTAAACTAGATTGAGTTTGTTCCTGATTGCAACTTAGACGTCAATCTAACCTTATTTTTTATACATAAATGCATATAATTTGAAAAGGTTCACTTGCTTTTTCTGGCTACTATGATGTTCTTAAGGGGGCCATCTTACCTCAAAGCCTCTAAAATTTACATATTGCTCTAGAAAATATAAATAAATCACTTAAAAAGACACACAGAATGGCTAAGAGCATAGAATAAAACATTTCAAAATCAAATCCACCATGACAATGAAAAGAACTGTGAAATAAATTATATGCATTGTTAAGTATAGACAGAACTTCGGGCTGGTAAGTGGCAGTATGATGAATTGAAACACTGAGAATAGATATTTTTCAGCAGTCGGCATAAGCGCAGCCTAGCAAGGGTACACTCAGATGTAATTTTATTTTTTGGACAAGGTGACTGTTTCCACTTGTTGCTCTTTTGCATGGATATAAGGCCAATTTTCAAGAATAGAATGATAGTACAATTACATTTCAGCAGCACAATACACTCCAGGAGGAGGACCATTATTAAGGGTCTCAAGTGTGATCACAAGCCCCTTTGGTGCCCAGTCACTGCATAGGGAGAGGGAGGGCTGGGATATGTCCTTACTTTGTCCCCAAAGGTTGTATACAGGTGTCCCACATGCACATTTTATCAGTATTACTGTTTCCTATTAACAGCTTCTCCCCCTTGGGTCTATTTGTTTTGATTATGTACATTGTAAGGGATTAATATGGAGAATAGGATTAAGCAGGCATCAGAAACCCAATTAAAGTAGCCCTTCATCTTTGCTCGCAGGGGCCGTGTCTTTCTTTCAGTGTGTGAGATCACTCCTCCTGTTCACTCATCACCTCCTGCCCTCTATTTGTTCTGCGCCTCCTTCTACCTGCCCTCTGTCTTTGCATTTTAAATGTGCGCACATCCTCTCTTCATCCGTTTCCCTTTCGTTTATCTGCCCAGCTCCACCTATTTCCTCCTGCCTTCGTCTTTATCCCTTCCTCCTCTGATCTTTTCCTCGTGCTCCCTCATTCTCTCCCTTTCATATTTTGCGTCTCTTTGAGGAAGGCAGCACGTTTGCTATTTGCTCCCAAACATACAACCCCCACCATTAAACCACATCAATGATTCATTCCCGAGCCGAAACTGCAATTACACTGGTAAAAGACTGCTGGAGAACTTAGTGGTTCAGCTGAGGGATGAGCCAACAACAACTGCCAATTTGACTAAGGGTGAGTGCTCCCTTGTGAGGAGGAACAGTCAGCGTCTGTGCATGTGTGCATCTCATTGTGTGTGTGTGTGTGTGTGTGTGTGTGTGTGTGTGTGTGTGTGTGTGTGTGTGTGTGTGTGTGTGTGTAGGACTGCGTGTGTGTGTAAATGTAATCCTAAATAATCTGGCAGTACAGACCCAGGTAGCCCAGAGGCTGTTGAAATGCCAGGAAGCTGTGAGTTAGTATTCCTGGCATGGCAATAAGGGCACTAATATCACCTTTTAGCACAATGCTCACTAACAGGGAGTAAGACAGAGAGAAAGAAAGGGGAGAAAAGAAAAAAGAAATAAAAGAGACAAATATCAAGTGTAGCAGATCTGGAAATGGTTGTCGAGAGCACGAGAAAGAACACAAGTGTGGAGAAGTGGGAATGTTTGGGGAAGGTTTGCCGTCAGCGTGGGCTGTGTCTTGAGTTGAAACAAATTAACGACACGAGTTCATTCCTCTCAGTTCCTTTCACTCTCTGCTCCCCCTGATGTACAAAGACACTGGTCTATAGAGGGAGACTTATCTGGGAGCAACAGCAGCACCCTGCATTTGTGTGTGTGTCTTTGTGTGCAAGTATGTGCGTGCCTCTGTTTGTCAAGTGGGTTTGTGTGCACTGTATTGCCTGTATCTGTGAGTGGACGTGTGCACTGTGTATGGAAACATGCATGTGTGCGGCGACGTGCACGCATTGTGAGAGCTTTCGTGCGCGTGCGTGCCCCCATTTTGTGTCTTGCTATTGTGGATTTCTGAAGACTGGTATGAATACTGTTATGTTTGAATGTGAAAGACACTGACTCACACACTGATATTTATTTTGTTGTTAGATGTTTCATGGGTATTGAATAATTCCCTAATTCTCTCTTTTGAAGGGAGTTGAAAAATATATAGCTATGTGCTTTTTATTTATTTATTTATTTTTGCTTTTTTCTTACATCAGTTTCTGTCAGTCACTTGGTCCACCACGTTAGTCCAGCCAAAAAAATCTCAATAACCGTTGTTAAAGTTTGTATTAACATTCATGGTGTCTTGAGGATTTTACCTAGCACATCCAGCAGGTCAACGTTTTCAGTTATCCAGTAAAATCTACTGGTTCTGCTGGCACAAAAATTTTTCACGGTTCCCAGACTGAAGTATTCTTTGCTGATCTTTCAGCGCTACCATACCATGAAGCTTACATTCAATTAAATCATAGAACCATAACATATTGTACATTAGCTCAAGTCCCTTTACAGAGTAAGGTGGGCGGCAGTCTGCCTCGACCAGTTAGGTTGATAGGAGAGAGATGGAGGACAGACAGAAAGAGGGGGGAGAGGGGGAGATAGAAGAGAGAGAAAGACAAGGAACAGCTGTATATGCTGTTGTATTCAAGCACTGTCAGACCAGTTGTTATAATGATGATAATAATAATAGTAATACTTATATAGTAGGTGTAATAATGTCATTAATAATAACAAGAGCAATGATCGCAGCACCAATTCAATAATAAGGAAAAGAAACTATCATAAAAGTAATAATGATGACGATGAGTGATGAGGGGTCTCGGCAGAACTGGATCCTGCAGCCCCAGTCAGAGATACCTACAGAATGAGGACAGGGAGAGAGAGGATACAAAGTTAATGAAATGCATTATTGTATATAAATCCACAGGGAGGAAGAGAGAAAGAGAGGGGGGGGGTGTGCTCAGTGCATCATGGGAATTCCCCTGCCAGCCTTTGCCTAAGGGAGGGTTCAGGGATTACCTGAGCAGGCCAAGCTTTATCAAAGAGGAAAGTTTTAAGCTTAATCTTTAACGTAGAGACGGTGCCTGCCCCCCCCCCCACCCCCGAACCTAAACTGGGAGCTGGTTCCACGGGAGAGGAGCCTGATAGCTGAAGGTTCTGCCTTCAGGGAGGAAATGCAGTTGTGGGAAGTGCTGATGAATTTTTTATCTAATAGTAACAATTTTATTTGCAAAGAAGCTCATGGAGTCAATACTACTGAAAGCTATAGGAATACATGGCTCAAAAGAGCTCTGGCTCTCTGTCAGCCTGGCTACAGCGCTGAAAAGAAACCTGGGGTTGTTCATATTTCCTTTGGTTTCGTTCTGGCATTGCAGAGGGTTTTTTTTTTTTGTCATTTGTTGTCACGTATATATGTTATCTTTCCAGGCAAAGCCAAATTCTTTTAGAATTCCCTTTTCAGCTTTCACAATTGCTGCTTAAAAGTACGCATTTGTGAATTTTACCACAGAACTAGCGTCCTTCCTTCTTTTTCAAAGGGGCAACAGTGTGGAGTGTCGTACGCAGTGAGGCTGCAGCACTATCAACAAGATGATCAACTTGTTTAGGAGTTAGGCTGAAATAGCTCTGTGTATTGACACATGTCATTGGAGTGAATAACAATGGAATTTCTTTCCTTAACTTTGCTTGCAGCGTTATAAGATAGAAAAAAAAAATGACCTTACAGTATGTGTCCACTGTGCTGTGTAGTCCATTATTGTTAACTTGAATTTTTACTAAAAAGAGACAACAGAGAGTTTTGAGGAAAATATCCAGTGTTCAATTTCCAAGCCAACGTGTCAATTTAAAAACCAGATTGAGAGTGTGATTAAAAGAGTGAGTGGGTTGATTTACCTTTTGAGGATAGCCAATTAACTCAAATAGTGAATTAATTAAATGCAGGACTGCGGCTGTTGCTGTTAACATCTACATGAATCTTGAATTCACCCACTATAATTACTTAATCCATACTTAGCACCAAGTCAGATAAAAAGTGAGAGAATTCAGATAAAAACTCTGAGTAATGGGAAGATGGAACAGGTTTTTGTCTGTAACAGTTCTGAGAATCACTCACTCCTAGCAGCTGTCTCCCACCCCCACCCCCACTCCGATGTGAACTACACGGTAAGTATTTCTAAGATCCATTGTAGGGAAGATTGTGGCACCCTGCGACAGTTCAGCATCAGTGGATAATAATGGAAGGGGGGTACCTGTTCTTGAGAGTGACATCGTTTAGGCCCCAGTGGTCAATGCACAGCCGAAGACTCTTATCTTACTTGTCCGCAAAAAAGAAACCGGCTCCAGCAGGTGAAGAGGAGGGAGCCGGGTGCTCTGGACGTGCTGGCTCATTGTCCCCAGCTCCGAGGAAGATAGACAGAAGAGGCAACTCTTAGGAAATGAATCCTTGAGGAGGACAATGGTACAGTCATATGGACGAGGAGGAGGCAGGGACATAGCACGGGCCTTTTTAAACTCTTCCTTTAGATCCAGCACGACATAGGGAACAACAGTTCGGTCGGGAAACTTGAGGGGGGAATCAGAGGACTTGGGGGAGACAGTTGGAAATGCCGACATGATGGGTGACACAGAGGACTCAAACCCAGGATGAGCCAAGCCTATTAGGAAATAGGCTGCCCCCGGTGGACAGGAGTTCTCTCGAGTCAGTTCCTTTCCTTCCTTGTCAATCTTAATGGCCATAGCAATGAGGGAATCGAAGTCAGTAGGTAGGTCAAGTGGGGGCAGTTGATCCTTTATTTCATCTGAAAGGCTGTGTAGGAAAGTGTCAGACAAGGTGTTCCATTTACTGTCAACTGCTAGGATATGAAAGCGGATGGCATTATCGTCCACCCTGCTGTTGCTCTGCCGGGGTGCCAGCAAACGTCTTCTTCAAAACTCCAGGAAAAGAGGCTACAGCCTGACATGTACGTGACTGCTTATCCCATCTGGCAGTGGCCCACTCTCGTGCTCTCCCCGTGAGGTTTGTAATCATGAAAGCAACATGAGATGATTCAGTGGGATAAGACCAGGGCCCCGGCTCAAACAGAGAGCAGAGAGTCAGGAATGAGTGGCAAGTGTCAAGGTCGCCATCATACCTCTCAACGGGCGGGGCCCATGGTTCATGGTGTGGAACAAACGGGGTTTCGGGTGATGCGGCAGAGGCAGGGGCGGACACGATGACCGCCGCTGGAACTTGGGGATTTAGGCTGGCAAAGCATTTGCTGGGTTTGGGTGGTGAGAGCGTGGGGCTGGTCTGTCAAGGTAGTTTGGGCAGCATTTATTGAACGTGTAGTCCCGGGCCCTGGGAGTGGAGAGTAGGCTGAAGAGCCAGGCATGGCCAGATGGTACAATTCTAGGATGAACTGAGAAGCTCACAGGAGGCATAAAGTTCAAAACAGTAATGTCCTTACTCAGAAAGAAAGAGGTCATACACAAGTAGTCGATCCGCCACCGACAGGGAGAAGGCAAGTATCCAAAAACCATTTTTGATTTATTTAATTTAGGTGGTTAGGTTGATTTATTTAATTTAGGTGGTCGGCATGCAGACACAGTCTCTGTGGGGTTTGTGTAGTTTTGGGAGGGTGGCGGTTCTAAGGAAACTGCTGCAAAGCACGTAGGACGGAAACTCTGGCTCCTGTTCTCCAACTCTGGGATTTCACCGCTTTGACTTTCTAATAAACTCCGTCGGATTTCTAGAGATGGACAGTGACATTATCCAAAGTCAGATGAATGCTGTTTCTCCTAATCAGACCAAGTCTCTACTATTAGATGGATTGCCATGACACTTGGGGCAGATATTCACGTCCTTTCTGTGATAAATCTTATTAACTCCCTTAATTTTTCATTTAGCAGCATCATCGGGCACAATTTTAATTTGGTGAGTACTTTGGGTTATGACCAAATACCTACAACTAATGACTTTCCCTACAACTTCAGCTGTACTTTGTGTTTAGTTTTGATTTGCAAATATTACCATGAGCATGTCATCATTCTCATTTTGACCGCGTTAGCATGTTGACGCTAACATTTAAATCTAAGCTACAGCATTACAGAGTCACTTACATGACTGGAGACAGTCTTGTTTCATGACATACCACTCCCCAAACCCACCAATGCACAACATTTGTCTTTGTCAGAAAGGGAGCCAATGCATAAATTTAGAAGAAATTCTGAGAAATTTATCCAAACCTCCGTCATAATCTCTGTTTGCCTTACGCCAACCAAAACCAAGCAACGCATAACCTTTTGAAGACCAAATATACTACCAGTCATCAGTTTTTCCATCTGCTATCTAAATTTACATATCTCGATGTCTCAGTGTTTCATAGAACAGAGGCAAGAACAAACAAACGATTGAAATTTAAAAAAAAAAAAAAAAAAAGGAATCGTGTAATTTTCTTTTTGAATTAGACTCAATTTAAATTTTCGACTTCATCCCACTGCTGAATGCACCAGTGACTTTTCAACAGCGGAAATTTGAATATTGTCCTGAGAGTTCCTCCCAGCACTGTTGCAGAAGTTGCCGTAGATGTGTTGCGCTTGTAGGTTTCTTTGCTTTCAACTTTTGTTCAGTTCATCCCAAACTAGCTTCACAGAGTTTTAAGTCTGGACACTTCGCTGGTCCTCCATCATTTGAAGCCACCGTCTAGTTCCTTTCTGCCAATGTTTTGGTTCATATCTCGCTGTAAGTTGAACCACTGACCAACCAGTCTTCCTTTGTTACTTGCCTTTTTCCTCACCAATATAATAGCAATATATGATACTACTTCCTGCAGTGCAATATTTTCCTAATATTGCATGAGAGGGTGTAGTAACACAGTTTGTTTCAACACCGCCTTTGTACAGACAGAGGGTTTGTAAGCAACCAACCAACGTTGTAGGAAAACCTGTAGAAGTATTTTCAGATTAACTTTCAATGCTTAATTTACTTCCATTGCTGCAGGAAAGCTGCAAGGTAACCAATTTCTTAGTCCCTGAAAAGGCCTGTTTTTATGAAATTTACACAAACTTTTTTTTTTTTTTTTTTTTTAATTTTACTTTTGGGAGTCTACCATTACCTTTGTACCATTTAGGGTTATTCACTGGACTTGAACTGCATAATTTTCAATACAAATTATTACAGTGTATTTTTCCCAAAAGGATATGTGGGTCCCCTTATAATGTAAGATTTATGCCTTCACAATGTAATTAATTCAAGATTTTATCACTTGGTAATGCAATTTAATTTTACTGTCAGCGGGCACTGACCCCAAATCTACTCAGTTAAGAAGTAAGTAAAACATTAAATATCATTTCTAACTGACTCAAAAATGAAAAAAGCTGATTTCTGATGCTTCATCCTGCTCTTCTAGATTGTTAGGTAGCTAAAAATGTAATATACATTGACCATAAGTCTTTTTAATCAGTGCAAAACATCCAATTAACATTAAATGTAAAATGAAAAAAAATGATAATCCAAAAAAAGCTTCAGAAACACAGTTTTGGACCATGGCCTGACAAAGAAATTCTTTTTAGTGGTAAATTATTTAACACAAAAGAGCTTTTAAAAATTGAATATGATAGTAAAATATTAAAATGAAGCAGAGTAGAGTCGGTCAATGTTGGATTGTAATGTTTTTATTACGTATTTTTCAAAGAGACTGTCAATATCTTACGTGTCACCTGAGAAAGATATCATACTCACGCACTGTGCGTTTGTACTGGCTGTGCCTCCTTATCTGTTCTTTTCCTGATGTTTTTGAGAGATTTATGGCTGATCCGCAAAACAAGTTGGGTTCAGGTCGTTAAAAAGACCTTGGACCCTCAGGCGGAGGAGAGAAAAAAAAAAAAAAAACACCTCAGGTGAAGCACTGTCCAGCTGTGCAACAACGAGCTGCTAAGAAATTTCACTAATGCCAAGCAAGCGTGATAAACTGTCATCTACAATGGCGCCAATTTTTCATAACAAAAGCATCATTAATAACACATCTCATTAGCGTCTTGCCTTCAGTAAAAAAAAAAACAAAAAAAAAAAACTTGAGCACTCCTGTGACAACACAAGTGGTTCCATTTTCATGATTGAATTCACAAACCCATTAAAACCCAAACTGTCAAGGTGGGTTTTGGGGGGAATACATTGTTGTTGCATGAATAGAGACAAGAAGGCACCATGACTAATGGCAGGATAGTAGTAGATTCAGCCAAGGCCCATCTGTGGTGGAGAGCTGCACTGATTTGCAAAAATAGTCTTGCAATGCGCTGTAGGCGAAAGCAGTTTCAAGAAAATCATGCACGCACGTATCCCATCGCAACGAACCCGGTGTGTGCTTTAACATGCGTGTGTGCGTGTGAGTGTTTAAACACAGTAAAGCACACTTACACACGTCTAAACCAAGCGTCTGTGTTTGCGAGAAGAAAGGTGACAGATAGGAAGACGTGTTTTTTTTTTCCCCCTTGTGTGTCTGCATACAAATGTGTACCCAAGCGTGTGTTTATGTATGTGTCCGCTCGATCACCTCGCTCGGAGACGTTGAGGGCTCGTGCAGGTGACTGGGGGGGAGTGTTAATCAGGACCTCTAGCAATGTTTCAATGAATATATGTGTCTGCGACACAGAGGGAATACAAGGCAATACCCAAGTGAGTATGCATCTTTGTAGTTACATGCTTGGACATGACTGATTAAAACATGCATATCATAGAGCACTGCACATAACATTATCTAGTAATGTGTGTGTGTGTGTGTGTGTGTGTGTGTGTGCGTGTGCGTTTGAGTCCCTTGCTGTTCTTAGAATGTCTGCGCTGTATTATGTATATCACACTGATCTTGTTGTGTAAAAACAGTAGTCTCCTTCAGAGGATTAAAAAAAAAATAGAAAAAATGTCTAATTTGCCTGCACTTTTGTTTCCTCCATGGGTCTCAATTGCCATTCAGAGGGGAGGGACTCAGCTCTAATTAGGTTGGCTCATACATTCCAAGATTCAACCAATCAATGACCCGCTAATGGGCTGTCATTCAAATGACAGGGCCTGGGACAGGTCAGGGTCGCGTGAGGAATGCCTTAATTTCTCAGCACAACAGAACAAAATAGGCCAGATAGGAGTCAGGCCAATGGGGGCAATTATAGAAAATGATGAGGTCCAATAGTAGGACACGATGCATAATGAACAGCAGGACAGGGAGGGGGTTTTACAATGAGCTTTTTAATCATTTAAACTGTCCCAAGGTTGACATTTGGGGTTGCCCAGAGCTCTTTGTACTATTACAGTGTGTTCAGAATAATGCTTCAGTCACAGCTCAGTCTTATTCTAATCATACGGAGCAAGGTAAAGGTGCACAGGTATCAGATGTCTTCTAAGGATTTTCTGTGGCTTTTATCTCAGTTGATGAATGCACATAACACCTGTTGCTGATGCACACAAAAGACAGGGAACTGACAGATGCAGCTTTGTGGTGGGCCAACACTTGAACAGCTTGTTGTGGGCGGATTTGTCAGTTTCACAGGAGAAGGAAAACATAAAGGCAGAAAAAAAGATGGAAATGCAGGGTTACTATGAGCCATGGATGAAAGAATCGTGTAGAATATATATAAGCTGCGCCGAATGTCATTTTGCCGAAAAACTATGCTTATCGTCAGAGTGGAGACAAGACTTGTCTCCCCAGTAATATTACATAGTGATTGTTTGGGTACAAAACTGAAATCAAGGCTGCTGCCATTTATTGTATTCCTTCTTACTTTGTCAAAAACTCAATTTTATTGGCTACTAAAAATTCCCATGGTGACTTCAGTCTTTGGCAATTGCTTACCACTGCATTATGAAAAGACTCAGTTCAAATTAAATGTTTTATTTAATCAGGACATTGCTGGCGGGGATTGTAAGACAGCCAGTGAATTATTCACTCACAAGCAAAAATTAAAAGACAAATACGACTGTGACTATAGTGATTTGACACGTTTTATTTAGATGTCCAAGGGAAATCTTAGCAGAGTGAGATTTAAAGCTGCAATAATCAATATATGTATGTTAACAACGGTTTAAATGACTGTAATGTGAAAGGGGTCATCGATATCGACAACCCCCACGGAGATTTATCACCCAACTCTGCGGCCCCCCTCAGCCGTGTGGTGCGTTTTAGCCTTGTTGGGTCATTGTTTTGGTTTCTACATGCTGCGACCTTTTTTCGATTCAGTCTCACAACCTCTGCTGCAGCAGCCAGTTAACCTAGTCATCATAATGAAAAATTTGGCCAAAGATGCATTTTTTTCCCCTCAGGAGCTGATGGAGTCCAAAAAGACTTCAGAGAAACTGAATATTGTTAAATAAAAAAAAAAAAAAGCCCACAATAAATGCTAATGTTGCCCTGTGTCTGATGGAAGTAAAAAGAGGCCACAATTTGTTAACTGATCACTGATGAACAATTATATAGCATGGTATCAACATTGGGAGACACACTTTAATTTTACTTTAAATTCTTGATCGGAAACCCCAAGCATATCCTTAATTGGACTTAGTCAATACTTTTTACATGACTATATATGCACAGAAATTTTAGAAATTAGACTTATCATAGAAAAATGAAGTCCACTTGCAAGAAAATGTAGGCATTCTAATTGTGTCACTGTCTCAGAATAGCAGAGAACTTTAGATAATTTTCAACATATATCCGGGAGAGGCTGAAGCCAATTCAAAGCTTTCAAAATTCGCATGATGGCAAATGGCAGAATGAATGAAAAGCTTGAGAATCACTTCAAACATATTCATCCTCTTGGGTAAGACATTTTAAAAAATGTGCACAGAGAAATGCCAGGGGGGAGGAGGAGTGACAAGTAGCGACACCACTTTGCTGCAGTAAGTAATGAGGTTTATATTAAATGTGATCTTAATTTGGAGAAGCAAAAGTACTACAGTAACAAGACTAACAGCATGAGACGGAGTCTACACCAGTCCTCTCAAGGATTGTTTCATTTGTGTGAGGTAATCACAGCAGGGTTTCAGAATTAATTTTTCACTGGTATAATGTGTTTAACATTTGTTGTGTATGTCGCTTGTAAATATATAGGATCCAGTCTGAGAATTACATTACATATGATTTTATCAAACACTCCTCTACAGTATCATACACTGCAATTTTCAAAGTCATTTTGTGTTTTTTTCCATTTTCTTAGAGTCTATTTCTTCTAAAATTCCCAAAGTTTAGTCTTTCAAATTAAGTTTGGCTGACTTGAGTTCTTAAAGAAGCCTAATTTCTTCATTTCATCATCATTCTCCTAATTTCATCATCATTTTCAAGCCTTTGATTTATAATATTTGACCATTTCCTTGAATTCTTTGTAGACTGATTAAGTTAAAAGTTAAGCTTGAGGACTCTCCCAGTAGAGAATTTGTATCTTCAAGATCTAAACAAATATAGAGCAAATTGTCTTTGATCAACGTGATATGTGTGAACTCACTCTGTCTGTGTTTTTCATTTCCTGCCTGCGGGATGTGCAAGTTAATTACATTTTTTGTTAAATTACAGAGTAAAAAGATTAGCTGTACCTTGCAACTGCAGTTTTCTTAGCTGTGGAAAAATAAATGTACCCAATGCTCTCTCTCCATGATAGAGAAACCCTTGGAACAGCAGTATGGATGCAGCTTACATTTAACTTTCCTAGATCTGTTTCTTCACACTGTGCACAATGGAGAAAAAAAAAATCGTGACTGCAGCAGACTGTTATGGTGAGGAAGATGTACACGTTGAGTTCCACAGGTTAATGTCCCTCTGGCTAACGGGGAGCTGTGATAATCAGTAAGAGCAGTGCCCATTACTCCTATTGTTGTCGTGGAGGCTGCACTGTGCTGAGCTGGCAGTGCTAGGTGCAGAGGATTACATTAATATAGGCCACTATGCCTCTCCCCGAGCGTTCACGGCACTTTGCAATGTGTAGAGTGTGAGAGAGGAGGAGGAGGAGGAGGAGGAGGAGGGCTGGGGAGCCCGAGCTCACCTCGGAGCAGGCGCGCGGACCAGCTGGGTAATAATACGAGGTCATGTATGAGGCTAATATGAGCTAATCTGTGTCTTCTATGATCTATTCAAATCTAATCAGCCTCTTTCCCGTGTAGGCCATTTGTCATTGCATTAACATGGGACCTGGTAATGAAGTTGACGACAGACAGGCCGCCTTCCTGGTTGGCTCCAGTCCGATGTAATTAGACCTTCAGAGAAGCTCCTCTGCTCTGCCCACCTCTCGCTCCTGCTCCGCCACGTTTTTAACTCCCCTCAACTTCCTTATCCCTTCTTTTCCATGTCCAGACTACTGACTTGTTCATAGTCGTATTTTTTAGACCAAAATTTGAAAAAGGGAGCTGTGCCATTGGCCATAAAGACTATAGGTTTACACACACAGTAGATTAGCATCTGTATAGTTAACAATCTTTTCGGTTATTTAAGATATTTAAATGGTAACTTTACATCCCAATAAAATTTTCTTTTTTAGCGTGGTTGACACGGTTTGTTTGTTTTTTGGACCCGAAAGCAGACACAGACAACAAGGAGGTAAGGAAAAGTGGGTTTATCGTGGGATTAAGGTGAATGGTGGTGGATGAAGTGGTGGGGATTGAGAGGCAGTCTGAGGCAGAGGGCAGGAAGGAGGATGATTGGCGAGGGAGCCGGTCGCCGAGCTGAAGTGGCGCGGGCAGACGAGGAGACGGCATGAAGCGGGGGAGGGCAGGGAACCCCCGAACAAAGGAGAACACAGGTGAACAGGTGCGAGGGAACGCAGGAAATACTAGATACAGGCCCCGGTGAGAGACTGACAAACACCGAGCCTGGCAGAACAATCTGGCAACGGGCCGGAGAAGAGCCGGGGATCTTGTACTGCTGGGTTGATGAGCTGATCGGCGACAGGTGAGGAGGTGAGGCGGGAGCCAGGAGAGGAAGAGCTGCTCTGACACCACACATAAACGCACACACATACACACAAACACAAATAGAGAGGAAGACAGATAGATAGGGGAGATGGAGACACCAAGGAGACACGTAAAACAGGGAAACACAAGGGACAAGTGGAATCACGGCCAGAGCCGTGACGCCGGTATTAAATAACTCAATATCAATTGATTTTTTTTTTTTTGGTCATTCAAGGGCAAATGAAAAAGCTGTTGAACACAGAATTATAATTACGATGTAGATATTTTAAACAAGTTAGGAAACAGTTCGACTATTCTCACATGAAGCAGACGTGGAGCAAAATTAGAAGTCATTTAGAATCATATCTGTTCCAGTCTTTGCCGACTCCTGAGGGAGGACCTGGCTCTTTAAGCGCCCAGTCACTGTGTAGTTGCAAACTCTGTCCGCCTGCCTATGGTCATGAGCAGAGTTTTATTTTTCTTTATTCGGTTCTCTTTTTTTGTTTTTTTTTTCCCTAAAAGCAGCTGTCTGGTGCAGTTGGGTTAATGAGAGCAGCGAGACTGAACCAAAACTGTGAAGTTGCAGAAAATCCATAAAAAAAACCCCAACCAACCAAACAAAAAAAAAAAAAAACCCGATAGGCTGAAAGATCCATAAAAGCTTAATAGAGCTGAGGGGAGCTGCTAACTGCAGGTGATAATTCTCTGTGTGTTTTTGAATAACTCCTTTCACATCACAAATAATCAGTTGACACGTTGTTAACATAGAAATATCGACAACTGCAGCTTTGAAAAGTCCATAACAATGCAGATGATTGCACGTTTCTTGACCTCAGCTATCTGTGAATGCTCCCTGTTTCTGCACCATATATCCAGCCGTTTTTTTTACTTTTCACTTTATTGTATGAAATTTATTACTGCTCCAACAGAAATCCCCACTCTGATCGGCCATGTTGACAAGAGCGATTGCATCATAATTTGATCCTCAGACATAATAAAGTGCCACTCATGTACAGTTCACCATAAATCTGACAAAACTTGACAGAAGGGTCAGTCTTTGTCTCGCTTAATCACTGGCTCACTCAAATGCTTAATCACTCTCTCTTTTCCTCTAGCGTCCCTTCATTCCCTCTGAACTCTCTGTCCCTCCTCTTTCCTTCTTTCCTCTCCTCTTCCCTCACTCAAGCCTACCCTCTCTGTCCTTTATGCTTGATCTCTTCCTCTTTCCCGTCCTCCTTTCTATCCTTTCTTCTCCCTCTTTTTCACTGAATCACACTTGTTTATGGCACCTCAGTCTTTCCTCCTTATCTTCCTCCCTACCTTCCTTCCTTTCCTTCCCTTCTACTCAAGCTCTCTTATTTGCACAATTATACCTGATAACTCTCTTACCCTTTTTTCTGCCCACCGTTTCGTTCCCTCTGTCTCTCCGTCCGTTCTTCTTTCGTTTCCTTCTTTCATCCATCCTTGTCACTTTGTCTCCAGCTTCCTTAGGTACGCCTTTGCCTCAACTCCTCTTGCCATCTCTTTACTTCACTACTCATCTTCTCCCTCTGATACAACCCTACTCTCTTCCTCTACTGATATACTCTTTTACTCACTTTTTTTGCTTTTTCTTTCTCTTCCCTTCTCCAGCACGTCCTCCCTCTCTCCCTCTCTCCCTCTCTCCCTCCCTCCCTCCCTCCATCCCTTCCCCCTTCGGCTGTCTCACATCTATTATTCTTCCTCTCCCCCCAGTCTTTCTGTGCACCCCCATCCTCCACCCCCCCCATTATATTTCTCAATGTCTTTCCCCTTCTTTCCATTCACTCTGAGCGATGGCTCTATTGATTCTCTCTGTGATGATATTGCCCAAGGACAACCACAGGGCAGAAAAGGCTCTTTAATGTACCCAAGTGTCTGTGTGTACAGCGTCTGTGTTCATGTGTGTGTGTCTGAAACCAGAGGCCAGTTTAACTTTTGGGAGCTGTCACTAATCACATGTCAGAAAAAACAGCCCCTGGCCTGTGTGTGTGTTGCGTATGTGTGTTTATTGCTATGTCAGTGTGTAGGTTTTAAGCTCTGCCAAGTGTCCGCAGGTATTGGTGTGTTCTTGAGAGGCCAGCTGGTATTTGTGCATGTTTTTTGAGGGGGATTTGAGGGGTGGGGTTTTTTTTGGGTTGTTTTTGTTTTTGCAGTTCAGATGAAATTTTAAAGGAGCTAATATTAAAGCTAAAAGCCTTGTCCTCCACTTTTTTAATCTCACATTGGGGTGTCGCCACAAATCTCCCACTGGCTTCATGGCTGGACTGCAGACATCAGAAGCTATCAGTCTGTCTTTGTGATAATTCCCCCTTTCTCCCCAAGCTCTTGGAAAGCCTTCTGTACCGTTGGCTTGCACAATTGGGTGACTGCTGTCAGAGATGCAGATGCTTCTCAAGTAGACAGCTTGCAAGCTCAAGCTTCCTGCAATCAGGAGAACACACCTCAAATCACATGCAGGCACACAGACACAAATGCACACGGGTTAGTGGGCATGATACATATACAGAGCACATATGCATACCCAGATCGGAAGGGATACCATGGAGTCCAAAGACTAACAATGCCACTTTCAGCTGTGCAGCAGATATTTATTCAATTCACTAGAAATGAACCTGCAGCGGTGGCTGTTGTAAAATTCTGCCCTGCATGCAGCTATCCTGCATTAGTACAGCAGGATAGCTACAAGGAAGTAATTTATTTTGGCTACAATGTTCCCCTGTAAGCACAGCAGTGGTGCGGAGCGCGTCTAGAATGTGTCTCCCCCAGTTAATCTGTGTACATCCCCATGCACATTTAACTCAGTTACGTAATGTTGAGCTGTAAAGTAACACTTCAAGACTCATTGAAAACATTCATCAAACAAGCTGAATAAGCTGAATAAGCTAGAAAGAATTTATAGCATTTCACAAGACAAATTACAATAAAAAAAAATACTGCATAGCTTAATACACAGAAAGAGGTGAGTGTTCAAATCATATGAGCAGTTGTGGATTTCCAGTACCCAAATATTTTGATAGATTTGTTGTAAGGCTTCACTTCACTCATGATCTTGTTTCATCATAAGCTTTCACCGCAAATGAACCACTTGTTTAAGGAGAGAAAATCCGCCTGCTTTTTACCAGGAAATACTTGGTGACCCCAGACACGTCATGTTTTCCATACATTTTTCTTTCCTGGGGGCGGGGGGTAAGTCTTGACCACTGAGTGTATCACTGAGCACCTCAAAGCCACTGCCTCGCTCGAGGCCACCTTGGCTCTGGTTGAGAAGGGGAGTAAAACGGCAACAATATCAGAGTGAACTCAGCCTCTCGCTGTAAATATTCATTCATTTTTCCTAAGGACTGCTTCAGGGGTTCTGATATAATCGATAATATGACTCACTCACTAACTTGTTCCTAACACCCCCCTAATGCCTCACACATTAACCTCTTGTTTGTATCTAACCATATCCTTTATCATGATGAATCGTCATTGGGTTTTTGTAACTTCATCAGCATTATAAAATTACGTTTACATATATTCTACACTTCAGGTGCTGCCTTACTTGTATAACAAATTGAAAAATTTCCGAGAAGTGCGTGCAACTGTTGGAATCGGTTGCTTAGTATTACATTTGTTGCAGTGTGATCCTACAGAGTGAACATCTGCTTGTTTTCCGTTGCTTAAAGTTCAGTGTGCATGACCCAAGCCATGTTTAATTTGAAACACCTCCTGAGATACAATGTACAGTAATTGCTCTGAACCACAGGCAGTTTGGTTATTTGTCCAGGATAAGATAACACATTGCAAGGTCTAATGGAGTTCCCACGGAGAGCCAGGGGAGATAGGGCCGCGGGAGGAGAGAGAGGGGTAAGGGAGAGAGAGCGAGAGAGAGAGAGAGAGGGAGAGCAAACATGAGAAAGAAGGATGGAGAATGTGTGTGATGAAAGGAGAACCCTCAAGCCCTCAATCTTTACCTTACTGACGTTTTGTCTGGCATGCGTCCACACAAAGCGTATGCGCACCTTTTTCACTCATGCACCGTGTGTTCGTTCCCGCTCAAAGTCTCCATAACACACGTATGGCCATGCACGCAAACACACACACACACACACAAACAAAAATCTGCACACAGCCACTTATGTATGCATGGGGGTTCACATATGTGGACTTGCACTGCACTGCTCCAATAACACAAAGGGAGAGCATGCGTGAATTCTTGTCAGTGGTAGCAGCTTGTCCCGTGAAGGTCAGAGCACCGTTTCTCAGTGTGCCTGCCGTTTGAAAGATCCCCGCCGCCTCCATCTACATCTGTGCGCATCGCGGGTCTTCCTCTCCATCTTCTTGCTCGTTCTTCTTCCTTCACCTTTGTGTTTTCACTTTTTGACTCTGGTTCTCATTCATTTTCTTTACCACTTTACTTTATTTCATTCATTCATTTGTCTTCCATCCCTTTAAGCTCTCTTCCATCCTCTTCCTCATCTGGACTATTCTCCCTCCCATTTTTGGTTCTTTAAACTGAATCTCCCTTTGCTTTTTCAACTTTTCTTTTTCTTTCCTGGGTTGGTGACTCTCTCCTTTGGCTCCTATCTTATTTCTTTATGGTCTCTGTTTGATCCATACCACCCTTCTACTCAATGTCTCGCCAGTCTCACTGTTTATTGGGTTTGTGATTTCTCACTATCCACCACAGTCCTGCTCTTTCTGGCCAGGTAAGTCAAGGTGAATCTCTAATGATTAAAACGGGAGATGTGCACAAACATGTTTGAGCAACACTTTCAAACCTTTTTTCCCCACTAATCCTATCATCACTTTTTGAAGTAACCCCCTCTCTAGCGACCCAGTATTTGCTAGTGTCTGTATGTGTGTGATCTGAGGATGCTTTGTGGGTGTGTGTCTATCAGGCACAGAACTAATTGAGGTCATTTGTGGTGCAAATGCTAGAGCAGGGAGAGGACAAAAAAAGCCCACAGCTTTGAACCTTCTCTCTGCTCAGCAGACTGCCAAAAAATCCACCATCATTCACTAATAACACACACACATTCCGAAAGGCACACATTTAATATGGGACCAAACAGAAGCTTTTAATCCTTGGATTTCTGCAAGGCCATACATATCTGTTTACTGTGCAGTATGTGTGTGTGAGTGTGTGTGTGTGTGTGTGTGTGTTTGTGTGTGTGTGTGTGTGAGTGTGTATGTGTGGCTTTTAAAATTAATATGAACATTTGTAAGGTACTCATGAGGTATGGTCTAGAAATGAACATAAATCATAGATTGCCACATCCTCTTATCGCCTCAGGGTATTTCTGTCCTTCTGCTAGTGTCAATAACCACACAAACACACACACACACACACACCCACACACACACACACACACACACACACACACACACACACACACACACACACAGTTCTCTAGGGCCAGCTGATGATGACTGATAACTCACTGAGTTGGAAGGATAAACCAAACTGTCAGTGTTCATTTGACGACTAGTGCTTCCATTTAAGTTCAGAAATCTCTTGGGACATACATAAATGAAGTTCTCTGTTGGAAAACACACATCAAAACCTTTGTACATGTACAAACAAGAGAAAAAAAAAATAGTAAGCAAAGAAAAAAAGGAGATTTCTGGTCCCTGTGCTAAAACAAGAAATGTTTTGAGTCACATGTTAAAGCAGCAGAATGAGAAGAAAGCACACCAAACCTGAATTGAACTAACACCCCTGGGTGTTGGTCCCATGTCACCCCATTAACTTGTTTACCTCTCACAAATTTGCCGCCTGCTTTTCAAATACTTGGCCAAGAGAAACATCTGGAGGCAGTAAATATTTTGTTTTCCCCTACAAAACTAAACGGAGACTCAGGCGGGACAAATACCGAGGCAGTAGCGTCCAGTCTCCATCCATCATTAACTTCTCTGCTTATTATTATTATTATTTATGTACACAAGCTTGTACCTTTGACTTTGAAATCCTCCCCAACCCACCCCCAGATAAATTCACCAATTGAAGCATGACTGGAATTTCATACTTGGGAGTTTTGTATCCATCCAAGCCTCTGAATTGCCCTGGATCCCCACAAAACAAATACTTGTTCTTTGCAACTCTGCCACGGTACTGCCAAAACGAAAACTATGTATTCTTAAAAATTTGAAAAAAGTACACATCTGTTTTGACTGACAAGCCTCCATTTGTGATGCAGAATCAAATTCGGGTGCTCCTGCATCATTTCTTATGTATAAGACAATCAAGCTTATCGATTGGCAGCGAGTCTGCCGGGACAGAAAAATGCCTGGGGATCACAGGGTCACAGGGTATGAACTCGCCAAGGCCTCGGAGGAGAAACGATACCGTAAACTGCTGTCGCCATCGGTGCATGGTGTCGCCCAGGACAGTGATAACCATTCATCATACAAGCAGAACATTAATTACAGCCATTCATAATTAAGCTCTAAACTGACAGTTAATGAATACTGATCTCACAGGAGGGAAAAATTGTCAACACTTTCCAAATATGAGCGGCATGAATGAATCATTCGTATATCTGGGATCAATATCATGGCTCATTTTAACTGAGATCTAATGTGTTCTACAGATTTACACATAAGTCAAGGTCAGCATTTTGGAAACAGATGGAAGACTGTGCTGTCAACGGCCTAATATCCCTCAAATCATTACTATGGCTATGACATGCTACAGTGGGTATCAATAATGCCATAATCGATTTCTATGCATCAGGCCAGTTGGAAGATGTTATAATGTATTTTACTCTCCTGTTCAGAGACAGAATAATGGCCTGCTGTGTGTGTTTTGTTTCACGTAGTGAACAGAGGCATTTATTGATCCACCGATGCGAACTCACTCAGTCAGACAGACAGAAAAAATACTGATCCCAAAGGATAAAAGTAGCATCTAATGAGAAGCGTGATTCCATCCCGGTAAATCTAATTCTGGAATCTGGCCTGATATCGGAAAATTTATTTGTCATCCAAATAGAACTAAGGAGCATTTAGATAAATGTATGGAGGTACAGTGTGTGATATAACTCAACAGGGAAGGCACTGTTGTAGCATTCAAGAGTTGTTCGTATTTCATTCATGAGTCTGCTCTTATGCTGGACCCAATTCACAGCTGGAGATAAAGGGAATCAATAATCCTGCCATGGAAACTCTGACATCTAAGACAGCTATTTCTCTATCTCTAACAAATATAAAGTAGATATTACTGATGTTTACGTTAACTATTTTGCAGCAATCCAATTCATTCCTGTGATTCAGAAATAGTTACAGCCACATCTGATACTCATGACCCCATGAAGTTTCATGTTGCTTAATGCCACTGTGTTTTGTGCTCCAAGAGGCTACACTAGATGTAATTTATGTCCAGTGTTACCACTAAATACAGTACAGGAAAGATTTAGTTTCAGCTCAGCCTTCAGGGAAGTTAGTTCCAGACATCATAACACCTTAGATGATAATCCTCCCAGAATAATGACACATGAGTCGTAGATGAATTTGCACTGTAAATAATCATTTAAAGATTTACAAGTTCGCCGTAAACAACTTTTACACAGGATCTGATTGTCCTGAAATACCATAAAATAGAAATTTTAAATCATCTAAAAGCCATATAATTTTCTTACTGCCATCGCTGCTTCTCTTTCTCCTGCGGTCTCTGCTTCTCATTACATTATGAAGACCTCTCTCTCCCTGTCCTCTGTAGGACAAAATGTTCTGCAGCATTATGCTAAAATATGTTTAGTTTGACATTTTGGGAAATGGGTTTATGAGCTTTTTTGCCGAGAGTTGGGTGGAGAGATTGATGCCGTTCTCATTTCTGTGCCTTAAGTGTGTAGCTGGAGCCAGCAACCTGTTAGCTTAGCTTAGCATAAAGACTGGAAACTGAGAGGAAAAGCTACCCTGGCTCCGTAACAGAATTTACCTATGTGCACTTTTAACGCTTATAGCAAATTGATACTTTCTACCTTGTTTGTCTAATCGATACAAAAATGGAAGTATGAATAGGCCAACTTGGTTTCATTTAATTTCATTTAATGTCAATGCAAATAAACTTGTTTCAAGAAATATTCTAGAGCTACCTCCTTGATCTGCCTTGTGCCATTTTTTAAAATATCCATTTGTACAGTATACGATATTCAAAACAAGGAAACTGAATTGTGAGAAAATTATATGGTTCCTTTGTTTAACTCAATACCTTAGAAATACTTAGGATTAAACGACATGCTAAGATGGATGTTTACAACATATCGGAGAATAGAGTGGGGCAGAATGCAGCGTACTTCAGCACATCACACTAGAAGCAGGTCTGAGGAGAGTAGAGCTCTGTGTCTTTGCCCCCCTGAAGAAACAATCACCGTACTTACAGACCAAATGACAGGCTTTTACTTCATGCAGATTGGTAAACATCTCAGCCTCTTTTTCATTTTTTCCTTTTTAAGTTTTCCTTACATTGACTTTCAGAAATGGAATGAGGCTTAAAAATATTGATTCAGTCAGAAAAATGTGCTATCACTTAATGGTTATACATTACTCCACATTAGATGACATATCGACAACAAATGGCATAAAGAGACCTTGGAATCACCGGGGCAGCTATTTGATTCCCTATGAGTTTGAGGCTACTGCAGTGCTGTAAACAGCACTAATGGCGCGTTGTACTGTAATGTATGTCTGTAACTCCCCAAATAATTATATTAGTGTGGAATCGAGACAACAGCCTGTTTCTCAGCCCTGCTCTAACTACCTTTGGCCCAGATCAACACAATATGCGAAGCCTGGCGAGCACAACTTGTTAGAAATTTTTCTCACCGTTTTGTTCACAGTTTTCATGCCATCTTCATCATCTTGTTAGCCCACTAATTTAATTTTTGTAGCCTGAGAAAAATGGAGGAAGATACAAAAAAGAAACAGGGTAGACTTACATAGAGTAAAGAATAGGAGGAGAATTAGGATACAGAATAAACGATTATAGTGTAATAACATAATCACAGTTGAAGGGAGAGGTTCAGGGTAAGTAAAATTAAAAGCTGAGTACAGTTATCCAGGGTCATTAAGCACTGCACAGAACACAATTACAGTAATATGGAGGAATGCACACACCAGTTCATTTCAGCATACTGCACCAGCCATAACAATATTTGCTTGTATGACCATATCTCATTGCAGGTGCAGATGCAGGTGCAGTATATAGGATTTGCGCCTGATTGTGGTCAGGAAGGGATTTCTTATACAGCTAGGGAGAGGTGAGATAAAGAAGGTCCCCAGCCTCTCTGAATGCCACTGCGTATATATGGTCCACATCAGCTCCGCTGGCAAAACACACGATGCTTGCGTGTAATAATGAATATTGACACACATACATGCACATGCACACAGCCAAACATGCACATAATCCATCACATTGAAATGCAAAGATGCACACGTCCATATATGGACGCACGTACACACTCAGGCCTATACAGGGTAAGCAAGCCGATGACCCCCGGCTAACTCCTCTTATCAGTCTAAGCCGGCCCTGGCTTAAGGATAAGCACAAGGAAACCACTGGAACTGACACTTTGGATAGATTTAGGAAAAAAAACTAACGTCGAATTTCTGAAACCATAAATGATTAACTCTGCTATTTTACAACGTATTGTATAATTGCCTCACGAACAAACAGTGTTAAACGTTTGTGACTGGGTCCTGCCGACTGGCTGCACACATATGGTTCATGATAGACAAATACAATGTAAACTAAACCCGTTGGGCTATGGGGGGTATTTTCGTGCGCGATGACACTTTTTATTAGAACCAGCTGAAAAGGAAGTAGTCAAGAGCTTCTTCCGCCCCAGAGGTTTTAAATCTTACGTTTGTGTATTAAATTTGCCAAAGACAGATCAGTCAGTGGATTGAATCAGAGGAGTAAAAACTGTCCTCGAATTTCTCAGCCACTTAAATCCCACATGAGCAAAACTCGCCAAAGCATCGCAGTCATTTCAGCATTGGTGAACTCGCAAATCCCCTTTCTTCTGCCTCTCGCAGCTTAGGGCTGCAGAGTGAGCGGAGCCTTGTGTCTTTGAGGTATTCAAACACACACATACATGACTGGAAAGATGAAACAGTTTCCGGGGTTGTCCACTCGCAGGTAGGCCCGTGTGCGTTCACGTGGGATCTTGCTTTGTGTCCGTGTAGTCATTACGTGCATGCGGGTGCGCATGTATGTGCTTGTGTGAACATGCATGCGTGTCTGTGTTTGCATGTGCCCGTTTAAATGTGCATATACATCCACTGGAGAGTGCTTTTGTGCGAGACCCCAGCACAATTTCCTGGTGCCTGGCTCAGCGCTGATAAGGATGCGATCCTCTCAAGGCTTAAACGCACTGCGAATGGAAAAGACAATTAGTGTTCCGTTGTTTTACAGTCAATAAAGTTGCTGCAACATAGTTAAAGCAGACAACACTATTGAATTAGTATGATGATAGGTCACTTGTTGTCGGTGTGACCACTTATACAAGTGGTCTGCCAAGTGACAATTGAGCCGTTTTTAACCGAGTGGTGTATTCCACTGCCATTCAGTAATCTATGCGGTTCAAACTGGCAGCTTGAGGCTTAATTCATCCACTGCTAGCTTGAATATCCAACATTAATCTCCCGCGTTGGACAGCCTCCCTGGTCTCATTAATTGTCAGCACTGGCCACCTCTCTAAACACTTTTATAACAGAGGAAGCACCGAGTATCACCTGCTCTCCGTGATTCCAGAAAAAAAAACAGCAGGGTTTATTTGTCATTGTCATTACACTTTATCAGATACTGATCCATCTCCCCTTCCTAAAACACCAGATTGTTCTCTCAGTTCATTCAGTCCCAGTGGGAACCCCTCCCTTCCTCCCTTCCTCCCTTCCTCCCTTCCTTCTTTTCGTCCACATCCCTCTTTTGCTTTCCTCCACCTTTCCTCCATTTGTCTCCCCGCAGTTCCCCCCGGCCAAGATCAAACTGTGAATTACAGAAGTCCTTGAGAAACCCTGATTCAGACAATTTGGTGTCAGCTCCGTGGCCCTCCCATGTCTCCTTGTGATCCCTGCCCGTCCATCTATTATTCCCATTTAGACAACTCCCCCTCTGCCCCTTGCCTTCCTCCTCAGCAGCTCGTCTGATACTAAATCACCTTCAACAGTTATCTTGGTCTGCAGGGAGAAGAAAAAGAAAGAAAAAGAATTTCAACACAAACACGAATGAAAACAAACAAACAGAAAAATGACAGCTGCACATCAGGGACACCAATGCTGATCTCAGATTCCACAGGTTTCAACAATTTTGCTCATGCTTCTGCAAAAATGCTTTTAAACAAAAACAACAATTTTTTTAGACAATAATCTATTAAACACCATACCCACGACAGCCTTCCCAAGCTTTTAACCACATAAAGGGTAATGGTAGGAGGACTAAAATTGCATTTAAATAAATTTTGAGTTGTTGACAATTACTAGCAATTTTGCAGATTTGAATTCTGTGGAAAAAACAGTATTTACTGAAGCATGTAATTAGTTTTTTACAGGTGCAGCATGATCAATTCATATCTGTAAAACTGGGGTGAGCAATCAATCAAGACTGCGCACAGCCTAAAAAGTAAAGATCTACAGCTTTTGACAAGCCTGCTAAATGATAAAGACATCAGTGGTGATCAGTGCCGAGCCACGAGTGTCCAGTGCGTTAATTTGTGTGTAATTTCAAGATTGCATCGGAGGGCACGAAAATAATTAAACGCAAACACATCCAGCCTCTATGTAATGGCTTTTGAGCCGACAGTGAAGTGGGTGTGCTGGGCCTGTATAACCGATACTGAGACAAAAAAAGGAATAAAGGAAAGAAGGTGGCAGCTGAGTAGAGAGAACAGAGAACTTGGAAAAGAAAAAAGTGATGAATCAGAACCAATATTCATTTCATTTGCGCATTGACCCATTGGGTTTACACTCATTCCCCGTCTCTGCACTGGTTTGATGGACAAGCCGCAGTCGTATGAAGGTATGGTGAAATGTGTCATCTGTCTTTCCTGGTGGACCGACGTCAGCCCCCGCTCACACACGAGATGCTGTTTGTGTGACAAACGGCCCTGGGGCGTGCCAGCCAAAGCAGATGAGGGGCCGAAGGAGGGGAAGGGGGCCGTTTCAATATTAGGATGATGGAGACGCTGCTCTGGTTTTCTACTGAAGGGCCCAGAGCCAGATTGCTTCTTTAGAGAAATGAATTAAGCCCAATGTCCCCTCACAGGAGACAGGAAGTTTACAGAAGTGAAAAGAATGAGAACAAAACACATGCAGGTGCTGCTGTTTGTACAGAAATGATTGATGAGATGCGAGATCAGGATTTCCTTTGGCAGAATTATTCAGGCCTGTCCTGAAATTACAGTATCACTGCTCCTTGCTGAATTGTTTGGTATTCGCCCCGAGTTTGGTCTATTTCACATAAAACCTGCTAGCTGCTGTGTGTATGTGTGTGTGTGCGTGCGTGTGTGTTTCTAATCTCTATTTATCCAGGGGAGGTTTGCTCAGCACTTGGGCTCTTTTTGCAGTAGCCCTCTGCCTCACATTTATCGAGATAGTTAAAAACATTCACATCTAGGCATTTTGAAAAACAATTAGAGTTATAAAGTGTCAGCTACTGAACAGTTTCAATGAAGCAAATAGGGAATAAGCACCTTAATAAAGGCTTCAGGGCATTTTGATAGTAGTTGCAGTGGGAAAAGAGACTATTTACTTTTTCAGTTTTGTTGCCAGGGTGTTCCCAGCTTGTCTTGGGATATCATTCAGCGATTTTCCGAATTCAAATATATTCAGTATGTGATATTATGTAATCATGGTGGTCACCTCAGGACAAGCCTGAAGGGAGAACGTTTTATTGGCTGGAACTGGGTGACAAAGCCAGCCTGATCTTAAAGCGTGTGGTGGTAAAAGTCATTAGGATTAAAGGCCCAATCAGATATTAATCATCTGATCTTTGGGGACAAAATGGGGTCTTGTTTGCCTGTTACAGTTGAGGCTACACAAATAAGACAGGAAGGAGGAGGAAATCTCCATACGAGCACATGCTGCATGCACACACACAAACAAGCAATAGAGGGCAGGTATACTAGATGCCCCTCCATGGCTGACTGACTAGCTGACTGGCAAGGTCATACAGATTTTGGATGAGTATGCCGGGCGTCACTGAACCCGGCGCTGACAGCGTAGGGGGGGATGCACATGCTCGCTTGCAAGCACAGACACAAGCCTGTGGGGATCTCAGTCTCTCTCCCTTTCTCTCTCTCTCCTCTCTCTCTCTCTCTCTCTCTCTCTCTCTCTTCCTCTCTCTACATAGCACACACACCTAGACACACACACAGTAATTCTAGGCACAAACAAGAAAATACACACACGCAGAAACACACACACTCACACACGTAGAGAAATGCACAAGGGCAAAGAAGCCTTCATGATTAAATTGGTTTATTTAAGAGGGGGAGAGCGGGGTTGGCAGTCAGAGAGCAAAGGCAGATAGGGGGTAAATACATTTAAATGCATTTGTATGGTTAAGCATACATATGGAATGTGGGGGGGGGGGTGCTGGGGTGAGTTTGAGAGAAGCCAATAAATGCAAGTTTTGTAAGGATGGAAGCAGGATAAGAGGGGCAAAGGATCATATAGCAAACCATCATGAGAAAACACTGATAAAAAGTTGGGTAATGAAATGAATATATCCAAGTAATGTATGTTTTCACACACAAATACATACGATTCATCTAACACACTTTATGAGTGCATGCTACCACACTCAAGCACATTAACATGGACACACACACAAATACACACACACACACACACACACACACACACACACACACACATGCATGGTGCATGTACACAAACATTCATACTGTCAGAGACAAGCGGTTGGTTAAGACTGTAGCAGTTCCCAACTGTCTCTTTGACAGGCAGCTAAACCGCATTAGCAGAAACAATGGAGGATTCAATCTCCCCCGGGTTCCCCGGAGAGTTCCACGGAGGGGTAGTGGGGTGAGAGGAAGGAGATTTGGCCTAATGTACGTAGGGAGGCTGGGGCTTTGGCATGACCCTGTTTCCACACGGCTGTCTGTCAGCAGGTAATTGAGGAATAGTAAGGTATAGGCTGGCGCCTGAGTCGGTGGATAAGTAATGATCTCCTTGGGTCATTGACCCCGGTCCATTACATTTAATCTAATCTGGAAAATAAATAATGAAATTCACCCATGAGACGATCTTGGAGCGGATCAGCACTCATGCCAGTGTGTCAGCACTCATACTAAAAAATGTCCATTGCTGCCTCCTTAAACGGCAGAAAAACTCAGTTGATGCCAACAGACCAGCTACAGCTGCTGGAAGTGTCTGAAGTGTCTGACTGACCAAGGAGCCTGTCTCTCAGCCTCCCTGTCTGCCTTTAAAGCAGTATTAATAGAATTTTTTTTTTTTCCATTTGGAGGCAGTAACCTGATATATTGCAGTTGTTAGCAAACATCCGCTTGTTTAACACATCCAGCAGACATGCATTTACTATGCATGCATTTCGCTGATGCGAGATACTAAAATGTTTTTTAGAGCTTAGGGGACCTGCAGAATGATTGATAATTTTCTGTAGATTTGTCACTTTGAGAGATTCCTTTCAGATTATATAATCATTTAACCCATTGTTAGAATAAAAAAAAAATTAGTGCAGCTTTAATTTGCTGAAGCATTTAAGGAGACGTTCCTTCACTTACTCTCTTAAGGAGTTGGAATCCCTGCTTCACTGAGCATTGTGTAAAAAACTGAGGCAGGCAAAGCAACAAGCCAGACTATGCCCAAAGTGCACTCTAACACTGACCATTGTAAATGCTTTGTCTTTTTCATGTAATACCTAAATTTATATAGATAATTTGAGGTTAGTCATAATAGTAATAATCAGATGTATGATCATGCTTGTAGAAAAAGCATAGCCAAGACTTGTGCACACCTAACATATATGGCAACAAATGTTACCGCCTGGTATGCTGCACAATAAACTTCCCCCTAAACCACATTTTTTGTTTTTTCGTTTCTATTCATGACTTTTCTATGCATGACTTTGAAAAAAACAGCATGAATTGTCTAAGTAGGGGAGTTTTAGAGTTGTGGGTATAGAAATTAGATTTTCAGGCTACGTGTTTCCAGTCTTAATGCTAAGCTAAGCTAAAAAAATTCCTGACGCTCCACATTTAACAAGCAGACATGAGGTTATCAATTTTCTGATATTGCTCTCGAAAAGAAAGGGAATAAATGCAAAATATCGAACTATCCGGTTAAGTAATGCGATGCAATCTTATGGTCCACATATGGCCCAACCTCAACTCGGTCCAGGCCTGCAGAGCCTCTCATCAACATGATATACGAGTCATGACACATCTCCCTCTCTCTCTCTCCCTCTCTCTCTCTCTCTCTCCCTCTCCCTGTCTCTCCCTGTCTCACTGCCCAACACGTTCCCATCTCCTATATTAGATAATGCACAGCCCACCATGTAAAGAGCAATAGATTATTCTATTCCTGGTGACAACAGAGGAGAAAGGGGGAGGGGAGGAGGATTATAAAGACCAGAATGATGAGGAGGCTAATTTAAGTAGTTTGAAAATACAGGAGGGGGGGGCAGAGGTATAAAGAGAGGGAAGGAGGGAGTTAAGGCTTAATGGAAATAAGTTAATGTGGTAAGGTGCCAACTGTCAGGGAGTTTTTAAAATGTGTTTATATGTTACAGTTTTAGAACATGTATCCTGGAAAACAAAATGCCCTTTTCCTAATCCACTCTCCTCACCCCTGCTCCCTACGTAAATCTCTTCCCAGCACTAATGAACTATTATGACAAATTCTGAGAGTATATTTACAGTGTTGACAGAAGCTGCACTCCTCAGTCCCAGAGGGCCAGAACGAGTTATATATCACCGTATTTTTCGCTCTACTCCCCCTGTCTCTGTCTCCTTCTCTGTTTCTAGTTGTAACTCTCCTTCTCTCCCACTTAGTCATATGGGGAATGACACATGTATCTCTCATCCTCTCCCACAGAGGGAAGGGGCTGTGCCGCACTGCTATGTTCTGTGTGCTATATAGTTAGCAGAGCCTGTGGTGATGTATTGAGTGTAATGGCCAACAGCGTTTGTTGAGATTAATTGATACTAATGGCTAACACAGTTAGCGGTGAGTGATGGCTGCTAAACCACAGACACACTTGAGGATTGGTCACAAATCAAGTTGCGACTTGGCTCCCACTGCAGCAACATGCGCCGTCTGCTCTGTCATCTACAGCGCAGTTTAAAACAAAAGCACTTTGTCCACCAGTTAGTTATGAGCTGCACTGGGGGACATTATTCCAAACTGTGTCCCCAACAATTTCACATCTGAGATGCTAAACAGTAACTGCTCACATTCAAGTTAACTGTTGGGCATTCGCCTTCCCATCTGTTTTAAAGTTATAAAGTATGCGCAGATTCTTAAGCTCTGCCCCTCTTTGGGACTTCCTGCAGGGATTCATTCGTTATTTCCTGTTTTATTTTGAAATTACTTACCTGGTGATTGCCCACCCTGCCAAAATTAGCTTTACCTGTTCCCCTCTTACCCCGGCCTTCCTCATGTATTTAGTGATGTGTTCCCCCTCAATCTTGTCACTTGGTCTGTTTTCATTCCTGGTTATGTTCCCCTGTGTTCCCAGTGAAGTATCCCGATGTGCTTATTAGCCTGTCTGCGTGAATTCCACTTTTTCCATGGATCTTTCTGTAAGCCTTAAGTCATCGTGCCAAAGTTCACATCGAAAAAAATCAACCAGAAAGTGTGTCATGCATCCCAAACAGGTTAGTAAGGGAGCTCAGATAGCAACATTATGACAGGAAGTGACATGAACAATGGATGTGTGTAATGCCAGAGAGAGGAAGATTTAAGTGTAATCCATCTTAATCGTGTCTTTGCAAAATCCAGACAAGAGATGCATGTGAACGCGAGGCATGGAGCCAGGGATGTAAAATAATTTTCACTAGTATAACTAAGAAGCAACTTAAAAGTTGGTGGAAGCTCTGAGCTAAGGCACATTTGCAAGAAAGGATTTTGTGACAATGCCTCACATTCAAATCTACAAACGTCAGCAAGAACTCTGCCAAAACTCCCCTAATAGGGCTCTGTTTTACCCGACAGAGCATCGGCATAATTTATTCAGAACCGAGTATTTCTTTGTGAACTACATTCTGTTAAGCGACCGCTGCGCCACAAAAGCCTGACAGAGACAGGTTGAGTGGAGAGAAAGAATCGGACCCTGCTGCTTGAATTGACTTTCTTGTTTCAGATTATGAGAAAACGTAATCCAGAGGGTTTGTTTGGAAAGAAGCAATTGCAGGTGCACATGAAGAATTTTGTTCCCGAATGAGACAAATTTTAATTTTGCAGACCAGGTGATGTGTAATTCCTGATGAACATAGGACTCAAACTAAATGGTTCATGACAGAAACCTCACCAGTTCATCAGTTCAAGTCACGTCACTATGGCATAAATTGATCCTCTTCTCCTCGGCTTCTGCCTCCTGTTAATCACAGAATGTGAATTGACAACTGTTTGAAAAAGTACCCATCATTCCCCTGGGCCAGGATGACTCATCTGGTATGGCTGCCACTCCATCACAGTGGGCTGTCCTAAAAAGGTTCCCTTCTACCTCCAATAACTCTATCATTGCTCCCATTCACCCCTCCATCACATTACTCATTCTCTTTGACTGCGCCCCCATCTCTGAACTCGACCACTGGTCTTGCTCCGCCGAGACAAAGACTGTGTCATTGCTCCTCATCTCTTTCAACTACGCTGACTGACAGCTCTGACAGCGTGAATGGTGGGAGAGGTTTTACTCTACGGTGCCTCCTCTACCTCCTGCTCCACTGGGTAATAAACTTTCCTCTGAGTGCAGATGCCCCATTCATAAACACACACGGTCTACACGCACTGCCACCCCCCCCCCCTCCCGAATTCCCTCCCCATGACGGCTAAAATCTCGTCATCCCTCTGTGTCAGCATCGCTGTTGCAATCCTCACCCCATTAGCATAATATTCCCATTCCCTTGCTGCCTCATTCCTGCTCTATCAGACGAGCTGCTCTGGGAATCATAGTGGGATAAGCCCTGCGCACTCTCACTCTACTTCTCCTTCGACTCTCTCTATTCTTTTTTTTTCGCTCTCCCACTCCCATGCAACAACTCTATTAGAATTGAGTGAGTAAGGCTGTAAGGAAAGAGAGAGAGAGAGAGAGAGAGAGAGAGAGAGAGAGATGAATGAGATGCAGAGTAATGGTGGGAGAGATGGAGTGTAACACTGTCTGTTCACATGGCTGGCTGGCTCACACCACTTACCCCAATGATCTATAACGTGCTCTGTATTTTAACGCTTTTACCCTAGATGTGAAAAACACATACAGTGTCAAAGGGACAAATCTGCATCATGGCTCATGATACCAGTTTCCAATTTTCCATTTGTTTTTTTCTACTTTGTTGACACTCAGCATATCACGCTTGCATAGACCCAAATCTAACACTGCTTCAGTGAAAACACAGCCTAATTGCCATCTGCAATGACAACTAAAAGACATACTAACCATGCGGGAATGTCAGAGGGGGTTTGGTGTTTGTACCGGAGGGGCTGACCAGAGCGGTGTCGGGGACATCTAGATTGTTTGTTGGCACTTTGTAATTGCCTAAACTCCAGTAAGTGCAAGCAGCTCCACATCTAAGCAGCTGACTTTACTAAAATGCATCTGCTCTCTAAAAGAAAAGCAGCGGGGAAAAAAAAAAAAAGAAAGCGTAAAGCAAAGATATTGATTTAGGACAACTCGCATTCTCTTTTAAAACACAACAAAGCTACACTAAATGATCAAAATTCAAAAGCACTTGCTGTGGATCCACAGGAGAAGCCATGATCAGTTACCTTCAGTGAAAGGCTTCAACTTTGAAGCAGCTGCAGGAAACATGGAGCACGTATTTAAAAAATACAGTGCCATTAACACCAACTTGTGGCTGCACCTTTTGTTTTTGAGTAGCTTCTCCACCTGTTGTTCGACAGTAGCCTTTTTTTTTCCCTTATCTCCCCCCCCCCTCTCGGTGCAGCGAGTTAAAAAACAATGCATTCAATTTTGATATGCAAGGTAATACTGCTGGGACGCACTACTGAAGTGAAAAATTGCAGACACTCCAAGGAAATTAAAATGACCTGAAAATTCTAATAGATACGTTGACAGGAATATTGATTATTTATATACATCTTATTCTAGTCTAGAATTGTTTTTGACTGCATAACAAAACAGACTGTGCTTACATGTTTAGATATCTGATCACAATCTCATGTAAAAAAGTGTGGGCGAATTGTGTGTGTGTGTGTGTGTGTGTGTGTGTGTGTGTGTGTGTGTGTGTATATATGTGTGTGTGTGTGTGTGTGTGTGTGTGTGCGTGTGTGTGTGGGAGGGGGGCATGACATTACCAACAGTGACCTTGTGCAACTCCATGGAGCGTCTTGGTCTGCCTCCGTGTTCCTCTTAGTCTGATTGCTACGCAGCAGCAATGTCACTGGACGGATGCGAATGATGGAGGACTTACTTAACTCCATCCAGCAAGGACAGGATTAAGGAAGCACCATGTCCTACAAAACCTGAATGTCAAATGTGGGCCACCGCTGCGCCACATCCCCCTCTGTTGATGATTTGAAGTACAGAGCAGTGGTTCCAAAATGTGCGACCCCCCCAGCGAGACACATATTAATAGTTGCTCGCTGGCTACCTCGATGCAAAATATGGCAAAAAACAGTACCTTTCTTGCGAAAGTGTAACTACTGCACAAGAGTGTAGAGCTGCTTAGAGCTGACACACTGGACCATTTACCATGTGCTATGACAGTACGATAAACAGAGACAGGCTTTGCAGTACACTTTAAGGGTCATTTCTAGTTGTTATGCAGAGTGTAGCTGATTAATTGCCTGGAAAGGGACCATGTGCAAAATATAGCAGGCTCAGTGACTGTGTGCGTGAGTGTGTGTGTGTGTGTGTGCATTTGTGCACGCGTGTGTGTGTGTGTGTGTGTATATATGAGTAATCATGAAAGGAGCACATTTACTCGGGTACTGACCTTATCATGTTTAAACAACTCCACACTTCTACTCCACTTCAATGCAGAGAAAAATAAAGCCCTTTTTGCTCCTCTGGTAATAATGAGCAGAACAGATGTAGGAGGACAATGCAGGTTAAGATTTTATGGATTAACTACACAACGGCACACAGAGTAGCTTAAATTATATCTCCACTTCGATCAACACGCATTGAAATGCCCCTCTACAATATCAGCAGTAGAATAATATGTATTGAATATACACAGGAAGGGGCCAATCCGCGTAATGGGTGATTTTACTTCTTGATACCTAATACGCGTTTTGCTTAAAAAAAATAGAAATATACTTTTATTCAAGTAAAAATCCAAAGTTGTCGTTTTGTTCTTCCTCTCACTTAAGTAACACTTGCGCTGTCTCGGTGATCCCGACGCACATGCATGTGTAGATGTGTAGCACTCGCTGCCCACTGTGAGCAGTAGATGGCAGCAGATTTCTTGTTAAGTCCTCCCGGCTCAGATAGACGAGCCGTTCACTTCGGACGGGAGTCGCTGGATGAGGGAGCGGAGCTTTGCGCCCCGACCTTTCTGGAGAGACAGCGCAAGTGGGCATAAGCTAAGTATCTGATTGGCTGGAAGTTTTAGAGTAGTTTCTCCCTCCCCCCCTCCCTTACTGAACTTCCCCCCCTATAAAGCGTATGGTGATGCGAACGCTTCATTCTTTTTGAAGAGCGCAACAGAGCGAAATTGATGGAATTACTGAGTTGGAAGGGAAAAAGTAAACTTTAACACTGGATTAACTTGTGTGGTGGAGTATCAGTTCTAGTATTAGAGCTCAGGCTGTGTCATTCCACATTTTTTGGTTAACCTTGCCAGGCATTCAAAAAAGTCCAGGTGTAACCTTCCCAACGGTCTGTGAACCCGGGACCAGTGCTCTTTTACGCACCGCTTGCGCCATGGCGAACTCGTGTCTCCAGCTGAGCGGCTTTCTCATCAGCTCCCTCGGCTGGCTGGGCATAGTGATCGCGACAGCCACCAATGAATGGGTGACTACCTGCAAATACGGTTTGAACACCTGCAAGAAGATGGACGAGCTGGGAGCCAAGGGACCTTGGGCGGAATGTGTCATCTCCACGGGACTTTACCACTGCGTCTCCCTGACGCAGATCCTGGACCTGCCAGGTAGAAATTTTTCTGTGTACATCCAAGCAATATATATATATATATATATATATATATATATATATATATATATATATATATATATATATATATATATATATATATATATGTGTGTGTGTATTTATATATATATTTTAACAGTATGGGTATACATGTGAATTTACTCTATTTTCTCACTTGATGTTTTGCAGTTAGTTAAGTCGTGTTATTTCCACCTCTGTTGTATCAAAGTCTAGAATTGGCCATTCTTATTCATTTCTGATTTCTCTATTGACCTATCAGATTAGTTATTTAACTCGTGTTTTTCTTTATTGTCCATGAGTTGTCCATGAGCGTTTCCCACAAGTGTGACTTAATGATGGAAGTTCTTATATATATATATATATATATATATATATATATATATATATATATATATATATATATATATATATATGTATATATATATATATGTTTGGGTTTTTTTTGACAGTACTATCATATGTTTCATGCAGTATATGTGATTTTTATAGCCTACATCCAGACGACCCGTGCCCTGATGATCACAGGTTCAATCCTGGGTCTCCCAGCAGTGGGAATGCTCCTCATGTCCATGCCCTGCATCAGCCTCGGCGACGAACAGCAGAGCTCCAAGAACAAACGCACCGTTCTGGGTGGTGTGCTCATATTCATCGTCGGTAAGACGCCCAGCTTTGCTACATTCGCAACTTAGGCTGTTTAGTGGACAAGGCCAGGCCAAGGCCAGACAGAAAGCAAATCATAGCAGGTCACATTTTTTTTTTTTTTGCACTAACACACACAAACACACACACGCATCGAGGTCTTCGCCAACCTTTCCTGACACTGACCTCTTTTAACCCCACCTCAAACTCTCACAAGCAGCTGAGAGAGGAGGATGCTGAATATGGCTGTCTTCCTCTCTAGGGTCACACATAAGTACACACACTCACACACTTATATGTTCCTGTTCCATTTGACCCCCCCCCCCCATCCCACCACCACATTCCTGTCCTCCACCTACTCTCATCCACACCCTGCCTTTGTCCTAAATCGCATGGAAACTCACACCCATATATGCCCTGTTTATGATGCTTAAAAATATTTTACTGGTGCTGTGGCGTTTTCCAACGCCTTCGTCCCTCAAATTAAATTTTCCCCCGGTTTGATTGTTTGACCTTTCCACTCCCCATGTTAGAAATTGCCGAATTGTTTCCGACGTGTGCAGTACATCCCTTAGCCACACACATCACCCTATGACCCACGTTACTGTAATTTTGCGTGCATACAAAATAGCTAAATCCCTTACTCAGTAAAAGATTTTCTGTTTGGTCCTGAGGTACACTTTTATGCCAGGGAGGATTTATATGTGTGCTCAGCAGAATTAAAATCCACTTGTCACACTGCCTTTCATTGCCTGCGTACTGGCACCTTCCCAATTAGTTTGAGTCCAACTTTAATCTTTATTTTTTTTTTAGTGTCTTCTGAAGCATCACTTTGGAAGCTCTCAGTCCACACATTTTTGTGGATTCAGCTTTTGCTCATTCTAATTGAATATATTAAAAAAAATTATTGGTGGTAAAATGACTTAACACTGTTGCTCTGTGTTAGCCTCTGATGCATAATGGCAAAAATCCAACATTTACTACGGGTGATTCGTCCCTGTCAGGGGACTTCAATATTTATACAGGTCTTGGAGGAGGCTGCGCCCTTCCTCTGAAGTTGAAGGCAAAGCTTATGTAACACAGTTTAGTTTCTGCTCACTAATATTATTCTACCCAGTCTGTCTCTCTGTCTTTCATTCCCTTGTGTCTTACATGAAGAATATATAAATATAATAAAACTGAAAGAGCTTCATTTTTTAAATGCTTCCTCTATTCTTGTTCTAGCTTTTAAGGGCGTTTTCAAAAATCTTACTGTAACTATACAGTTCTAGTTGCTATAGATAGTATATATGCATCATGACAACACTTTAATGTTTTTAGCATTAGAAACTGCTGACAGCCTGAAGGGAATGTGGTTTACATGGTGTCCATTGCATGGAGGTTACAGTGTGTAGCCTTGGTATAACTCAAATATCTCATCTGTATCTCTACTGCGACTCATCTCACCTTATAAATATCATCAAACCTATTCATTCAGCCTTTATGCTTTCGGCTGCACCATTTTGCATCCCTAGTTTAATTACAATTTGTTATCTGGGATTCTTCTTCTTTGCCAGCTGAGTGTGATGATTATGATGTACAGCAATTGCAAGCATTCACTTGCACTATTTTGCATCCCATCAATATTGTATGATTAGCCAGCCCATGAAAGCCTTATGTGGTGAAGCAAGATATATAGTATAGTATAGTATAGTACAGTATAGTGTAGTATATGTGCTATTAATTTTTTCAGCAGTACCATTTTGCATTCCCAATATAATTAAGTGTTCAGTTTATGTACGCTTGTGTATTGGCTACTTTTTTACTCCATCTTGCATCCCTAGCTTTATTATGTTATTAGCTATTCTCTGCCAGCAAGATGTATATTCATTATATTTACCACCACCACTTATGATTCCCATTTTAATTGTTTTCTACATGCACGTCTTTAATATTACTTAAATATGTTAATAGGTTGCTTTTATTTGTACCATTTTGCATCCCCAGTTTTATTATGTAGTTTGTATTTAAAAACCAGCCCGTTTATTTCAAATTTAATTACACATACTAAAGTAATTTAGATGTGTGTCTATGTTGCCTTCAGATGAACTATTACATAGTCCCAGCTTAACAGTTTTTCCGTTTCTTTTTCCCCAGCATTGTGTGGTATGGTATCCACGGTCTGGTTTCCCATCGGGGCCCACCATGAGCACGGCCTCATGTCGTTCGGCTTCTCCCTCTACACCGGCTGGGTGGGTACTATTTTCTCCCTGCTGGGTGCGTCCATCCTCATTTGCTGCTCTTCAGAGTCCTCCTCCTCCCGCGCCTACCAGGACAACAACCGCTTCTACTACTCCAAACAGGGAGGAGGCAACCAGCCAGCCGCCTCCTCCACCAATCACGCCAAGAGCGCCCACGTCTGAGTCAGGAGAGATTCTGAATCCCATGTGGATGTGTAGGGGACTGTAGCTAGTTTGTATATAGAGATTTATACACTAAAGCACACAAACACACGCATTCACATTCAGTACTATAACAATTACATACAAACCTACACAGGAAGAGAAGGAGACACATTGACACATTCATTCATGTTGGTTTTTATGTGAAAGAGAATACAAGAGTAAATTTTTTTTTGAATGAGGACAAAACATAAATCAAAGACATTCACACATCCAAACACACAAAGACTGTTTTTGCTGGAGCTCCTTTTTTTTTGCCAGTGGATTGTTTTTGTATCATAGAGCTCATCTTCCAGCCTCCTCATTTTTGGGCATGGTGTGGACTCACCATACTGTTACATAATTGTACAAGCTCCTGAGTAACTGCCTCCACAGTGGCCTGAAGTCCTGATTACCTGAGGCCTTGCAGACTGAAATACTGATCTTCTATATCACTTCTATTTTTCTATTGTGCGCCTAGAGATGATATCTTACAAGTGCCTTTGTTGATAAATATATTTTTTATATTATAGTATCATGATCTATTGTTTTGATAAGAGCAGGGTATGATAGTGCTATGTTTGGAGCTAAAAACATGTCCTTTAACATTTTTTAAGTACGTTGATTTCTCTTTGATATTATTGTAGAACTCTCTGGTATATTTGCCTCTTGAGTGATAGACTTGATGTAAAAAAAAAACACGCAGCACTGTTTTTTCCTAGCGTCGGCAGGATGACAGTAGAATGATGAGAACATAAATTTGATGGGAGAGCTTTAGCCAGCGGTTTTACGATCTGAATTAGAGCCTTAGTTATGTGCACTGACTTTGCAAAAATGGAGTACAAAATTTTCAGCCTTCGTTCATAAATCTGTCATCTAATAGTGATATTTCATAGCTCATGCTAAATTGCTCTTACACATCTCCTTGACTAACTTGCTTCTATTTTAGGTTTGGATAACAACTGAGTGACAAAAAAGTTGCCTATCCCATAACCATGGAGTTACAAATTCCTCTCGAATTTATTAATCAGCCTTCTTCACAAAGAGTAGTTCTTACAAAGGTCTGTAGCTAAAAGTGTGTTTCACCAGAGTGCATAAAAAAGTCAGTATTATGTAGATTAGCTTCTTTTGAAGGAATGTGATGACTTGAATATTCAATATCTCAAAATGGAACCTGATATTCCCAAGCTGAAGAAACCTGATATTTCCAACTCAGACCTGTATAGACACAGTATTAGCTGGTTATTTATTGTTTCACTGATGTGCTATTGTTTGATTTTTCTATAATAAAGATAAAAAAAAAAGATTAAAAACTGCTTTTGTCTCGAGGGTGTCACACTGACATGATAAGACGTTCCCATCAGCCGATCTCATGCAGCAGGCAGAGGGCAGGCGCGGTATGTGGTGTTTGTGTCTGTGTGTGTATGACATACTGCGTATCACGGCCCCGGAACAACCTGTCTATTGTGCTTTTTGATGCCGATTGGCAACACTGGACCATTAGTGTCAATGCTGGTGTGGAACCAAGCTGAGAACGGCGAGAAAACACGGGTTGTCACCAATGTATCGTATCTGTAATATGAGTTAACACATAGGAGCCTGTCACTAGGACTCTGAAAGCCAAATGCTGTGCAGGCCCTCCCCTGCTGACTGCACACACACACACACACACACGCACACACACAAACACACACACACAAACACACACACACACATACACACACACACAAACACACACACACACACAAACACACACACACACACACACACACACACACACACACACACACACACACACACACACGCATACACACATAGTGTCTACAGAGGAAGATAACTGGGTCCAGTGTGTGTGGGTGACTGTTTGCTTCTCTTTCCGTATCAAGGTCACTGAGTCATATCGCAGATATTATGTGATTCTTTGGAGACAGTATGTGCTATCTCATTGTCCTCAGCTTATCTTCAAACACAAACTTACGCTCACAGACACACTCAGTTGCTGTGTTTCTACACATAACTCTGTCACTTTACAGTATGTGTTTCTGAATTTCCTGGCATTGCTGTGTGTGCAGGTGTGTGTTTCTGTGTGTGATCGTGGCAGTGTGTGTGTGTGTGTGCATTCCCCGCAATGTGATGCTGTTCCAGGTGCAAGGCCATCCAGTCCGCAGGAGACCAGTGGGAGGCTAGTGGGGAACCAAGCTGTCGCGTATTGCAGAAAGAGACTGTAAGTCTTATGATATGATATTCTGAATCGCTGCGGTCCAGTTGCTGTCAGCAACAACAACAAAAGAGACACTTTTAAAAGAGAAATCTACCAGCCTCACTTCTTTGTGAAATCCAGTCCTCTCCAACAATTCTGATTGGAGTTATTTGATTTTTTTTTTTTTTTAATCTCTACTTTTGTCCAGAATATCAATAAACGACGCCTGGAGAACTTTAATGAACTTTTGCCCTCCCACTGCTTGTGTCTCTGTTTAGCTCGAAATAGAAGAATCATAGCAATAATGTTAGAGGGGTGAATTTCCTGGTGAGAAGGGAGTCAAAGTAAAGTCCTCTTATCAAACCAGTCATGCTTAATTTATTGAAACTCTGTGGGGGTTGTTTTTGTTTGTTTTTTTGTATTTCTGCCTCTTATGTGTTGGATTTCTCACAGCTTGATTGTTGAGTGGGAGAGACGTAAACCTTGTTAATAACAGCTAATATTTTTATCTTTTATTAAAAATTTAAATTTCTATTTAACGTCATTGTAAACATACAACTGTGCGATGTCTGAGTGGCATGAGCATTTTTGCCCTGGGGAAGGCAGCAGTTTGGCATTTTGTGGGACATGCATTTATCTGCCCTCTTGCCAAGGGTTGGATGAGAGCATTGGCCTACCTCAGCGTAAAGACCGGAAGTTTGGGGAAACAGGAATGTCTGGCTCGCTGCAACCATGTGCCAACTATTCTACTAAAACACACTCATTAACATGATGTCATGACCTCCCGAAGAAGCACTGGTGAAGACAGTTTTGTCTGATGAGGGCTAGCTGCCCCCCCCCACCCCTTCCTGTCTTTGCTCTATACAATAAAATACAAGACTGCGGAAAATATAATCAGTAATACAGTAAAATTACAATCAATAATCTTCTCTTCTTACACTTGATTAATTCCCTTAACAATAAAAGGACCAAGAAATGCAAGGCACTGCCAGCAGTTTTGTTGTTTAAGAATTTAAGGAGGGATTTTCAGATACAGTTTTAATCTCATCAGCCCAAAAGGGACCTGAAAGCTATTTGCTTTTACAAAGCTCTTCCATATCTGAGAAAACAGAAAAACAGCCACGTCAAACTAGTTGTAAAACCAGGTATTTTTCCACTCTTAACCAAGCCCAATGCATAAATATACATATGTGTGTGTGTGTGTGTGTGTGTGCATATTTATCTTGTTTGTGAACAAATGAGCAAGTCATTTTTTTTATATTTGCAATAAATAATTTTCATTGTTGCATGGAAGCAATATCAACAACTCAGCAAAAACAGTGCACCCAGGAGCAAAATAACCACACATATGGAAGAAACCATTTAAAAAAATTTACATAAAAAACAACTACATTATACAGCTTTGTGCCAAAATATACAAGAAGGAAAAAAAAAGGAATATCTAGTTGTTGCGAGAGAAGCCAATCTCAACAAGTCCAACACACACTGACTGGATACCTGGCCACAGCGAACACAGAGCACAGGAAGAACATGGCACGCCTTCTCCGAGACAAAATAAACAAATAGTAGCTGACTTTAAAAGCAATAGTGGCAATATTTAGTTATGCTTGTAGTTCACCCTTTATAGAATTGTATTAAAATAGTTTCTGCATGTTTTCTGTAGTACTCTTACTCCTAAACCTTCTACAGTCCTATTGACGTCTAGAGCGGCCGTTTCAAAATCCTTCAAAGGAAAGGATTAAGGTTTATAAATGAGCGTTATCTATCTAGAGAGACTACAGTTGTTAAAAATATATTTTTAGCAGTTTCTCCCAGGCCTCCTAGTGATTGAACAAAAAAACAGAAACTGAAGGCTGATTAACTCCACCCAGCTCTTTTGTGCACACCTACCCCAGGAGGGTCTGCAGATCGGAAACAGCTGTAGAAAAATACTTTTCTTTTTAGTTCACCCCTCCTTTAACATACTATTTTTTCACTGTGTCATATCAGTGCTCTGATGTAGTCATTGGAGTCTAGACTAATACGTTCAAACTTTCAATGAAATACTTAGCAACTAGGATTTCAAAAATGATCATTGCACTGTTGAATAAAGTCACTGTGAGAGAAAGAAAAACAGTCTTTTTGTGATAAACTGACATTAGTAGCTTATTAGCAAGAAAAATTATTAGCTCTCTTGTATCTTAGGTGATCTCTTTGGAGCAACTACAGTCTCCTGTACGTGAAAAGTAAACAAACATTGTGGACTTTGGCTTGCAGAGGTCGGTGGTCGGATATAAGGGATATACAGGAAGTAGGTATACTGTAAGCATTACCGTAAGTGGTTGAGGGAAGATGTGTGAGAAGTCATCCCCCGTGTGTTTGCTACATGTTCTACCCCTTTTCCAAACGGAGCCCTGGTTCTCATACTTGGGCGAAATTACTTAATGGGCTTAGAAATATTGGAGAGAATATGTGAGGATTTGAATTGAATCCAGCAAATAATCTTCTTTCAGCTAGAAGATTTAATTTCTCATCTAACACAATATTGAGCTGTGAAGTACAGTGTAAGAATGGCTTGGGCTTGAATCTGAATAGAAAGGACGGCGGGGCTTGATGAATACAGTATCTTTTAGTTCAACTCACAGGTAAGGATCCGAAACAATGGTGTGTTTTGTTTCTTGTTTTTCTTCTGAGGCTGATTCAGTTGTTATACACCTGTTACATCTTCTCAGATCTCAGAGGCCCACATTCCCAGGTATAAGAATTAAGCCTGCGTTTGGTTTAGGTTAGTGTTCTATTATGTCTCGTTGCGATTAGTCACCACATGCAAGTACGACATTTACAGTTGGGGCCTCGTGCATGACAGCATGCTACACATTCACCAGACAGTCACATAGAGGTGCAGGCATAGACCACAAACACACATATACACACATACACACACACGCAGACACACACACGCAGACACACACACCCACACACACACACACACACACACACACACACACACACACACACACACACACACACAGTACATGCACTCACAAACTCTTATGCATACGCACAGAGCAGATAATATAGAAAGTTGACTGTACAGTTCAGTGTCAGAGGCATGGCACTGCCTTAATTTGCCTTCTTGTTTTGGCTGAGCTATGAATGCAAAGCGGCTGGAGTCTTTTGGCCCAGAAGTCAAAAGAGAGGCGATCCGGGTGGGGAAGGCTGAATGGTATAACACTGGGAATTATGTTTGGATATGTGTGTGCGATAGAGTGTGCAAATGTCTTAGGATGTGCTGTTTTTTTCTGGCCCTGTCCTCAGATGGAATGTCAATATTGGATGATTCTGCAAAAATTCAGATTATGATCAATGGCAACATTTTTGAAAGTTTGATCCCTACAATTTTTTTACAACATCCATGCATTAAAAGAACAGTATTGTTAGGGGAAAGATTGTGGAAAAGATTAACTATGGTTTGGCTGCTTGAAAAATGTATTAAGGTCATTGAAAATCACAGTTATGGTAACTTTGATTGTTCATCTCAAGGCTGTAGTCAGGAATCAAAAAGCTTTTGACTTCATGAATTCAAGTCCCCACTACACAGCCTTGTTGCCCTATGAATTTTTTTTACCAGATAACAGAAAGGAAAGTTGTTTTTTTTTTGTTCTTTTGCAATGTTATTTTATTTCCCTATGACAGTGTAAAAGCTGTTTCAAAGCTTTATCTACACCCTCAGGGGGACAACTTTTGCAGGGAAATACTGAATTTATCATTTAGTCATTTGTTGGCTTAAAGGTGGTGAAATTTAAACATATTGATTTTAAAAATACTCTTATCAGTTTGTAAAATATACACCATGCAACTACCAGGTGTAGAGTTCAAACCTCAGGCCACTCTACCACCCGAATTTCCAAAGAAGAAACAGGACATGACCTTGAATTTAGCCACGTTAGCTACAGTCATGGTGAGAGAAGCATCCAGAATCATCCATTATAAATTCCTCAGGATACTGGGCTGTTTTTTTTAGGGATGGGTACCACAAATATTTCACCGGACGACACCAACTTTGACCTATTCCTTCCTGAAGGAACCTTTTTTTGTTAAGTGTGGATGAATGTGAGAGGAGAAGAGGTAGGGTGGGGGTTTAGCGTGGCATCCTTTGATTTAGTGCATTAGACAGGTAAGGCTTCCCTGGAAGGGACAGGTGCAGCAACAGGGGGCACAAGGAAAAGGTACAAGGAGGACAATCAGGGCAGACAGCAGCTATGATAGACATGCCCCCCCCCTCAACTTAGTAAGATAAAAGTATGGTATTTGGTGTGTGCCAAAATTCCTTACAGTGCCATGAGTGCATACATTCTTAGGATGGAATCAAACCCCCAACCTTGGCAGCATTAGCTTACACGTCCTACAGGACCATGATTTGATTTGATTGATTTTCACGACACTTCGGGGTGCAGCAACAGTTTAGGTTACAAATTATGTAGGACTTTAAGACTAGCCACATGCATTAAAAAAAAAAAAAACTAAAGCGGTAGGGGCAACAGGGAAGGTTCATTCGGACCAGATTGGGCCTGGGTTAGAGCTGAACCAGAGTTGGAGGAATAAATGCCCCGATGACAAACCAGAAGAGCGATAGCAGACGCCCCGGGGTGAAACAGCTAATGAATCGACGGGTCACGGAGAGATCGCTGCTTCAAGTCCTGATCGAAAACCAGTCCCAGCTATATCACTTGTGACTTACAGTGGTAACTCCCTGCTGACATGGCCCAATGGATGTCGAGAGGAGGATGAATTGGAAAATAGATGAAGGAACAGTAGGGATGCGAGAACAAAGTGGTGAAAACAGAGGATAAACAAAATGTAGACAAGGAAGTAGGAAAAGAGCAAAAGGGCATAAGGGAGATAGCTGGAAGAGGAGGAGGAATTGGATTTCAGTCCAGTCAATATGACAGTAAAATTACAACTTATTTTTGGTACATTGCTATTCAGTAAGGGACTGTATGAAAATTATTGATGTGAGGGGGATGTTAAAGCATGTTTCATTTATGGAAAAAAAAAAAACTCTCCAAAGTATCATTAATAATTAGTTTGAACCTTCCTCTTGACTTAGAAAAGAACTGAAATACCATCAACCCACTGTATAAATATTACATAATAGTTTCTTCTCTCTCTTTTTTTTTTCTAAAAATTAATCTACCCTGAAAACTTTGAATAATATATAAATCTGGAGTGAGAAAAAAATCCTCAACAGCTCTCCCCCAAAAGTCTGATTACCCTCCATTCAGCAAAAAGACAGAAACCAATCCTCCTCCTTTTCTGACTCCGAAACCCTCCTTAATAATTTTAGTGCAGTCCCTAATTTTGTTTTCTTGTTAAGGAGAAAAGGAACAAAATACGAAGAAAAATTGTGTTCTGAACTTATGGAACTTAAAACTGATTCCGTCCCAACTCTGGTAAACAGCGCGGACTGTATCAACAGAGAGACAAGCACACAGAAAAAGACTGAACAGAAAATAAGACATTCGTGACAGCAGACCATGCAGGTTTTCAACTAGGATTCAACCTGTTTCCCCTCTTACAGCCTCTACTCTCTCTTCTCTTATAGGTAACTGATGAGCTGACAAGCATGTGTTGTTTGCAGGTGGACTGATTTTTGAGTTTCATGCTGGGGCAGAGCGTGGAAGGAACCAAACGAAACAAATACCTACACATACACAGTAAAACAATCGGAAGAACACACTTTACATCTACGCACACGGACGTGGGAATCAATGTAAAAGGTGGAGTTTGATTGCACATACACCCTCACACGTACACAGGCGAAATTAAAGTAGAAAACAGACACAATCAGAAACTCACATACATCTACAGTAGATGAAGGCACTATTGCAAGCAAAGTCCAAGTACTATTTGTGACAGAAAACATCAACACCCTTTTCCCAATCCACTCCTGAGTCCCTTGGGCTAGATGTTAGGGGTCAGGGGAAATATTTAGATACCCAGAAAATGTTGTTTTTTTTTTTGTTTGTTTTGTTTTTTTTGCATTTTAAGAAAAAGGTTTTTTTTGTGTGTGTGTATGTGTGTGTGAGAGAGAGAGCATGTGTGGCTGTTTTCTTTTCCATTGAGAATAAGACAACAGCGAAAGTCTGACCTGGACATAGGAAATAGCTTGGGTTTGGCATACTGTCATCTAACTTTCCTGCCTGTCTATGTTGAAACAGGAAGAGAGGTGCTGATTCATCTGTCCCTCACTCATCACTTTCAATTCTCCTGCATCCCCTAAATTCTTACTTGGTTACTGGCGGTTAGCCGATTGCTCAATACACAGCGTCGTATAGCTCAAAGTGCTGTAAACCACATTGCATTTTGTCTCTTGCTATGTCCGCACTTTTCTGTCTGGCCTTCTCTTCGTGTGGGATGCAGACTTTGGTAAGTGAATAACAAGTGACTGTGATAAGACACTCATGACCTTGACGTCCACATTTGCTTTGTGAGCAGGGTAGCCAAGCGTGGTTAGAGAGAGATGAAAGAAAAGCCATTCCACTGCCAAGAAACAATCTAGCCCAAGGGTAAGACACGCAAACAAATACACACACACATGCAGGCATGCAAACACACACTCGCACACACACAAACAATCATCCGTGCACTCACACTACTGTTCCCCTCCCTTCCCCCAGGCAGCAGACAAGGCAGTACATTCAGGATAACATAGAGTCAGTCCCTTCAGAAATCCATCGGATCCTCCTCGGCGAGGCCGTGATTGGCAACGGTCCTGCCACCGCCTTTTGATGTGATTCCTTCACTTTCAGGTTTTGCCTGAGCGGGCGGGGTGAGCCCCGATCCCCCCTCAGGCGCACCCCAGGGGTCAGTGGTAGGCGGGTAGAAATCGTCGTCGAAGCCGCAGAAGCCTTCGTCCACGCCTTGATCGTAGCGCTGGTAGGTGGAGGCGTGCACCTCGTTCTCTCTGGCCGTGATCTCCAGCGTGCTATTCCACATGCCATAGCCGAAGTAGATGAGCACGCCTGAAGGGACACAGATTTGTTGCGGGTGGATTATTGGTTGATCGGTATATACACACACATAACTACAAAAACAGACACTGCTCTGAGCTTGTGGCAGGATTTTAAGAACTCAAATGCAGATTTAAAAGCAGAATGACACTCTCAGGGAGTCCAGAGGAATCCTACACGCACAGTAAAAGAATACACAGACGCCCACCAGTTTACATATACGGACAAAAAAAGCTCTGCTGGACACCTGTCTGCATTAATTCAGACTTTACATAAGCAGTAAAAAAAACAAAGGTGTAACGGGTATTGAATGGTAAGTTTGAACCCCACGTACAACACATTTACACACTGAAACGAATACAGATGTGCAAATAGATATAACAGAGACGGGAAATAAAAGTGAAATGAGACTTCCTTGTTCTTCCGTAACAAAACAAACAAAGCAAGACCTGAACAGACACACGTTAGTTTTTACTGGCTCACTGGGGGCAATAAGAAATGAGTCATTTTCAAGACTAATAAAAATTTTCATTCCATTGTTTAAGATCAAACGAGGTGAGTTATTGTTTGTATCACAAAACATGGTCATCTCCCATCTGTTCAGGATGGTAGAAATGATGCGAATCTTGTTTTAAAATCTGGCAGAAAAAAGAGACACAAAACATAAACACAAGACCAACTATCATTCAGTGAATTAGTCACTTACCAACGAAGCACCAAATTGAAAAACGTATCCAGGTGATGGCAGAGAGTTTGAGCATGAGGTAAATGTTGACCAGCATGGCTGAAGCAGGTACAAAGGGCACACAGGGCGCCATGTAGGGCAACCGCTTTGGGTTCTCAGGTTGCTGGAGGATGATGATGATGAGCAGGGCAATGAAGATGATGAGCGAGATTAGTAGCAGCAAAGCCCACCAGCGACCCTCCCCGATACTGCTCGCTCCTGGAACGAGGGAAATCAAGAAAAAAAGCGAGCAAGAATTCATTTAAATTCTAGTTAAACTGTACTGTAAGCTGGTGTGTGAACTCTGTTAATGTGATCTCACCAAAAATGATGAAGGAGCAAAAAACGAAGATGACGATGAAGAGCAGCAGCACACACACAGTGACGGTTTTCCCCGTGGCTGGAGTCGGCCTGTCCATCTTTCCCGGGAGGCCCAGTCGGATCCTCAAGGTGTAGTAGCGCGGTCCAATCAGCTTCTTCAACCGCCGGGACATCCCGCCCTCAGACTCCTCTGCCTCGATGCCAGTGGTCATGTCCACCGTGCCATAGTTCGGGTGACTGGCGGTGTATGCGTTTTTATCCGGTTTGCCTATCAGCATCTCATTGTCACCGAGCGACGGCAGGTTTTTGGCTCCGCAGGTGTTAGTGGGCGGGCCGCCGTACTCGTCCGCCTCGCTGGTCGGCGAGCAGGCGTCTTTCTCGCACTCAGCCAGAACGCCCTCTTTCCTCTTGTTGTTCTGCTCTTCGGAGAGGAAGTTCACGAAGCCATGGATGTCGCCCTCTGGTTGGTAACGTAGCAGGAGCACGCAGAGACTCACCTGCAGCCGAGAGGGGAACAGTTAGTCAGATCCCTTTGTAGCAGAGAGACTTCAGCTAATCAGCCCATCGGCTGTATGTGTCTGGTATCATCAAATCACATTTATTCAGCCTCTATAACCTGATACACTATAACTTGGCTTTTACCAGGTCGTGACAACAACACTTGCTGCTGCAGCTGCCTCCATCACCACAGCCTCCGGTTTATATGTTCATATTTATTACTTTGCTAAGACCTACTGTTTATGTATATTTACAGCCATCCCATCGTTCTGTATAATTCACATGCTGGAGGGATTAGTTTTCCCAGCAAAATCCATATCGCTATGTGCTTTTACCGAGAGCTCCTTCAAAGAGCGGAGCTTTTTTTTACCTTTAAAACTAACTATATAACCATCCGCGATAAATATACCAGAAGAGTCTCTCAGACTGAAGAAGAAATAGGGCTTTGCAAGATAGACCATACCATGTGTCCTGTATGTAAACAGGTTACAAAGTACTGAGAATAAATCTCTGTAATGCATTGAGCTAAATATAGTGAGCCTGCAGCACCATGCAAGAACCCATACGGTCTGTATGTATGTGTGGGTTGTCATTATCCGCCACTCACCAGGGTATAGGCCAGCAGGGTTCCTATGGACATCATCTCTATGAGGTCTCTGAGGCTGACCAGGAGGGACAGCAGGGCAGCCAGAAAGCCTGACACCACACAGGCAACAGCAGGGGTCTCTGTGTAGGAAGACACATTTGCCAGGAACCTAAACACCCACACACACACACAAGGACAAGTAGATTTATACACGGTCATTTGTCATCCAGACTTTATTACACAACGCTAAATGGCCGTGTGCACTGACTTAAACAGCAGACCGTCCCCTGCCATGGCGTAGATGACCCTGGGCATGGGGAACAGGGACCCCAGCAAGGAGACACTGAGTCCGGCTACGGAGCCGACTGCAACGATATACTTTGCAAACATACAGCCGTGCACGGCAAACATCTCCATGAGCGGGGCATCTGCGTCAATCTCATAGTACGGCACCATCAGAGTCAGGATCACGGAAACCTGCATGGAGGAAGATGAAATACAAAGACAGCGTTGGTTATTTATGGTCTTTTGATATCACTGTATTCACCAAAACAGAAAAGAAATCTTTAAAGTGCTCACAAAAAATCTGAAACTTGAATTTGAAATTTGAACACAAACATATCGATAACAACTGGGCGAACTCAGATCATGTAATACGGCTGAAAGTTTCAGAAAAGCCGCGAATTCTATAATCGCATAAACATTTAAATAATTACAAGTGTTGAGCTGGATTCTCGCTACCTAGCTTTGCACTGCTACAACTTTCAGCACACAGCACATCACATCTCAAGCAAAATGTTCATTGGTCATGGCTTTCCCTCACTCTGTGTGTGTGTGTGTGTGTGTGTGTGTGTGTGTGTGTGTGTGTGTGTGTGTGTGTGTGTGTGTGTGTGTGTGTGTGCGTGAGTGTGCATTTTTGATCCTTGCGTCTGACGTGTGAAATCATGCAGGGCCATCTGTCACAGATACTGTGCTGCAAAAGAGGGATTTGCTTGAACAGATTACAGAAAGAGAGGAATAATAAAAAGACTAACCCTCACAGCGAGGAAGATGGAGAGATCAGTTTCTCCCTCGTAGCCTAGTGCCCTTGAACCCCTCATCCAATCCAGTCACAGGCTGGTTGACATTTTGTATGACCCAGTCAAAGGGGACTATACTAATCTAGAGGGAATCCTACAACAGGACAAATGTCTTTGCTTGACAAGGCAAAGCTTATCACAGAGCTGCTCCAATTTTGACCATTCTGAAGGAAGCTACAGTGTGTCGCTAACACTGTCTTATCCAAACGAACTGTAAAAACCAGTATCAGCACAAAAATAAAAGATATGCAATGTAACATGCTTTAATGATTAAAACAACAGCTAGCGGTCCTGATGGGACCAGAGAGGTCAGAGAGTAAGAGCGATCAAAGAAAGATGGAGACTAAGAGAGGTTGACGAAACAGATTTTGGAGAACAAGAGATATGGAGAAATAGATGCAACTGAGAGACAGAAAGAAAAGAGAAAAACAAGGTTTGCAAAGAGAAGTAGGTGAGTTCTGAAGCTGATGTAATCATTGCCACCAGGCGATGCCGAAAAGAATTCGCCCTCCTGATAGGCCGCTGTTACACGGTGCCCATGGCAACAGCCATCCAGCGCAGACGTGTCAAAGTGGGAAATCTGGTAGGCTGTGCAAGCTGAATATGTAAAGATCAGAGATGAGATACACACCCACACAGTTGGAGTTCAGGGGGAAGTATCTTGATGTGTTTTCTTTCCATCTCCCTGTCATATACCTCCCAAAATTTGGGATAACCCTTTCAGTCTGTGTTCACAAGTAAGTCGATAAAAGGTAAGGCTAAGGCTAAGGGTGCGAAGACGAAGAATGAGAAATAAGAAGGCAGCGGTAGCTCTTTCAAAATATGTTATCTTAAAACAGAAATAATAAAAAAAAAAAAAAGCAGTCACCAAATAGCGAACAAAAAATAGTCGAAAACTAGGGAAATTCTCTTTAATTCTCAACACAGTAATTCCTCATGTTGCACATGGATTTTTTCTTTCAAAACGTTTAAAAAATCTATGCGGGTGCACGAATTAGAAGCTGTGATCAAAGCCTACAGTCTTCCCATGGTCAATCTGATGATACTTACCAGTGAAATAGAAAATCAATTTTCAAATTTGGAGTTATTGAGCCATGTCTTGTCAAAAAAAAGGCAGCTATGAAACACGTGTTTAGTTGCTGCAGCCGTGATACTTTGAATAACAGGATAAAGTTGCTTCACATTCCTATGTTACCTCTAACCACTTTCTCTCAAACGCTGACAACGGGACACAAATGACAACGTCTGTTGTCAGTATCTGTGAATACAATGCGCATGTGGCCTCCAAGGTCACTCACAGAGACGTAGGCGGTGAGGCAGGTGATGAGTGAGGCAGTGATGGCATAGGGGATGGAGGTGTTGGGACTCTTGGCCTCCTCTCCCGTTGTGGCAATGATGTCAAATCCGATGAAGGCATAGAAACAGGTGGCTGCTCCTTGCATCACCTGGGACACAGGAGAAGGAGGAGGAACGACGGCTTACATAGAGAACACGAGCAGAGGGGTAATAATTCTTCCTACGCACCCGCCTGTCAATCCTCATGTTTTATTTGCTTGCTTGCTTGCGACTGGATGTGTGTGTGTTTGTGTGCATGCGCGTACCCCCGACCAACCAAAGGGCAGGAACATGCCCCCGTCCCAGTTCTCTCCGTTGACGAAGAACAGCCCAGCGATCATCATGAACACCCAAACTATGAGGTTGATGACGTTCAGCACGTTGTTGAAGCCCACAGAGTTCTTCACTCCCAGAGCTACTATCACCGTCACCAGCAGTGCTATCAGCAGCGCCAGCAGGTCCGGGTATGACTGCTCCCCTTTACCTAGAGGGGAAACATGCACAAATAGAAAGACAGTGATATGAAACTACTCAAAATAAAACAAACCTGGATGCATTATCTGATCCATGAGCAATATTTATTTCACTACTATTAAACTATCAATTTTGAGCCCAGGCTGATGTCTTCACCTTGCTTGTTTTGTCTGATCAACAGTCCAAAAGATTATAAATATCAAAGGAAAAGAGGCAAATCCTTGATTATGAGAAGCTGTGACCAGCAAATTTTTTGCATTTTTTATTGACAAATTATTTCAATGAGCAATCAACTGTTTTCAGAACTGTTTTCAGGCTCGTATTCCAGGGCTTGCAACTAAATGCGGCTCTTAAGTTATAACAGAGATCTTAGTTAACTAAACAACAAGAGCCACAAAATTAAGACCTTGGGACTAAAAAGTTAAAGCTTCTCTTGATATTTTTTCCTGGGATCATCAAGCTCAAGTATACTATTAATAGAAGCCACATTAAAACTTTCAATCAAAATAAAGCATAACATTGACTTTCTAAATAACATGTATTTCATCACTTTGCACAATGAACCAATTAATTCATAATTACTATCTAAGCCAAATCAACGGTGCAAATTTTACACAGTGACACACTCTGTGTATGTTTGGAAACTAAAGAGATATATTTCCAGCTAAATTCCACATTTCCTCCGGTGTGTGGAGAAACAGCTGTTTTTGCTTCAGCAGGAAAAGGAAACAGTACCTTTCCATTATGGTGTGGAACAGCTGGCCCTGCTGCGTGTCATGTGACCCTTACAACTCTTTTGTCAGTGTCCAACAGGAAGAGACTGTCAGGACGGCATCGTCCAGATAGGAACACGGTTGGCACACGCCGCAGCTATAGTATTACACCAGATTGGCGAGCCTTCCCCCCACGGTACGTGTTGGGACACTGGAAACCGTGTTGCATGAATCATTTAGAAATCCAAGATGTTACTTTCAGTATTAACATGGTTCCCAAGCTAACAGGTGAAACATCATTCGAGAACTCCCTGGAAGTAAACCGAGTATGGGTTTGATAGTTTCCCAGACGGTGTTTGTGTCAGTTTTTTTTCAACTGAAATTTGAAGGGTGTGCTGCTACTCAAATAGAGTAGCCCAAGTCTCCGGTGATTCTCAATAGTTTATTTTAGCTATATACCACTGTCCTTATATTGTATTTGCTATGCTTTAGCTATTTCCAAAACTTCCCTGTAAACTTACCTGAATTTTTCTCAAATGCTGACTTTATATAACATAACAGCACGAGTTCCTTAAACTACCACTAGCATATCACTGAGCCCAGTGCTACACATTTAAAACTTTATCTAAATCTACTATCAATCCAAAACCTGAAGTTTAAACTTAAAGCAACTCAAAACTAGAAGCAGCCAAACATAATCCTAATTTTTCTCTACAGGCGCACACGTCCTTGTTCCACTCACCCAGGCCATTGAGCGTCCCAATGTGCGAAATCATAAAGTTGCTGATGCTGTGATTGGCCAGCGAGTCCGCCATGCTGCTGAGAGCCGACGCCCCCGCCGCCGTGCCGATCAGATACTCAAGAATGAGGTTCCAGCCGATGAAAAACGCCACGCACTCGCCCACGGTCACGTAGCTGTATGTGTAGGCCGAGCCCGTGGTCTTTGGCACACGCACGCCGAACTCTGCATAACACACCCCTGTGGGACGGAAGGGGAGACCGGTACAGACACACATACATGGGTCAGTGATTTGACTGCACTATCTTCAAAGTGAAAAGCTGAGTTGAAGGGCTTGATAGGAACATTAAGGTAGTGCTACGATATCCCTTGAGTGCCTCTCATATTATACCTCTGCCCGTAAAATGCCTTTGCCCTTGTAATAAGTGCGTAGTTATTAAAAGGCTCTTCATATAAATCATATCAGTGTAATGTGATAAGACAGTAACCTCTATACTGTGGCGTACAGTATGTTATAATCAGTCTAGTGTGTGGGAAAGAGACAGTAAGAGAGGATTTAAGACCAGAAGAGAGTCATTATATGCATGTGTGTGTCTGCATTTGCTGTCTCACCAGTCTCACCTGACAGTATGGAGGCCACAGCGGCGATAATGAAGGACACAATGACCCCCGGGCCAGCCATCTCCTTGGCGACCAGCCCCGAGACCACATACATCCCCGTCCCGACGCAGCTGCCCACGCCCAGCGACACCAGGTCCACCGTGGATAACACACGGGCCAGTCTGGTCCCGTGGGAGCTGGTGCCCGACATGCCCGAGTCCAACATGGACTCCACGGGTTTGGTCCTCAGGACACGGGAAGTGAAGGTGTTCCATGTCGAGCCCCACTGTACCCTGCGGGGGTCCAGCTTTCCTACCAGACCGCTCATACTGAGGGCTAAAGGTCAAAGGTCAGAGTCCAAGGAAAGAATTTTAAAAGGAAGAGTAGGGAGATACTGATTCTCTGATCCTTTTCCTTCTCCTTTTTCACAGTATTCTTGAGCAAACAATTGTGTCAAGCACAGAGGAGGAGGAAGTATTCCAAATCCAACTAATGGAAGAAGATGTCGCTGCCTTTGCCTCAGTTTTCTTCTACCATGCTATATCTTATGCTGGTTTAGTGGAATCCCTTCTCAGTTTTTCCCCACATGGTGACGGAGGGAGTTATCTGGAAAAAAAAAAAAATAAATAAAAGTTGGATTATTAATTTATCCAGCATTTCGTAACACCTTCCATTATTTATCCGAGACAATGATTTATTTTCGAGCGTGCAACGCCAAGACACAGGAGCCCCACGGTGGAGACCTATTACACATTCTTCCACAAATGAAGCGTGCCTGAATGAGAAAGCAGCTAATTAGCAGTCCTCTCCTTGTGGCCCTGTTGCTATAGTAGCCAAGCTCATGAGGGAAGGCAAAGGACGCTAAATCATTTTCTGTTTTTGGAAAGGAAAAAATAATGATATGTGTATCTCCATTTAAATCCTTCCAATCAGTGTAAAGTTTCTTTGAACAGGTAAAGACCCGAACAGAGCTGTCATGATTTCATTGTGATATAGATATAGGAAGTTGATGATATGAGTCTATAGTGCTGCTTGTTAACTTTATAATGTGATTAACTGTCACAGTTCTCGCATTACAGTTTTACATATGTAGAATGAGTGTTACTGTAGCACTTTACTTAGGTGAAACTTAAAGGTACTTGTAATTAACTAGGGTTTTATGCTCCTTTACATCTTTAATCCATTACTTTACGTGAATTTACTGTCAACTATAGTTTCAGTTTCTTTACAGATGAGGGCTGTATATACAAAACCCTAGAAATGAACAGCTGAAAATTACAGATTCCCTGATAATTTCTACACTAATAAAAAAAAAAAATTCAACAAAGGACTTATCTAGCAATTTGTCTATTACCATAAGAAATTTGCATAAATTTGTGTAAATGAAACAGGAAATGTTCGTTGAAAGTAATGTTCCTTGTAAATAAATAAACAGTTATCGTGAATTTTGTCCATAACATGACTGAATTAGCTTGGTTTTGAAGTTTTTACATCCACGTTTCCTTGAATATATATTATTTACAAGTGTTAGCAGCAAAGTGTACTGCTTTAGCTGCTTATATTTTGCTGATAACACAACCATACAATATGAAACTTTATCTTAGTATTTTTTTCGTCGCATTTAAATAAAGGATCTTAATAATTATACCCAAACTGTGTACAATTACACTGCAGCAATGCAAAAAGTCATTAAAATGTTTCCTTGTGATGAAAATATGACCCCACATTGAAACTGTAGTAAACAAACTGCGATTGTTCTTTAAGAACAGTTGTTAGAAATGTTTGTGCGGCGTGTGGGTCAACAAAAAGAAACATGTTGCCGAATACATAAGTAGGCAATAGCTGAAACAACCCAAATTTAATTTTTTTTCCGGCTGAATAATTATAACAATTATATATTGTGTTTCAAGCATAATGGAAAATTTTCAAGCAGGCTTTAGAACCCTCGTCACAACTTTTCAACCGTGTCTCTGATGCCATATGAGTAATGGTGTGATAAGAGATGCTGTTGAAAAAGAAGATGTTGTAGTCATCATTTGTGGCCTTGTCCACCTTTCCCTCTTCCTCTCCATCTTAACTGCAGTGAACTAACACTCACCATTCATCCACTCTGAACACCAACTACAAGTTACTGAACAAACACACACTCACATACTGTACATTGCGCTCGCATTGCCTCTCAGCTATAATAAGAGCCACTCAAATGATGACTGCAATTACCCGGCTGTTTAGCCAGAGTGGGCCGATGGTGCTATTGTCACTGCACTTAGTGAAAGTATGAGCGTGTGCAGTGGTAGAAAAAGACCAAAAGGCGATTTAATTTGTGTGTGATTTTGAGCGCTGGGTGGGGCAAGGGAGGGGGTGGAGGGGTTCTTAACCCATGTCAATGCCAACTCACACTGCGATTTTCAGATATAGCAGTTTTGCTGGTAGAAGGATAGCCGATGGCCAAGGAATGCATTATATATGACATTAAAACTGGTTTAAGCAAACAGTGTCACGCAAGCATATCACTGAAAATTGATTCGAGAATATCGTTAAAAAACATCATGGTTTCTCTTTGCTAACCCGGAACCAGAAAAGAAAAACCACGCCATGAGGGCACAACGCAGCCTCCAGAGGATATAGAACACACACACACACAGTCTAGAATATTCAATTAGAATAGAGTATATCTTAAATTAAGGCAAATGTTTCATCTTAATTGTATTATCTCAAGGGGATAAGGCGTTTGACATAACTCATAAAATATGACCCAACCGCATGCAATAGCTTTGTAAGATATTAGGGCTCACATCATCGCGCAAAATCCCTGAGATTAATGCTGGCATTGTCCACCGCACCAGTCTTTGCTACGGTACAGTTTCATTACTCGTACACAGGCAGAGGACTGGTTCCAATTTACTGCAGTTTCCTTTTTCAAATAAGAAAAAAATATGCACACAGTCTCGTATTTTGTTCAGAGACACAATTATTTTACCTGCCTGTTATTTTTTCATATTGGAATTCAGAGCGAATGGTTTGGCACATTTTCTGGAGTAAAAACATGGCAATACTGGCCCATTTAATTCATTAAATTGAGTATAAATTTCTGAAACAATTCATAAAAGCAGAGTATGAAAAGTGGATTTAATTGTGATATTACAAAGGAAACTCAAAAGTGTGCTTTTGTTTAATTCAGCAGTATAATTCTATCATGATACCAAGTTCTCCCATGTTTAACAATTAGTCTAAAAGGAAATTTGATTAAGTGAATCTGTTCTAATTTTGGTTGCAAATTAACTATTGATTACAAAAAGAGATATCCAACAAATCCATAAACCAAAAACTTAGTGTCTGCACATAACTTTTAACATTATCGCTAAAACCATTAATGGCATATACATACACACTCATTCCAGACAAGCAGATAAACACATATACAGAGGAACAAAGTAGGAACAAGTGGGCACAATCTAAAAACTCATTATTGAGTGCATTGGTGATTGTCTGTGTGGATGTGAATGAGAGGAGAGGAGAAGATGAAAGGATTAGGAAGGAAGGTTAAGGAGGATGTGCAGACTGATAAACAGCAAATCTGTTCGAGCACTGGGCTTTGATCATCCTGTGAGACTGTCAATCAATGTGTGTGTGTGTGTGTGTGTGTGTGTGTGTGTGTGTATGTGTGTGTGCATGTGGGCGTGTGCATGTGGGCGTGTGCTCGTGCTTCTGTCCTTGTGAGGACAAGTTTTAGACCTTTGGAGTGAGGACATTTTGGTTGGTCCTCACAAGTTTAAAGGGCTGTTGGTTAAGACTTGGTTTCAGGGTTAAGGTTAGAATTAGTTCAAGTTAGTTTGAGGGCAAGGTTTTTGTATTTAGTTGTGATCATTAAGGTAAGGGACAAGGGGCTCGGGTCAACATAGGCTGTGTTTGAGATTGGGACCCCTTCTTCCCCCATGCCCCCCATTCAACACAAATACACACACACACACACACAAACACACACACACAAATACAGCCTTTCATCATTCAATATCACAAATTTTAATCATGCACGCAGCTTGTTTTTTCAAAAAATCTAATAGAGTTAAATGTCGTCTGGCTAGTTTGATCGACATTGACCACCTGTCCTGTGCTCAGTGCACAGTATTATATAGATCACCACAACACAGCTGCACAAAGCACCAGGGCAGCAGGTGTTCCATCTGCTCCGTGCTGTAAATCTCACCTCAGTTTACCAACAGCAAATCCCGGGATCACGGTTAGTCTGAGAGTATTTAAACTTTGTAGAAAGAAGAATACTTGCCATTTCCGGGAATACGCTTCGCCCTCTGGCCGAGAGTTCGATGAGAAGATCGATACGGCCCCGAAGATGGGAACCAATTAGCCTAGCTTAGCATAGGGACTGAAAGCAGGGGGCAACAGCTAGCCCGTCTCCGTCCCAAGCTCTGGCGTCTCGCCATCACTGCGAGTTTTCCGGGGAACCAGCGGAGCTTCCCATTCAGTCAAGAGCAAGAACATTTTTACCCATTCTAGGCTAATCTTACAGTGAGCACCAGCTAAACCAGTCTAGCTGCCAAAACGACATCAGCACAAGTGACAGCTTTCACGGCAAGAGCATAACAAAAGGGATTTTCAGATCTTGCCATCTCCCAGAATTGTATATAATATAAAATAATACAGCCATGGCCCATAGTGCTCTTCAGACTATTCCTTTAAGGTAGACTAAGGTAGACTGCACACTACCAGGACAATTTCAATGAGAGAGAGAAAAATATCTCACCACTAAAAAATGCATTGCATGTCACACAATGCAAACGACGACGCGTGGTTGTTCTCCAATGGCAACGACGCTTAGAACGGGGACGGAGACAGGCGCAGTGCCGTTCTCCTCAGCTTTTGTACGGAGCACAAACTAAAGTGCCAGTGAATACTGAATTATTTAACAGAGCATGGGTGCAGGCAATAGATTTCATATTTATTTAAACTTGAAGCCATGGAATTTCTCGCGTTGCTCTTGCCATTTCATCACAAGCCGCTGGAAATATGAGTGTATATTTGAACAAAACAGCAAAGAACAGAAAAAAAACGGTGAATACGAGAGATTTGAACAACTGCCATCGTGTCCCAGCGTGTAAGCAACTCATCGCTGTTGTGATTACAGCTGCCCTGTTACACGCAGGCAGGCAATGTAATAGAATTTCAATATATATATATTTCTTCAATATCATATCACTAAACAAACACCCATTATCTGCTCAGCCAGAGTGCTGCTGTTTAAAAATCAATAGCTTAATCCCCGTCACCATAATCGTCGTCAAAACCTCTAGCATCTTAGCATTAGTTCGTCTCGAGATGAGAGAGCTGTCAGAACATCCATCCTTGTGTCTAATCAGCTATGACTAAGCCTGTCTCTGCATCCGCCCCTGCCCGTGTCTGAATTACCGGTTGAATAACCTGATTGAGCTCTCACTGCCTTTCCAGTAAGAGCCACGTCGGCTTAATAAAGCTGAGAGCCCTCATGATTCACCAAAAACCAACTTGGCAACCATCCTGCATCGCATGGCCCTTGTTTACAAAAAAACAAAAACAAAAACAAAAAATAAAAACCTGGCAAGTGCCCCCAGCCCCAATCTCATAGCCCACAGACAAAACAGGAGGGAGCCAACTCATCATAATTTGGTATAATACCTGAGTCAGGAAAATTTGTTGAACCACTGTTTCACTGTGCCTAAATCCAGCTTATGTTTTGGTGTGCGGCTTTTGAGGAAAACGTTATTGGAAGGTGCATCCGAGCAACTCGGCCTTTCTGACTTTTCACCACTTTGACGGAAAACATCCCAATAACCGTCGGACGGACTGGGACCAAACTTTGCACAGGAATTCGTGGTTACTGGATGATGAATCCTACTGAGATCACCTGACTTTTCATCGTACACCACCATGATCATTTGAGTGAAATGTCTCAACAACGACTGGACAGATTTCTTGGTCATTTTAGCTAAGCGGAGTCGAGCTGTTACATGTTGTTGTGTCTCTGCCTACGTTTCGTATTTGTCTGCCTGTTTGCATGTTTGACTGTCTGCCTGGCAGTGAAGGATGATAGGAGGTCAAAGGACAATGTTACATAAACAACAAAGTGCATGTATAGATGGATGAAAGGATGGATAGATAGATAGTTAGATAGATAGATGGATAGATAGATAGTAGATAGACAGATAGATAGATAGATAGATAGTTAGATAGATAGATAGATAGATGGATAGATAGATAGATAGATAGATAGATAGATAGATAGATAGATAGATAGATAGATAGATCGATAGATCGATAGATAGATAGATAGATAGATAGATAGATAGATAGATAGATAGATAGATAGAGAAAATATGACCTCGCATAAGTCATGCTAGAGTGTGTGCACAGCTCTACTTCAGTGCATCTCAGTATTAAAATTTATGAGGCCAGCCTCCGTGGACTGTTGCTTAGAATACCATGCAGTCTACAGCCTAATCTCTTGAAAACAATTATGCAGCACTATCAATCACTGTGACCAACAGTATATCAGTGCTCATTTAATCACTGCTACTTCCACTTCTGTGGGCCTTATTGTTCAATGTAGTTCAGTCCTATTAATGCGCAGAAATATCAAAATATCATTTCATCCAAGGAGACATATTTGCAACAATTACATGCGGTTGAGGAGGCTTACAGATATCCGCAGTAAATGGCTGGTTATAAAGACGAGATGTTGAGTCCTAAATTCATTTCCTTGTGCTTGACTGACTTTGGCGGCTGTCTGGCTGATTCAGTGCCTTGCCTGACTGGCCACAGTCTCCCTATCCGACAAGCCTAATGAATCTGATTTCTCATTTGACGGAAAAGAGAAATTGCCGCCTGCCAGGTTGATTTCGTTTGTCATCGGTCACAATTCAACCATCCCTCTCTGTCTAAAGTGTTGGGAGACCGTTTTTATTTTTATTTTTTTTTTTCTATGTAAGAAATGTGATGTTATGTTCCAGTTTCACTGAGGAGACTGCCTGACTGGCTCATGATTTTCTGATAGATTTTTTGTTTGAGTAACTAATTATTAGGAAACCGTCTCGTTCCGCATGGTCTCATCGACCAGCAGAGTTTCTTGGGTGCGCATCGAGGAGCCGGCATGCCTGCGTGACCACATGTATAGGAAAATGAATACAGTGATTATGGCAATTGTTTGTAACCTCCCCCCGTGTTCCTCTGGATGGGTTTAGTAAACTAACTTGATTTAATCCCCAGGTGACACTGGAGGTCCTAATCCAGCCGTGTCTTTCTGATTCACACGCGCTAATTTAATTGCCTTCTTATCTGTGACTGCTAATATGCCCTTTATGTCAGAAACGTGGGAGGCACTCAAGAAAATTCACTTCCCCTTGTAGAATGATGAGTCTAGTGGGTGAAAAGATGCAGCCATCTGGCAAAGAGTAAACAATTACATTGTAAAGTTATGGCTCAGGTATCATTAAACTAAGACTGGAGGAAATGATGACTGTAAATTTAATCTATGTTTTTTTTATATCACATTACAGTGCACAAGACCCAGTTAGGCAAATGATTATATTGGGTAGTGAATTGCGCTTTATAACATGTCATATACTTAATGTTCTGAAAATTATGGAAGTTGTGACAATAGTTTTATGTATATTTTGAGGAGTGTATTATAAATAGCCTAGGCTAAGTTCATGTTTATATTTGCTATTGTTTCTTCTTTATTTACAAGCATCCAGGTGCACATACTGTATAATTACCATTTACGACAGGTGATGGTGCTGTAAGGTTAGTGCATGTGTAAAAAGGAAAAAAACATTAACAAAGCAGTGCTAAAATGTAGAGAATTCTACAAAAATCGGATTGAAACAAGTTTTTCGATGAAATTATATTTTGTGTTAAAAGGAGCAGCAAGCAATCCCATGAGATCATCATTCTTTGGATCAGCTGCCATGCTGTTGCTGTCTAGATCTTCAAATAAATTGTCATTCATCTCTTCCTAAGCCGCCTGGACTTGTGGAAACTCTGGTTTATTCATGAGGAAGTTGGATTCGATTAAATGGAACACAAGTCGAAGTTAAGACAGCCCCAGCAGATCCGCGTAGAAGTGCACTTGCAACTTGAAAAATGGCTGCCACGCAGTGCAAATGATGAGTGGGCAAGAAAGATGGCACCAGTCAAAATTTAAAAAACATAGGAAAGTGCATCCAAAATTGAAGTGAACAAGGTCCTCGTATACATAAACCTTTATAAAAAACTGAGGTGAGGTCTAAATATGCCATGAAGTATAAACATATAAATGACTGTCAACGTCCCATCCAACATTCTGTCAATTCCTATCCAATTATTGAAATGTCTCACTGAGAAACACGATTGGAACTGGCAGTAGACAAATATAAACACAAACAAGGATGTCCCTCAGCTTCACTTAGTTGGCTGTCTGACCAGTTTACTCATTTACCAGCAGGCTGGCTCAGTTTCCCGCTTGCTGATGGGTCTGACTCAGTTCTGGTTTTGACCATTAAGCTCAAACATGTTGATCTTTGAAATGAGCAGACAGAAATGAAAAATAAATAAATAAATAAATAACTCTGCGGTTGCGTGTCTTTTCGAGGTGTATTAGCCGTTGGCTCTGGTTTCGTAGGTTGAGACAAACTGCTCTGCATGACTGACCCGTCTGCCAGCCCCAAATTCACTCACAAATTTGCCTGCCATACCCCCTATCTGTCTTGGCCTAATGCGGCACAGTGGGAGCCTGCAGCTCAAAGCACAATGGATCAGGCTCCACACTGCAAGATAAATACAAACAACCGTCTGACCCCCTCTGGCTCCTTGGCTAACCAGCCATATCAGTGACATCTCTGTCCGTGTGGCCTTAAGCGTTAAAAAACAACAGGCTCATTTCGAACACTCGGGGACTAACCCAGGGTGTAGACTAACTTGTTGCCTGAGTACAAACCTCAATCGGAGACATTTAGGCTTTAAGACAAGGCTTAAATCCCGGACTTAAAACTGGATCTTTGATTCTGCTTCCAGACTTCAGGCATATTCTGCTGACTAACTCCAATACTGTAAAGTATTTGGAGCACTCAGAGATAATGGAGAAAAGAATAATTGCCAGCGGTTGCCAAAACACATTTTCCCCCACAGCCTCATCTCTATCGATCCAATTTGCTAATCCCCATCCCTGTTGTGGGGAGTATGTGTCATACTGTAGAATCTGATCGAGCTCGCTATATAGCATCCCTGCATTAAAACATATATTGCATTTGATAATCAGTGACAAAATGCATTTGTCATTGATTATCATAGCCACATAAAGTATCTATTATTTTTTGCTATCACAGTCTATAAGCTCCTCACTCTCTGTCTGGTTTCTCCCTTTCCATACTCTCCTCTCTCCTCTGGCATTGCAGCAAGTTGTGCCTGTTGTGTGCACTACTCTCTATGGTCAAATGATATGCTGGCAGTCGATGGTCCTTTTTCATTTCGTCGATTTCCCCCTTCACCTGTTACCCTTTCTAGACCCATGAGTGTGTTTCCTCCCCTTCACTATCCGACTGTCTTTGTTTTGGGTGTTTCTTTTGCTCTGCCACTTCCCAGAGGCCGGTCTTGGAGCGCTTTACCATGGCAACCAAATGGATAAATTCCCTGGGCTTTTCTTAGTCCACCAACATTTTTTTTTCAGCCGAACAACATCTCTGACTTTTAACATTAGCAAATTATTCACAGGAATAAGAATCTGTGCTTTTTTTGTCCCTGTTCTAGGATGTGAACGATCATTAGATGAGTATTTCTTATTATTTCCTACTGAATGAATGTGCGATATATGCAGTTTGTCATTGCAGACATATTTTTGCTGGGTGATAATTAATAGTATTGGGCCTGACATAGATAAATGAAGCCATATCTTGTGATTATAGCACATTCATTGTGCCTGACAGTACAGGCATCTGAATCTTTATCTTTCATATATTAACAAGTGAAAATGGGACGATAGAAATGTTCGTATCTCGTTACATAAAATGGGGATCTGAAATGTAAATTTCTTGTTAGGTACCTGTTTTTTATATTAATGGGAGTATAAAGGTGTCAGGTGTTTATGGAAAAGGAATTAATGGTTAGAATAAGTACTGTTAAATACCTGTGCTGGTGGCTACAATGTAAAACATACAATTCTTAGAGAGGTTCCATTGGTTGTAAAAACATAAAAGTGGAGCATAAACCAATTCCAAGCAAAAGCCTTTCGTCTCAGAGAAAGTGCAGTAAGAAACAATAGTTTTATAATCGAGTTTCATGCCTGACTTGACAATGTTACAGAAATGGATAATATCAGTCCTATTTTGCTCTTTCCTGTCACACTGATGACCATTTGTGTGTTTACCACAATTTGAGGTTCCTAATGTCTGATTTACTGGAGCTTTGTTGTCTTCTGTAAGACTGATTCTTTTTATTTTCAGTCAAACAGTTATGATAATCATCATTAATCATTATGAGTCTCCAGATTAGAATGATATTGTGAATCTGTGCAAAGGATTGACTGTTTGTCAATGCAACATAAAGCCTATGTCTGCTATTTTTTTTTTCATTATCAATTGGACCATATTAGGTTTGAAAAACTAAAACAAACCTACAAGTTGCAAGTATATCAATGGATGCAGACTTTTCTTACAACTAGTAGAAGAAGAGGAAAAAGGCAAACTACTGGTATTATCCTGCAATCTATAATAATTATCTGCTCTTTAGAAAGAACATTATTGTGATTTAGATTTGTCAGTCACTGACTATCAGTATAATGAAGTGAAGATTACTACTATCTTGTTTAGAAGAGATGAAGGCAAAAAGCAGAAAATATAATAAGAACCAATGATATACCTATGGAAAGCAACCACACACACAAATTTATGACAGAGATCAGATTACATCGTAATGATAATGCTCAATGCTGCACACCTCCCACACGCTGGCCCTCCAGTATCTTTCTGTCTCTCTCTCCGTCTGTCTCTTTTCCTTTGTCTGTCTCTCTCTTTTCTCTTTCTTCAGTGCCAGTTAAACCAATAACCAGAGGTGTGTGTGTGTGCTACTGACAGAGACAAAGGAAAGGAGGCATTGTGTGTATGTGTGTGTTGTTTAAAGCTTTATGTAAAGTGTGTGTGTGTGCATGTGTGTGTGTGAGGTTCTGATTATATTAGCCTTTATGGGCAGGCAGGCAGGTTCACTGACGTCAATGCTGAGCAGCATCTGATGGAGAAAGGGTGGTGACGGCAAGTCACCCATTCATAAATATAAAGGCTTATGGTTGTGTGTGTGTGTGTGTGTGTGTGTGTGTGTGTGTGTGTGTGTGTGTGTGTGTGTGTGTGTGTGTGTGTGTGTGTGTGTGTGTGTGTGTGTGTGTGAGTGTAATTGTGTGCGTGCGTCTGCTGCATGAGGCACACCTATATTTTACATTAAGCATTTACTAATGACACACCTAGATGTAAAGATTGACATGTTTCTGAGAAACATCAGTTCTCGCTACCGTCTATCTTGTAGCTATTATACACACAAAGACAAAAACACACACACACAAACACAGAAACAAAAACACAAACACACACACACACACACACACACACACACACACACACACACACACACACAAGGATTCACTCAGCATCCATTATCCCTAATAAAGATGAATGAAGAGCCAGAAGCATTTCATAAGCCCTGCACTTACTCAGTTACTCTGTGTATTTTGAGCTTTCTCTTCACTCTTTAGGCCTGTGATCTAAAGCCAGGCTATGTTACCTTTGAAATGCACCCTTGCACCATTCAAAGGTTCGGTCTGGTGCCATATTTTCATTAATACTTGTAGCCTGGGTAGCCGCTATCAAGCAAAGGTTACAAAGGCCATATCAAAGAGTGAAATGTAAAGTAGTGTGTGAAGTAGAAAGTATCTATGACATAATAATACTGCTACTTTCAATAAACCAGGACGTATTGGTTGCTGTTGCATCATCAGATTGGGTTACCGAGGAGATACTATAGTTAGCAAGCTTTGTTATTTTCACGTTTACTAATCTTCATAATTTCCCAATGCATATACATTTTCAGTCTGTATGTTGGGAACTATTGAAAAAAGATATCATACTCAAGATCGTACTCTCCCAGTGACTTAGAAGATAAAGACACAGACTATATCCCATTTTAGTCCAGGTGGGGACCTCTCTCCCTCACTTCCTGTTGTCTCTCCACTATTGCCATATAATAAGGGCAAAAAAAAAAAAAAACTCAGATTGTATCAAGCTAATCAGCCAATCTGACTTAAAAACCATCTGCTTTAATGTTATGTTTAAAAGCCAATCTTGCTATTTGTGCCCACTGTCACTGCTGAGGTGCCCCTGAGCAAGACGCAAGTCACTGCACCTCCAGCTGCTCCAGTGGTGTGGCCTTCCATGTGACTCTGATCCCTCCGATGTGAGACCTGAATGTCTCGGGGGCTGTGTGAGTGTGTGAGTGTGTGTGTGTGTGTGTGTGTGTGTGTGTGTGTGTGTGTGTGTGTGTGTGTGTGTGTGTGTGTGTGTGTGTGTGTGCGTGAGGGATATGCAGGAAGACAAACTGCAGTCGCTAAATTGGTCAGTTATGTAATCTTCTGGTTCTCCTTCTTATTTCTGTTTTCACTCTTCCCATAATCATTATCATCATCATCATCATCATCATCATTTACATTGTGTTTCTCTTCCTCCTGCTGTGCCCTAATTGCTTTTGGCTTCATTATATGTCTACCTGACATGGATTTTCTGTTTCGTACTATATTGGGGGAGCCTAGAATTCAAACTTTTGTAATTGCTACCCTAGTGTATTTTCAAAACTAAAGCTGTATTCATATCAATATACCCATTAAATATTTATCTCCATATATTACAGTTTCCCAGTGGGTCATACAGAAACTTTCCAAATTTTGTTTGTTATTTCCTGAATTTTTGCTATTTAGCCTAATTGAACTTAAAATATAACATTAAAAAAAGTTGACCCACCATTTCGTCAACCCAACTATTACCTGCATTGCTTTAAAAAGTAATCACTCCATGTTGACAATTTAACCACTTGCTGTGGGGTGATTATGCAATTTCCCAACAATGACCCTCCGACGTTCAGAACGTACAAACACAACCGCCATCTCACAGCGGTTGAATCGAACCCAAAATCAGCCTTCTCAATTTCTCTTCAGCTGCCTCTCATTGTAAGTAATAGGCACCTGTTGAGCGCTGACAGGGCCATCAAGCTCCAGTGTGTTAACAAGCGATCTGCTGGTGACTGTTTTCAGCACCACAGACAGCACGTCATCACAACGGGGTATGAGGGATGAAAACAACAAAAAAAGAATTAAAGGGGGAGAGGAAAAGGGAGAAAAGACCTTCTGGGTGAGAGAGAGACAGACAGACAGAGAGAGGGAGAGAGGGAGAGGGGATCTGGCCATGCCATTAGGGATTAGCCCAGTTCCACGGCTTGAGGCTTCAGTGTCTGAGTGCTCTTGTCCTCACAAAGACAAACACACACATATATCCCAGGGCACATTATGATGCTTTAGATCGATGTCTAGATGTCTAGATGTCTAGATAGATAGATATATAGATAGATAGATGGATGTATAGATAGATATATAGATAGATAGATAAAAGTTGCAGGTTTAGCTTGACATAGGTGAATGTGTGCCATAAAAGCTGGCATAGCTGCCATAAATCAGAATCTCCACATCAGATACAGATACAGCCCTTGCAAAAAGCTTATTGCAGCCTATAAGATCATTTATCATTGGCTACCATACCCCTTTAGAGCAGTATATGGACTGACAACAACAAAAAGGCGATATGCCTCTAAACTATGACGGCATAAAAACCCTTCTTTATTCCTCTCCTTTACTGAGACAATAAGTCTCATCATGGCATCTCTGTTTACCCCCCCCCCCACAGCTCCCCCTGAAACAGCCCATATAAGAAACAATCACATGTTCTCACCTGCAAAAAAAAAAACCAAACACACACACACAAAAAAAATCACTTCATTAAACGTCCCACCCTCCTCCTGTCGGGTCTCAGTCGCCCCTCTGTCTCCTCCTGTACTCTTCTCGACCCTGGCCAACGTAGCCTGCTGCAGCTCCAGTCCGGTGGGAGAAACGACACCCGCCCTAAACTCTTTCTTTCCTTCTCCCTCTCACGCAAAGACGCACACCGCTAAGGTGAGGGGTGCAGCCAGGAGGGGACCGTTTCCTGACATGTCCGTCCGCTCCGTCTATCAGGACGCACTGTGTTCGCCGCGTTATGCGCCACCGCTCATGAAAAAAAAAAATGCACAAAGGAAGACAACAAAAAAAGGGAGGAGAAGAGGGAGGAGGAGGAGGAGGAGGAGGAGGAAGGGTGGTGGTGGTGGTGGTGGTGGGGACGGCGGGTTATTGTCGGGAGAAAAAAAGAGTGGGTAGGTGATGTAGTTGGAGATAACGAGAGGACGAGAGGAAGAGAAAAGTGGTGGAAAAAAAGAAAACACTTACTGTGGCACGGCCGGATTAAAGGATGCCCATGTCGGATGCTGCAGTCGGTCACCAGCATCAGCATCATCATCATCAGCAGCAGCAGCGGCGGCGGCGGCGGCGGCGGCAGCATCTCCGGGCTGCGCGGTGCATCGGCAGGAGACGGCGCGGGAGGGAGGGAGGGAGGGAGGGTGAGGCTGATGATGTAAAAAGCTTTAAATCATTCAGGAGTCCGCTGCACGACATGTGACCGGCGACACGGCGTATTATTCATCCGGTTTGTTTCCTGGTCGCCCTCGACCTGCCGGGAGACGCCGAGCTGACCGGACGTCCTTGTTCCAGAAACACCCCCGTGACTTCCACCGATCCGGTCCGGCCCTGACACGAGGATTATTACCATAACGTGTATCCCTATAATTTAGCTTCTCTCTATAATTCCAATATTCGCTTTATAGTGGTAAATCATACTTATTTTGTACTTTATGTAGCTTACTTATACACACACACACACACACACGCACACAAATAATTTTCAGTAAAGCTGATTTATAGTTTTGTTATTGCTTTATATTGGTAGTAGTCCACCAAAAGACTTAATTTTCCTGTCATAAACTACCCATTTAACATGTCAGTTTAATAAAGAGGTAATATCTTATTTCGATTTATGAACGCTCGGGTCATATTTTTACATATAATTCACGCAACGCTATGTACACTTGCAATCAGCGTTTTTCATGAGAGTCCTATACAGGCTGCTTGCTCTGCTCCGAGAGCTCGAGGCCTTTGATGGGATTTGATACAGCTGGGGAACCACCATGGTCCTCCACTACTCTAAGCTCCGGGGAATTCTGGAGGGAAAAGGGCCTCCACCTCAGAGGAGCCCTCTAGCATAGCTGTCCTCAGATTCTGGGTTTGCTTTCAATTTTTTCTCCGGCCCGAGGACTGAGTCACCGGGCAACTCCTGCCTCACACCTCTACATCCCCCTGCCCCCACCCCCATTCCTTAGCCTCTTGCCCACTCTTTAGCCTTTTAGCAGGGAAGACTACGAATCTGTATGTTAATGTCTCCAAAACAAAAAGCTAATTAGGTTTCTCCATCAACATAGTGGTTAAGGCGAATGATGGATGACAGCTTGCTCTTTCACAGTTTCATTTGAAGCGTTATTCTCTCAATTTGCCTGGTAATTGCTTTACAATCATGGAAGAGATCAATATTTTGTAAAACCGCCACAGAGCTGCAGCAACAAATCACCCTCATTGATGCAAAGTGGGCGGTATAGGTCACACAGGACATGTCCTATGTCAAAATTAATGATGCTTGACCTAGACAGGTATTGGACATTTTCTAGGCATGATACGTTTCCACAGATACAATGACACGAGGGCGTCCCGGAGCACTGCATTTGTGTTTTATGTCATGAGGGGAAATGCAAATCCTCAACATCCACAATTCATTTCCAAAGGTAGTGGCAGTGAGAGTCATGTAAAAGCCTGTTGCTAAATTATTGAACCTATGCTGGTCTCTGGTAAGATATTCAGCAGATGGCCAAAGGTATTTGCCATAGTTAGCCTATTTATGCCAGCTGCACATGTGTGAGTGTGTGTGTAGAAGAGAGAGGCTGACAGGCTGTGTATATGTCTGCATTTGCAACAATAAACAGCAATACCAAGGGACCTAGTGATCCACCTAGAGGAACTACCATTCAGCCTCACACATTTTAATCTGTGCAGTGTTTTAGAGTCATATGGGCCCAAATGCTGCTTCATCAGAGGCCCGGCAACTAACACTTCATGGAAGAAACACAACTGTACATGTTCATTTAACCTTTTTGATAGACTATGCATTTCACACCGGTATATTTAGGAGAATATAAAGATGAGATACCTACCCTCGGTCACCACATAGAGTACGATATATTGTCTCGAAAACAAAATACAAAATACAAGGTCAAATAAGATAACTTGAACACAGAAGCAGAAACACATTTTGGCATTATCTCACCTTTAATGACTGGGTAACCTACTGGCTAGCCCCTTTCTAGAACATCAATAGTCCATTCATAGCTTAGAAGCTATACCTGAGCCCCCTGCTAAGTCAAGTTTACAACTTCTAAGCATGGAAAAAAGCAATGTGAAACCGGCTCCAATAAGAGAGATACTCCATATATAGAGAGTTTGGAGGGTGGTGTCTTTTTAAGCCTTTCCATAATACACAAGAGCAAAGCTATAAGGAATATGTTAAACTGTGTTTATCCACTTTAATGTGAGCTGCATATGCTAACATCTCCGGCTAACTAGCTAACGATTTCTTCAGCCAAGGCGTTCATTATTACCTGCATTAAAGTGTCAGGGTTTTGGTTATGTTTTCTATTTTTGTTTTTTGTTTTTTTTAAAGGTCCTGTTCACAACTACCACATACACTGTGCAGCATATCCTCAATGAAATACAAAACCAATACTGTAAATACTTTTATTTACATGTCTTCTACATGGCTCTGCAATCGGTAAGGATACTGATGTTTTGCCTGGGACCTAGCCTCCACCTTTAGCCTCAGACTTTTAGCACAATTATCATGCACATAGCCATCAAGTGCATATTTAAGATACCTTTTAAAAGATTATTGTTTTCAAATGATAATCTTGCTATCAAGATTATCGTTTGATTATCTAATTAGCTTTCAACAAACGCCGGGAACTAACGTTATCTGAATTGGCTAGCTCTCTAAAGCTATCGAAAACTGCAATCGACTACTTTCATTTCAGCTGTCAAAATCAAAGGAAATGAGGAGACTGATGTTATCCGCCTCTTTCTGAAATCAAGGACCCATTGTTTAATTTTCAATTTCAACGAGTAAATCCGTGACTGTTATCATTAGAAACTGCATGCAGCAGTAACTGAAGGAGGCAGAGCCTGGTGAATGGTTTGTCGACAAAGGATTAGTTAATTACTGTAAAACATAACTCTGTTGCGGTGAGGAGAGTGAGGGCAGACTAACTGGCAAGTAAAATTTGCTCAGTGTAAAGACGCAGGTCGGATTTGTTGTGCTCCCGCTCTGCAACACACTGAGGTGTTTGATACCATCATGGCAGCAGCGCCGCTGTTGTTTTTTTCCAGCACACACGCTCCGCTTGTTCCTCCACTGCTAAATGTCAGCTACTCTGCGGTCCAGCCGCTGTGCGAGTGTGAGAGGTTTTGCGGCTGTGGCTGCTTGTGCGTATGAGCGAGAGGTGACTCACTATCGCTGTGCCCTGAGCAGAGAGACGGCTCCGAGACCCGAGTGCCAAAACCCATAATTCAGCGCTGTCTGATGAGGTCACTAGGCTGCAGGACAGGAGTGACCCTTCAAATCTGCAGGATCTGAGCCTGCAGTAATGGGCACACCCACATACACAAACCCTGCTTCCTCAGACTCGGTAAGGTCAGTACCTCAACCTCATATATCGAAGAGAGGTTTAACCATTAACACAATGCAGTGCCTGTTAACATTTCATGGATGTGTCTGTGTGCACATGTGGGAAAACGTGCATCTAATACAACTGAGCGCTGCTTCGCTTTTCCCTTTTGCATGTGTGAATCTAGTAGACTCCCCGCAACTAACCTACCTGCTCATATCTCATCATAATAAATGCTCCATATTCACACACTATCAAAACTCTATATCCAGCTCAATAGTCCCTCTTCCATCCATGTCAGCCTCCTCGACTTCGCTCTAGCAGGCATGTATTATTCAACGCAATCTCCAGAAGTAGCCGTCCTCCGTCTCTGCCACTCCCTCTGCCACACCAGTGGTAGAGGAGGATGAAGGGAGGAGAACTGAGAGGAGGGTTGATTTTGAAAGGGGTCAAGAAATAAAAAGAGAGCAACGGCTACATGTTAAAAAAAAAGGAGGGAGGGAAATGGGAAGATGATGAGTTAAAGAAGGAGAGAGAAAGATAGAATGGGATAGCAATGGGCGAGATTTGAGAAACGATACGTGAAGCTAAACTCAGCTTTCCCCCTGCATCCGAGAGGCTGCCAGGAGGAGCTTAAAATGGTCCCCAGGATGTCTTGTTTTATTTATTTGAATTTAAAGATAAAGTGCCATGGTCTGGCTGCTGTTTGAGATGCCTATGAAACCCAAGGAAAACATAATAAAGTCCATCATAATGAGCTGATGCTTGATGGAGATGTGGATTCGGATAGAGCGGTCTCTCTGAATTTAAGTCTTTACGCTAAGGTAGCTAGGCCTAGAGCGAGTTGTCTCTCAACTCCAGCTCCATCCTTGAAGAACAGACCTTGGAGTGGTTCATATTTTTGTAACTAACTCTCCTAATTTATAAGTGAATTTCCCAAAACTGTCTGCTTTTAAATGGAAATATAAATATCAGGCTTTAAAATTATTAGGTTGAATATCAAATGTTCTGCCACTGAAAAGTCAAATGTCTTGAAAGGCCTTTTGCATGGTTCTCTAAACATTGTGTTTTTCAATGCACTCTGGTGCCTTGGAAACATATTAATTGTCACCTAAACAAGCTAAAACAAACCTGGTTAAGCCTTTGTGAATACAATTTGACACAGACTCGATCTACAAAAGGCAAAACCCAGAGAGGCTCACACTGCTAATTGGCAGCGCTGTGAGTTAATGCCATGGTTGGTGGAGTTTCTTTGAGGCATGGCGGGTCCTGTCCCATGATCCTCTGCAGCTCTTTTGAGGTCGGCCATTCCCACAGGTGTTAGAGCCAAGGATGGGTTCATTAGCGATGGCCTCCACTGGTGCTTTGCCTCGGAAGCTGCACACCTACACACACACACACACACCCCCACACACACATACACAAACACATATACACAAAAAGCAGGCCAAAAACAGCTCCCGCAGCACAGCATGAACAGCCAAATAGCTCTGTACAGCTGGAATCCAAAGCAGCCTTATAGTGTGTCTGTTTGTGTCTAATTTTGTGCGTGTGATTGTGTTTATATGGGAGGTTTTGTTTCAGAGGTGATTAACAGCGTAATGTGCTTCCACCTAAGGAGTGAGAGAGCTGGCTTCAACAGTGCATTTTACTCTGACAAATGTCTCCCCATATGGCCATAATTCAACCAAGAGGGAAACTGCAGAGCCTGTTCACTCCTTAAAATCTAGGGGAGTAGGAGGGAGGGAGGGAATGTGGCTTGGAGGGATGAGGAGAGACTTAAAATCGGGATGTGAAGGGCAAAAACACCTGCAAACTTGCAGTAGTAGGGAGCATGTTGAAATTTATATCTATCCATTTTGATGAATAGAGTAGATCGGCAGAAGGATCATTAGCAATTTCTTCTTCGTGTAAGGAATTTTTAAACACTACATAGTGTGAACCAGACAATATCTGCTGCAGTATCTGCACTGGATGAACAGGTTTTCCATATTGCAGCTTCCCTGTTTCAAATTCTTCTCACTTCCCTTTTGCTGTCTCCTCATTATTCTCTATTTCTCTCTCTCTCTCTCTCTCCCTCTCTTACACACACACACACGAACACTCACACTCACCCTAACAGCATACATTTCCCTGATGAAGGTATCTCGAATCTATTTCATACACTGGGTTCAGCATCAAATGCAACTCAGATGGAGGAAGTGCATGGCTGTGTGTGTGTATATGTTTGTTATTGTTTGTGTGTGTCTGTGTCTGTGTGGGTGTGTGAATTTCTACAATGAGTTAACAGCTGCTGGATGAAAACCTTGTATCTCTATAACATCATGTTTTTAAGGTCAGGTTGTTAAGGTTTAAGGTTTGCGCTGAGTTCTACTGGGCAAGAGATTCATCAAAGCCATTCAATTAAAGTGTGTGTGTGTGTGTGTGTGTGTGTGTGTGTGTGTGTGTGTGTGTGTGTGTGTGTGTGTGTGTGAGTGAGTGTTTTGTGTTAGCTTGTGCTTGTGTGTGAGGTCAGGTTCATGCTAATTGCCTTCAGCGTTCTGAAATGTAGATGATCTGTGATACCACAGACATCTACAGAGCACACAGAGGGGGTAACCATGGTAACTCTGTTTGTGTGTGTGTGTGTGCGTGTGTGTGCATGTGTGTTGTGTATGCGGGGGGGTCCGCGTGTGTGTGTGTGTGTGGGGGGGGTGGGTCTGTGTGTGACAGCCAAGTACTTAGTAAATTATATCAATAATCCTTATCCACAGCCTTATTGACTATAAACTTTACATGCATTAACCGTAGTGCATGTATGTGTCGTGCATGTTAGAGTTTAGCACACACATAATCTCACACAATATGGGACTTATCCCCCCTGGACTTAAAATCGCATTTTTCTTGACACAGTGAAAATATTGTGTTTGGCTGAGATGATTTAACGTCTTCCTGGTGTAAATCAACTTTTGTAGAAGATTTCCCTCAACGTTTTCACCCAACCCAGGCCCATCGGTCAGTCCAAATTACGTAAAATAAAGGAAAATCACCATTTCATGCAATGCGGCTGTACAAGAATATTGTGTGGGATATTGTATTCAGTGTTAGTTCATATACTCTAGCTTGTGTAATGTGTAAGAGCAGGCACAAAAGAGATTTAGAATGCAGTATGTGATAGTGTCACACAGCGTGTAAAAAATGTTTAAAGAGAAACATAAAGCTGATTAAAAGTGAAAGTCATTTCAGTGTTTCATACCCAATCTCTATGGTCTTTAAAGATGGGTGATGAAAAATATAAAGTTTCGTTCTTCATACTGAGGAAAACTGTACAGTAACAGCAGCTAGCTTAAATCATATTAGTTATTATCTATTTATTACCTATTTATTTATTACTATTTTTATGCACGAAGGACTCACAGTGTCCATAAAAGTTACATTTTTTCAGACCCTAAAACAAGTCATATGCTTTCCTAACAAGTGACCTGTTTTCATCACGCTAACCTTTCCACCAAACCTTAACCATGCAGTTTTCATGGATTCATTTAACAGTATCTCACCCGTAGTGCCAGCGGGTCAGAAGTTATTCCAATGCACTGACAATATATATAAATTTGGTTTAAGAGCTTGTTGCTCCAGTAGGATAATTCACTTTTTCTCCTGCCCGACTCACACGAGCACACTCACAAAATATGCCAACATATGGTACGGCCTCTGTCGGTTACGGTTCTCATGGATTAGGTGCAAGCAACATACATTAGGCAGCTCACCATGCAGGCTCAGGAAATATGAAATTTCAAGATGCAATAAATGACTCAATTACATTCCAGCTTCTGCGTGTCCATTGGAGCGTGACTGTGAGAGTGACTGTCTGTATGTAAGCGTAAGCATGGGTATGTGTATGTTCTGTCGAGTACTTAATCGCACCGGGACCAGGTGACAGCTTCCTCACAACGGTGCAGTTAACTTACAGCCAAGTTATTACTAAGATGGGAGAGACATTTTGCTCATGCAGCCAAGTGCGAAAGAAACAGAGTGAGAATGAATGAGAAAACAAAAGGGAAATGAGGGAAAAATACTCTTTAATATCAGAGGGGAGAATTTTAATATGTCTGTAGAAGTAGCTGTAATTAAATAAAAATTGCAGGGTGAGAGATGTTTGCTGCTGCTTTTGCACGTCTTTGTGTGTGTGTGTGTGTGTGTGTGTGTGTGTGTGTGTGTTTGTGTGTGTGATAACGTGTGTATCCGCTGCAGGCAAAGCTATAAGCTTCATTCAAAGTGAGAGGGGAAACTGTAATTTACCACCTCTGCCTTGGGGAAATTGACCATTCTGCTCTCATTCACTCTTTATTTCTTCCCCTTAATGTTTTCCCCCGGTATTGCTCCCTCCTTGGAAAGGGAGGGGCTACGTTCTATTTCATAGAAATGCAGACAAAAACAGATGATGCCGTCCTATCCTCTCCTTTTCATTGTCTCCCTCGTTCCCTCTATCACTCATATTTCCTGATATTATCATTAATCTGTCTGCGTAACTTTCGGCTGCCACGTCGACATATTGGACGTCATCATTAAGTCTCCCTCTGCACATCCCTCCTCTGTCTCTTTATCTCGTTCTCAGATTGTTGAGATAGAGAAAGATGTTGTTTGCCCCTTAATGAAATCCACACAAGGCCAGATGTGACTCATTCAGTGTTTACCCTGGGTGATGACACAATGTCCTCTACATCCATCACGGGCACACTCAAACGACCATAAATAGATAGACTTCTTTGTACAGCAATTAGAGGTGTGTGGTAATAAGGTTGTCAAGAGTCACCTTACGTCATCTATTTTATATTCACATGTCTGTTTTTAATTAAACAATGCACCAACTCAGGTCGCTGCTGCCTTTAACACCTGAAATGAAACTGCTGGATTTGAAAAGCCTCCATTATAACACCCCAGATAGATAATAGTGTCCCGTGGAGATCTCCCTGTTTTTCTGTTCATCTGAGATGCACGGAGAAGATGCTGCACTCCTTTTTTTTCCTGTTGTAAGAAGTGATTTCAGATGGATTTGGAGGACGTTTTTGCGGAAATTCAGCCATGTCTACAATATGTTTACAGCTGTCACCATAAGCCTTATACAGTTTTTTTTTAACAATAAATCAGATGACCTCATACAATGTGAAAGGCATTGCTCATAGTGACAGACCTCAGTCAACTTTGTAGCTTTTTAGCTTTCTTCGCTGTTTTTTGTTTTTGTTTTTATCTTGGTTGTACAGCTACCTCTGACTTTACAGGCCCATGGTCGGCAATTAGCTGATAGGAACGGTGCAAAGTCCATTATTAGTATTTCTTTAACCAACAGTGCTACTTAAAATTCCACTTTGGAACATAAAAACAATGTGGATCACATTAGAGCTATTTTTGAAAGCTAGTCTGCTTTCATCCCTTGCTTCAGTCAGTGGGGTAGTACCACCGTATCTGCTTAGTCAGTTTGTATCAGCTGGTTTCACATACTGTATGAAATAGTGCGACAGCTTGTGTGTGCTTCAATGTGCATCCATGCATGCAGGTTGGTCATCTGTCACTCATGTCCTGTGGGGAACTCCTTGTAATTCTATTGACTTTGGTTAGGGTGTGGGTAAAAATAATACATTCTTATAACTGTATTAGTGATTTTTCACTACTTGGGAATAGCGACAGATATATTTTAATAAAGGCTTTTTGCCAATTTCGGTTAATTTGAAAGAGGAACAGAAGAATATAGTGGTAAGTTAATGATTATGAGTAGAAATATAAATTTTATGAGATTTTGTGAAGTTAACTGTCACCCAAAAATATACTAATAGCAAGACAAGATGAGTCAAATTTTATGTATATAATAAATTTAACAAGGAAAATCTAAGTACTAATATATTAAATACTTATAGGGAACGTTACTAAGTACCTTTACATTAAAACTTAATTTTGAGCTACTTTATTGAGTATTTCCATTTTCAGCTATTTTACATTCCTACCCTACCCTACTAAAATTCAGAGAAAAATATTGTACTTTCTACTCCACTACATTCATTTGATGAAAACTTAATTCTTAACTCTTTTCTTTTCCAGATTCAGATACATTAGAGAAAATACAGTATGTTAAGCAGGAGATAAGACTTATAAAAAAAACATATACATAAAAATGTATGTAAATATAAAATATAAATGTTACCCAGCAATACATGGTTAAGTAATTAAAGTTAAACAACAGCAAAGTTACATATACATTAATGAATCAATATTATAATCAAATAATATAAATTGGTCATCATGCAAAATGAGGACTATTTTTATTTTTGATACTTTAACTATATTTTGATGCCAATACTTTTGTACTTTTGTCAAAGAAAAATTTTGAATGCATGATATTTCTACACTGTGGTATTGCACCTTAATAAAAGATACTCGTACTTCTTCCACCACTTCTATAAACAAATTTTCAACTTGGCTGGGCTAAAAAAATGTTTGACACGCATTAGTCCATGTTCTTATGTGTGTTTTTGAGTTTGAGTCTCTTTATATGTGTTTTTGTACATACTGTACATATGAAAATATTCTTCCCTGGTTTTAATATCTGCACAGCCCTGCAAGGCTCTGCAAACTGGCAAACAGCCAAACAAAGCACTTAAACACACAAATTACTTCTTATTGGTTTAACTTTTATTCTATTCATTATCAAGTAGACAGACTCATTCTGCAACTGGAGATAATCAATAATTTATCACTTTTATGAACTTAAGAGTAAGTTTGAAGGACTTTATTGACCTGTATTTTATGGGGTAATATATTTAGCACACATCCACTCACACTTAAGCACACACACACACACACACACACACACACACACACACACACACACACACACACAAGGATGCAGGTTCACAGACTGAGTCACACACTTGTCATTTCTTAATAAATTAAAATATTCCTTAAATTCAGAAACAGCTCTTTCTGTTTTTGTCTTCCCTTCACCTTTTCTCTTCCCACTTGCCTATTCTTTCCTTTTGGACTCAATCGCTGTCCATGTCCCCAACCTGCCATTATCACTGGTTGTCTCTAAAGCTGACTCTTGTTGTTCTGTCTGTTTCTCTTTGCCCTTTACTTCAGTCCTCACAACATAATGACTGATTTGGAAGTCCAGTCACTTACTGGCATGGCATAAATCAGTCTAAGTTGGGGTTTCTCTTGTTTTTCTTCATCTCTCTTAGCCACCACTAATACACACTTTTATTTATACTCTGTCATTGAGCATAAAAATGCTGCCGGCCTTGGTGAAGGTTTCTGTCTTAAAAGAAATAGCAGTTAAAGCCATTAGAGATGAGTTACTACCTCTGTCACTTCAAAATACAACAGACACCCAATACTTCAAAGACCGGACCAATCAGTTGTAGTAAGTGAGTAAGTGCTGCAACAAAAGAATGTAGCTGAGAGTCTGTGGCTGACAACAGAGACAGAAACACAAATAACTGAAAGATGAACAAAAGATTTTTTTTAATGCTCCACTGACTAATTGTACTGATCCTCATAAATTCTCAAACAGTTTTTTCCCCTCACACGACTTTCTCCAGCTACTTTGAATAAAACTGAGACTATGTCAGAATGTACTGCATTTTGCTTTTTGTTTTTCTGATAGAATTTAGCATGATGTGATATGAGGAGATACATTCTAAATACCATGCAAGGTGCACATTGTATTTGGTATATTCTAAACATCTGCTAACATGTAATCTGAATAGTAATTAAGGATAACCAAACCTAATGTGTTCATGCAGTTCAGTTGTACTCTTACCATTCATATCTGTGTTGTATCACATTACAAAGCACAGGCTAAACCAAAAAATAAACTAGATTTTACCCAGTCCAGTTTATAAACCGACATTTAAGAGGAACCTGCTGAGCAAGCACACATCGCATTTGAGTATCTCATCTGTAAATTAAGATTTTCAGAACATGCAGTGACCAGCGCATAAGACCTCCAAAGCTGCACACTATTACTTTGGCAAGTCTTATTCCTCAAATGCAAATCTAGACTCAGAGCAAAGCTAAAGTGAGTGGATTTATCCTGGAGGTGAAGTGTCATCATGTCCCTTACAACCTCACACTGCTTCTCAGCCTGTGTGTGGTGAAAATTTAATGCATGTTGCATCCATGATCATGATCTAAAGGTCTCAGAATCTGATTTAACAGCAAGACAAAACAGTGACAATACATATATTGAACTAAGTGCTCATAAAGCCAGTATTTTAACCCACCATCACTTCTGCACTTAGGAATTTGTATCTGCCTGCTCCCGGATCTTGTCTTGCAGTTTAATTAATGAATAAGCTTACATATACAATCACCTCCTGGGGCACCATGGTCTCTTTATTATAGAGACGGAAAACTCTTGGGAAAATGCATAAATTGATACACTCAGAGAGCAGGGCAGCTTAACTTCAGCAGAGAGAATGGAGAGTTCTGTGTATATGTCCAGTTAGTCTGGGTAAAATCCAGACAGATGTGAACTTAATTAATCATGATTCTTTGTGGTATGACCAGTCTAATTCTAATTTCTTAGTTTTATTAGCTTGAAGGTTGATAAAGTGTTGTCAATAAAAATTAATTAAAAAAAATGTTTGATTTAAAAATCTCTGCTCTCCTCAGAATAACAAGCAAATGTTGATCCTATGTGCTGCTGTGTGTCTTTCTTCTGCTCTGGTTGCTTTAATTGGTGGGGAGCTAATGAAAAGACTGAGACTCAAGCAAATAAACCTACATATCTGCATGGCCACACACACACACACATACAGACACAACCACACTCAATTTTAAACCCCTGATTTACAATATCTTTGCACAGTTTTAATATGCTACCCAGGTTCAACAAGCTTCTGGGACCTTTTTCCGCTACACACATTCAAAATGAAACACACTCAGACACACTGTGACACAAAGAGAAGGGCTTGTTGAACATCTGCCTCCCAGGCCTACGTCCACCCCCCAGCCAGGTGCAGGAGAGCAAACAAAGAGCTGTCAGGCTCTCATTACAAAGAATAGAGCCATACAGCAAACACCCATTTTTTTCCTATTTCTGTTTCACCTACTCTGAGAGAGATTGTTCCTCTCTTTTGAATTTCTTCAATCCCCTTCTCTGGTTTCATGTCATCCTCTGTTTAATGTTCTCTTTCACTTGTTTCAACTCCCATCCTTTCTCCTCACACGCACACAGAAACACATAAACACGCCTAAACACACACAGATATGAGATAGAGACCTGATGGAGCTGTAACAACCAGACCCCAAAGGGAACAACCGGCCAATCAGATCCCAGCGCTGCAAACAGGCCATGAATAAAAGATGTTGTGGAGTTGTTTAGCTGGAGCTGGAGAAGAGTCGAGGGGGGAACAACTATAACCTAGAAGGAAAAGGAAAAAGGAAGAGTGTAAGTGGAGAATTTACTGCAGAGTAAGTGTGTGGCGTGTGAATATAGCTGTGTCACCGTTAAAGTTCGGTTCGGTCCATTCATATGGAGCAGGGCGTCTAAGTCCGGGGTTCCTATGCTATGAGGGGTAACACGGCAGCTGCTCCTCACCACACCTGTGTCATCTAATGTTATGAAGCACGTCCATTTTGTCCTCTGTAGCCTCGGGGGGCATCAGAATGGGAACCCCGATCACTGTTCAGTCCACATCGACAGGAAGAGGACGGTTAGGTTTGCCCCCTGAGGTGAAGGGAATGCAATGTGTGGGTCAAAGTTTAAATGTGAGCTCAGTGCATTCCTCTGCGTACCCATGAAATGTTGACATTGACCCCCTTCCTTTTAGCCTTCCACACACATGTTGTTCTTAGGACTGTGCAACATTTCCCTCTATAATAGGTTCTTAAAGGGGGAAAAATAACCTCCAAGCTAGCTACCTCGCAGTTAGGTAACTAGAATCACCTCAAAGGTCCATATTGTTGATTTGCTTTCATTCTACGAGGCAAATTCAAATGTCAAAGTTCTACAAAGGTGGAATCAACCCGCGACCTGTGTGAGACTTGATTGCTTTTAATTGCTGTTGTGACTGGGCCTTGAGCATCTAAAGTAAACCACTGTAGAAGGCCTGCCTCCCTTAAACACTGACCTTTTGCACGTGTTTCATGTATTTCAATCTATTATTAGTTTTGTTATTACCATAAATATCAAACATTTTTTCTTCTACTGTTCCGCTTTTTGCTGCACACTACTATTACTGTATAACTGTCCTAACATATTTCCATTAACAACTCAATTTGTTGCATTATTTACTCTGACCATATATATTCTAAATTCAACTGTTCCTAGCTATATCCTATATCAGGTTTTACCTATTTTTCTCAATAGGAAAGATTAAATATTCACACCATCTTACGTTAATCATATTTTATAGGAAGGATCTCATTTAGTCCTTTACTGGGTAAGAATATCCATATATTTTTTTTTTCTTTTAAACTGTTCCTCTTGAAGCTGGGAAAATTAGATTTTGAAAACACCACATCAGTAGGTTTTAAATTTGAGGAAACAATTTATGCACATTTCATCCATTGAAAAAACTGAAGGGTAAGACTTTGTAATGGAAGCCCTCCTCCACTGAATTGAGTCCAGATCCAGATCTGCTGTTGGTCCCCCGACATAGACACCAGTCTGACTAATCTAATAAGTCAGTGAATTCAACCGTTTCATTGGATTATACAGCAGGAAATGATTAACATATTGGGACACAGGTTCAAGTGACTGGCGTATGCAGGAAATGGCTCTTTCTTCTCTCACTGCCGGCGCAAGCGTTTCTGTGTGTGTGTGTTTGTGTGTACGTGTGTGTGTGTGTGTGTGTGTGTGTGTGTAATGTGCAGCTAAAATAGCAGTGTGCAAGCAAGTTATACGGGCCCTGGAAGAATAGAAACACCACAGGGTGAACTTAGATCAAATCACTCTTGAAATGGGCTCTATTCAAACCAAAACCAGATGACAAGGATCAGCTTACATTGATTGAGATATGATTGTAGCTCAGTATCTGTGTGTGTGTGTGTGTGTATGTGTGTATATCTCTTTATGCTCTGTACACACAGATATTGCTGTTTTTGGATTAAAAAAAAAATTTGTTCTTTTTCTGATTCAGATTCAGATTTTTTTCTACTCAGGAATGTAGGAAAGAAAAGTTATTTTAGGATTGACATTTATATTTGAAAGCAAACAACAGGAACATGGTCACAATACTTACGCATAACAGACTCCACACAAGTAACACAACATTTTCTGGAAAATATTTGTATGTTCGCTCATATATGCATGTACATTCTTCCTTTAGACAGCCTGAGGTGGGGAGTAAAGCCAAAATATTGGGGAGCGAAATCCTCCAAGTCTCCAGGTCAGAAATATCTGTGGTGAATACCTTTCCATGAAATGGCTCTATGAAGTTCAATTCAAACCAATAATTGCTGCAATGTAAACAACTCAAGGAAAACTCTGCTGGTAGAGTACATCCCCCGAGATGTTATCTGACCTCCCAGTTGAAAGGTCAAGGCAGACTGAGGAATGCTGGAAACAGAAGCAACTGGCTGTGTGTGTGTGGGTGTACGTGTGTGAAACTGTACCTCACAGTTGCCATTTTGCTAAAATAACAGCTCTATTTCTGATCTTAAGGATGCTGGACCAAGCAGCTGCCTGATATACATCGTAAAACCACTAGGGCCAGACTAGCAAAACATAAACGCTGCCAACAAAATCACACACTCTTCATGTCCACATAAACCCACGCACAAACACACACACACACACACACACACACACACGTCGGAGCACTCAAATCCCAGAAAAGGACAAAAAAAAAATGCACACTCATACATATGAGCCTCTAAAAAGTTTACTTACAAGCTCCTTCTCAAACCAAAATAAGCACAAAGACTCATAAATATAAATGTACAAAAATCGTTAAAATACACTTGCATGGTAATGACACAGTAAAACACACCCTCCCACAGAGGAACAGCATAGGATAAAACCTGCCAAGCTAAGATGCTATCACCACTGCTTAGTGCTAGATTCCTCACACACACAAACACCCCCACACACACACTCTTTAGACAAAGGAGCATTATTAAACTGCAGGAAAGGCCTGGAACTCATGATTGCTTATCAGGATCATGGTATAATTTACTGTATTAAATAAAACTGGTTGGCTAATTTATCCCCTCTGTTGTACGATCTCGTAGGGGAATCAAGCGCAGTGTATTTCTGATTCAACCCTTAAGCAGGTTTCACCAGGAGTAACTTCAGAGGAAACCTGCAGAATGAAACATCACCACTGACACTTAGTCTATAGTAGTGGAATTAGGAGCTGCATTCGGGTTGTACCGTCACGCTGTGTGGCCAAAAGGCAGTTGGCCATTAATTCAGAGCTGAGATTTGGTTCAGGGCTATGCTTAAAATATTTAGTATAAGGTTAGAGTAAGGGTTGTGGTTAGGCATGAGACGTTTGTGGTTCGGGGTTAGTATAAGACTTCAGGGAAGTCTCAAGTGTCCTCACATGTGACAAAATTGCAAATGCGTATAAGTATCTCATGTTTTTGTTTTTGTGTTTATACTGTATAAACACCTCATCGTGGCTGTTCAGCTTTTTGCATACTGTAGGTGTGTGAATACCGCTGTGAGTATTCGTTCCACTGTCATAGAGTTTAACACACTTCTGTAAGGATATGTGTGTGTTCTCAGACTCGGTGCTGACTGTGCACATACCTGCCCGCCGCAAGAATATGATTGGTCCGTCTGATTAGAAAGTGGTGGGTTTATTTAAACTGGGGAAGGAAGTGCAGTATTCATCTCACTAAGAAGAAAATACAACGCTGCAGCCCCCCCCCCCCCCCCCCCCGACGAGATATGCTGGATATTCACTCAGGCATGTGCTGCACGTGTATATGTATATGGATATATAGCACTTAAATAAGAGCAGGGCACAATGTATCAGCTCATATGTGAGAATCTTAGCTTCTCTGTACTGGCAGATAATCGCTGAGAAATATTTTACCCATTTCAAGGAAATAGAGAAAAGATTTGTCATCGATAATCCAATACCTCAATTTTTTTTTCATGACATTGGAAGTTAACTTTTATAGTAGTTTATTATTTGTCTCATTATTATTATACATCTTTATAGTATTATACATCCTATTATACGGATATATATATATATATATATATATATATATATATATATATACACATCCTAACCCTAACCCCAACCCCCCTTCTTTCTTTCTCTCATTGTCTCTCTCTCTCCCTCTCTCTTTCTCTCTCAACCCAGCCTTTCCAGACAGACGGCCGCCCACCATGAGCTTGGATCTGTTCAGTGTTTTGCATTTCATTGTCACCAAATGTCGGCTAAAGGGGGAGTTGTTGGGTCTCTGTAAATAACAATTATAAAGAGCACAGTCTAGAGCTGCTCCATTTGAAAAGTGACCCGAGATAACCTCATTTATGATATGCCGCCATATGAATAAAATTGAACTGAATTATCGTTAATATATAAAGCTTCTATATGTAAAACGTTTACGCGGTTATATTGCCCTTTCAATTATTCTGATTTTGTAAAAGATTTTTTGTAGAAAAATAAGTTAATTTCTGTAAAAATAAATGCAGTCTGTGCATTGCTTTCAACCTAGGAGTGTATCAGTGTGTATAAGCACCTGGGAGGCGCCAGAGTCAGAAATCTTAAACATTTAACATTAACATTTCTGTGCGCTCCTTAAAACCCTTTGCAATGACTGAAGCGAGCAGATGTCCCTCTTTTAATACTGCTTTTAACATTTTGTTGACATCTAACATAATGTTATTTTCATTGCATACTCGTTATCATTTTGAGGTAACAACATACTAAACAATGAACAGTGTTTGGTAATGACATAGGACAGATTTTGATCTTCCTGACTTTTGGCCACCTGGGAGCAACATTATCATTCATTTGGAGTTGTATGTCTGACTATCTGAAGAATGTAAGTCCAGTGGTCGTGCTCCTTAAGCCCTCGTTTTTGGTCTCCAGCAACTCCTGAGGCAAATATCTGGCTCTTTGGCACCTAAATGTTCCATTGTTAGGCACATAGCTAATTAAAAACATGAGCTAAAAGATGCTAAAATGCTGAGCTGAGGGTAATCGCAGAGTTAAGTGTATATGTCATTTGCCATTATGAGTAACCCATTTTACATACATGTACTTACATGTATTCCTGCCAGCCATTCTGTTATAAAACTATTGATTATCCATGCTGTAAGGATACAAAAAAATCTCTACGTAGAAATTATGTATGTGTGCAGTTTTTAGCAAACATTGAAAAACAGAGAAAAGGGAACAGTTACATTTGCATAATAGGTGTCAGTGTGTACAAAATTGCTCATATTTTATTCTTCTAACCTTGCTGTTGTTTTCTTTTAAGTCCTCATTTCCTGCTTTGGGTTCCAGGGTCTGGCATCTGTCTCATTATAAATAACACTGTTGCACCAGTAATGTGAGCCACTATGCCAACTTAATGTTTGCTCATAAGGGCCTGCAGTACAGCGAGGATATCTATCAGCATTAACACTACTACAAGATATTGTGCAGCTGCATTAAAATGGATAAAGCTGCTCTTGGCTTGGGGAGAACACATTTTTTAAAATGAACATGCTGTCTGAGTCAGAGCATCAGGGGTTGTAAGAGATGGCAAGTTTGGAAAGTTTGAGGAGATTGTGGAACAGATGGTGAGGATTTTATTAGCCAAAATGTTCTGTTTTTATAGAGGGAGACAGAAGCTGGTTTAAGCACAAGGCTAAATATACCGAGAGGAGACAAAGTGAACAAGTAAAAATGAAATAAAGAAAGAATATAAGGAGGATGAAGGTGATCAGTCTTCATGGTCTCCGGGCGAGTCATCACTCTATCCGCTGATTAAAAGAAGATATAGATCTGGACTGAACCTGTCCACAACATCCTCCTTTTTATTACACATTTTTGTGTGTCGACGGATGAATCACGCAGCAAATCACCTTAAAGAACATTTTCAAGGAAGTGTCTTTGCATGCAGTTGTGTGTATTAGTGTGTGTGTACATGTGTGACAGGAAGAGTGGGAGTGTCGGGAGTACTGCATGAACTTCTTCTTTAGTATGATATGATGAATATGAGTGTTCACAGGGAGGGGTTTAGCCTTTGATCATGCACAAAGACAGCCAGACGTTGGGTAAGGAGAGAGGATGGACAGAGAGATGGATAACAAAGTAAAGGGATGGAGGGAGGGATAACAAAGAGAGAGACACGGGGGCCAAAGTAAGCAAGACCCCCGACAGTTTCTATGATCTAACCGGCAAGCACTGTGTGTGTGTGTGTGTGTGTGTGTGTGTGTGTGTGTGTGTGGCTTGGTGCTCTATGTCTAACTCTCTCTCATGTGAGCCCAGCACACAGTAGTAAAAAACATGTTTTGGATTTGACTGTTATGTTCATAGTGAGCATGTTGAGAAAAGTTCACACACACACACACACACATGCACACACAAACGCACACACACACACACGCTCTCACACCCTGTTCCATATACACAAACAGACACAGCCCTGCTCTTCAAATAATATCCCTGCTATGGACACTCTGCATGGAATGATCTCTCGGCTCCAAATCCTGACTCAGTGCAACATTATGCTCTTCAAAAGAGTGGTAGTGTTCAGTGTTAGTGATGGTCTATAACCAGAGTTTTGTGGTTATGTGCCTCTTTTTAAAGTTTTTCCACTTTTCAGGTTGGTTATAATTTAACAAATGTAAGGCCTTTTTCTGGATTGTTTTCTTTCTCTATTTATCATATCCATATTTATATCACATACTATTAAATGTTGAGCTTCTGGTCCCACTGTTGTTACATTTTACAGCGAAGCTGCATTAATCAGCATTGCTATATTATCAATGGATCAAATGGCTGTATGAAATATGAAATGTGTTTCTTGCACCGACAAACACACAGAGAATTATCTCCGGTTATCGCATAAACCAAGAGTAAAACAATCCCACATGTGTTTATTTAGATCTGCAATGTGGGAGTTTACCTGCTGTTGTGATCCAAAGGGAGAGGTGGAAGGAAAGATTTCCCGGCGGCTCAGCACCATTTCTGAATTCCTTTGTTATGGGAAAATAGTATGATTTTATTTAAAGGGGCTCTATCAGGTATATCTGCTCAATTATCTAATGCAATACAACAATCCTGTCATAAAGTTTACTTTTATGACGCCTGCGATTCAGATTATTGATACAGTTAACGAGGTGTAAATTATATCATATGTTTCAGCACTGAGTTCGTAGGTGGTGATGGTTTTGTACTGGACTGCATTTCTTTCAGAGGTGTTTTAGGACGAAAAATTAGAAACACCTCTGAATATAATGTAGTCTGGTACAACACCACCTTTGACTATGACTCCAGTAAAAAAAATCTATTGAATTTTAGCATTTCTGACAATGTCAACAAAAAAATGAACATTATGAGTTTCGTAAAGGTAGAAAATTTGGCAGAGCTCTTGTATAAAATTGCATTAAGCTGAGTATATGAACCTAATACAGAGCATTTATTCGTACTGACAGGTTTCTGACTAGATGTTATGAGTTTACTGACCGGAACCATCAAGTACTATACTGTACTGAGGAACCACCCTCAGTAATTACCAGACAGCTGTTTTTGAAGCACTTTCTGTTGGCTGTGTGTTTGCATTGCAACACACTGCATCTATATCACTCAAGCGAACTCAAAATCAGTTAAGATTCAGTTCTGACAAACTGGCACGTGGTTCACTCTTATGTGACCCACTGAAACAAGTTCAAGTTCTTTACTGCTACTTCCCTGGTTCACACTCGGCATAAAGGGAAGCAAAATATCATGCTCCAGAAAAGACACCAGTGTCACTAAAAGTCACCAACAATGTCTAAAAATAGCTTGTGTCGGCACTGCTGAATTTTTTGAGCACAGTAATAACCCTTTATTGCATACTGTACTTTACAATTTTTTGGTGTTTCCAATTATTAAGGTCTATTTAGAATATAGGATCAGCACCGCGACCATGTAGGGATGATGATAGATATAATGAACGATCGAAGGATATAGAATCTGGTCCAGAAATAGCACAAAAACAGTCCCAAAGAAAGGAAGTGGGCGCAGTTTAACTGCGCGTTGGGCTCAACACCGATAGATGTTCCAGACAGTACGAATAAAAGTTAACTTCCCTAAGACGCGTCCCTTTGGCGGATCCAGATGAGGTTCTATGGTTCACATTATGGCTCAGAAACTAGTCTGAATGCATTAGATTGAGTATGGCCATCAGAGGAAAAGTGAGCATCCCCTTTCAAGTAAAAGTACATTTTGTCAGCACCCTCCGAAATGGAATCTTATTGCAGCCATTTTGAGCCATTTGGCAAAGCATCTTTTTGCAATTTAGCTAAAAGTGGAAGCCAATATATTTCCCAATACAGACACTCGAGCGTTGTGTTTCGAGAGGTCAGCGATCATCCCCTTGCGGAGGGTCAGTGGCACGACTTCCCTCCCATTTTCTCGCATGTCTGAGGTCTGTTAACTCGATTAGGTCTCTCACACACCAGAAAGTCAAACCCCTTGACATTCTCCCATCTTTCTCAATCACACTCTCACATCTCAGTGCTCTCTTTCATCCTCGTATTCATTCTATCTTGGTCTCACTAAATCCCTCCCATTGTCTGAAACATGCTCCTTTCTCTCTCTCTCTCTCTCTCTCTCTCACTCTCTCTCACATTCAACCTCTCGATCCAGTTCATTGGGTAATTTTTTGGCCCGACATGAGAACTCAATAAACTACTGTTGAAGCAGAAGATAACAGAATTAACTGACGCTATAGGGGAATCACACAAGAACTGTTCATGCGGCACTGCTCTGAATTTCATTTGAGAAATTAGGCAGCCTTAATTGTACCCTGACTCATCTCACCACATGAACGGGAAACTTGCTTTGTAACTTAACTTTCTTGGGAACTTTCTTGTTCTTTTTTCACTGCCTTCTCCCTCTTTTCACTTTTTTTCTTTTTTTACCTCTTTATCAAAATAAAACTCCGACCCTTTCTACCTGTCTTGACTTGTGATTTCTATATTTTAACAACCATACAGTATCTAAAGGCTTAAATTAGTTTGTTCAAAATACGAACAGAATCCAAGGACAAAGCTTTTAAAGCTGTGAGATTCTGATTGTATCAACCCTCATTTTTGGTACTATTTATGGCTGGCATTTTTCAGGAACAGTCTCTCAGTGAACTGGATTCTGTAATTGCCTCTGTTTGCTTTCTTCTGTTTTGCCCTTTTTCTGCCTTTGCAGATATCAAAATGACTGTTCAGAGGAAGAAAAAAAAGTAATTTTCAGCCATTGCTTAGCAACCCTAACTATGAGCAGCAGGACTGGCAAGCTGGATTTTCTCCACCTGTTGGAGCAGAATTTAAAAGGCTGTAATAAGAGCAATACTCTGTATGTTAAAAGTTAAAAAACAAAGTCCCTCTCCAGAGAAGCACTATGTAGCTTTTCTCTACTGTGGGAGCCAGTTTTGGGTGAGTGTGGGTTTACAGTTACCAGCTCTCTTATGCACTTTGGATTTGGGGAGGTTTACCCTCCGGCAACTCAAGCCAAACTTAGTAGCAACGTGTCCGCCAAACACACAGCTTAGTCCACATCCTCAAAGCTTTCCCCTTATAAATATAAAAGTGAAACACACAAGTGGAAAAATACAGTTAGGTTTGCATCGCATTTAACCAGGGATCCAGCCCAGCTCTCACGTCTGTAGTCTTCCGGCACTGTGGGAAAATGGAAAAGCGGCAGAGACCTCATCAGAGGATCCGGCCTCTGCATACATGAGTGTCGGACACTGTTACAACACCCTCCTTAATGTTTATTGTTGAACACGGAGAAGGAGAGGCTGCTTGGTGACCTCCAGTTCACACGGAGATACACACTCTGACTGATGTTTGTTATTGGTTACAGACAGATTGGCAACTCAACAATGGAGGGGGCAGAGAGCAGCTTTCCAATCAATGCGGAACTTCCACCTTTCCCACTGCCAGCACAGAGCAATGACATTTTGTACATTAGTATGCTGGTTGTTCCGTGGAAACACACACACACACACACACACACACACTCAAACACGCTCGCACACACACAAGTATGCTGGCACACACACACACATGCATGCATACACATGGAGCCAAAGAAGCAGCAGGTCTTGCTCATCAATAAGGCTTCTTTTGTTGGATCTTTCCTTTCAGAGAACAATGCTCTGGTCTTGGTTTAATACAAGTTGCTGTACCCCCCCTGTTTTTATGGTTTATTAAACCAGGGTTTATGGTCCCTGGTGTAGACGTGAGAAAATGATTTCAAAGTAGAAGAGAGGGACGTCAAGGGATATCGTTTGCATTGATTTTCAATACTGATCAATAAATAAGCCTTTCCCTGTATGCAGGCACTTAGTATAAAAAATATAATCCTCAAACAGCTCTCACAATGATTATAGCCAACGCACACACCATCTCCACTTCATTAATAGTAGATCAGTAATGGAACTCATTGTGATAAAGGATAGAGATCATATTTTAAGGTTGGTTTGTGAAGTACACACACACACACACACACACACATAAAACAAAGCATGGGCCAATCTCTTTTAAGTGCAGATTTATGTGGTTGTATTTTGGTTAGATCCCTTAGTCCTTTCGTTGCCAAGTCAACAGGCTTTGGAAAAACAGTGATCTAGGGCAGCTCTAAGGATGATCCAGACTATCACAACAACGGCCAAGACTCTGAGACACACACACCCTGAAATGCAGAATTTACAATCATTGTGTTTACCCACGCAAAGAAAAACAAAACCTTTTTCTTTCCATGGACAGGAAAAAAAACAAATAGATTCACCATGATGCAGATGAGTCGGGCGAAATCTACAGCAACTATCGTCAATAAGGCAAAAGACCAAGATCCTTTAAGGTTACATGTTCAAATAAATCAAAAAGTGATGAAACAGACTGAAATTTTCTTGTCAGTTTTCATGTCAGTTCGGTAAAGTCCTGAGAGGATCCAAGGACAAACGAGTTATGGACTGATGCACATAAATTGTGTGTGTGTGTGTGTGTGTGTGTGTGTGTTTGTGTGTCTCCCACTTAGTCCTCGCCAGTTCCCGCAGTGCATCACAGCTCCTGTAACTTTCATCCTCCAGAACACAAGCAGGTAATAGCCACGCGCCTGGAGCCCTCACTAGCTTCCCAACCATCAACACCACTGACTTAGTTGCGGCAATCAGCAAACCCACATGCAAACAAACACCTGGTCTTAGCGGCTTGGGCCCCATGTAATTGGTCTCTTAAAGTTTTTATACACTTGCTGTAGGATTGTTCAACACATAGAAGCCACATTGAAGCATTAAATTCACCAAACTTGGGATCTAACCAAAATACAACCACATAAATCTGCAATAAAGGTAACTTCCATCCACTCTCTGGCATGTTGTACATACAGTACGTTGACATCAAGAGACAACGCCATCTAGCGGCTGTGAGAGCTTTGATTCCTTTGTGTTGACGCAAAGCCTGCTGGGGGGAAGGCTCAGGCTGGTTGAATGGGTCATTAAAAGGTCAGGTTTTGTCATGGGACACTATGTCAAAGCTGCTTGCTTCACATTTCAAGCTAATGATCAGCACGGATTTCTTTTAACCGTGACCGTGATCATTCTCTTAACTTAACTAAGGTGGTCAGTGCCTTAGCATTGTCAGATCTGAAGTTGTTTTATTTTCTGCAACAGTGATTTGTAACTTGTGATTTGCCACCTTCCGACTAGGGGCATCAGATCGGAAAACACTTGCATACGTGCATTTGCAAACTATGGATTTTGAAGTTTCATATTGAAAATCTGTTGATATTCCTTGTCGCTACTAAACTGTAACAAATTCTTCACCATATACTCCCAGACTCTTACTCACTTTATTAATTCTCAAGTAGCCCATTTGTCCTGATGTGATTTTTTTTTCATATCCTCTCTATTATGTGTTCACACTGCAGATTCTATAACCTGCCAATTTTCCCATTTGGGATAATAAAGTCTCAGACTGAAGTAAAAACCATAGCTCAAAGAACAGCTCCAGAGCCTGTACATTATAACCAATGGAGGTAAATATTTATACTTATTAAAGGGGTAGTTTGGTTTGTAATACTTCACAGGGTCTGGGGTCTCATGGGAAAACTGACTTCTCACCCTGACAGGTGCATCCCAGATGTGAAGAGCAGAATGTTACTAGAAGGTTTGGAGAAAAAAGAAAACACAAAAAGGGAGAGAGGGCATTAGAACAGACAATGAGGCAGGGTATGAGGGATTTAGCAAGGTAATACCAAAAAGAAGGAAGGGATTATGAGCATCATGCATGGTGATGAAAGAGAGAACTCGGCACAGTAGCGAAGATGAGGCCCAGAGGTTAGAATAGGGGCATTTCAGAAAAACTGGGGGAGTAGCGAATAAAGTAAATCCATAGATTTGCTTTAAAAAATGAGAATTAGCTTTTTATAATTGTCAAATTGTGTTAGTGATAAATACTTGACCTGTCCCCCATTTTGGAGTCATATGACCGTTGTATGGTACTAAGGGTTCTGCACCACAGAAAGTAGTCATGCCTACTCTGCTTTGAGATAACAGCAATAGGGCGTTTGTTATGTTTGTTGCCTTGCTTCAGATGGTGCCCTACCAATTTTCATTTATTTATTTATTTCTATTTTTTTTTTGGCATTGTGGCACCATCTGCTGTATGGAAAAAAAGACTGCAAACCTGTCCACCCGTGCTATAATAAATTACAGAAACTTTAAACCAGCCTCTCTGCTGGGTTTAGCATCCTGGAATTCAAAAATGATGACTATCTCACACACACACACACACATACATACACACACATGTACACATCACATTCTGGATTTGAATTACTTTCCAGGAAAATGATAATTGAGATAAAAAAGAAATCAAAACACCCAACAAGAACTGCAGGTTGTTCCAATTGAAAAATTATCAACTATAGTGTTTCCTGGTGATGCATTTGTGACTCCCTTTTACTACATATGGTCTCGGTTGTGGACACACACACACACACACACACACACACACACACACACACACAAGCACGCTTGTACAAAAAAGACCGTCAGAGATGATTATAGCATCAGGTTGAACACATCTTGTTCTGCTTTACTATGATGTCACTTACTTCAGTCCCCTCTTGCCGCTTTTTTGGGGGGTTCAATAAAACACACACACACACACACACACACGACTCTCTGGGAGTCACTGACAGGTTTATCCGCTCCCTACAGTGGCCCAGCCTATCCCACAACCCCGTGGGGGTGTAAACTGTGATCAGGGAGAACTGTACTCTGGGTAACGCTGTTTTCATAACCGCTCCCAGTCCTCAGTCCACAAACACAAAGAACCACAGAACATATGCACCACATTACACACTCATTCGGTCGCCCAAGCTCACACACGCATACACAAACACACCAAAGTGTAAGTTAAACTCAGAATGTTTTGTTTAGTTATTGCTGTACCTGTTCTTCCTCAAAAGCTGCTTATTTCATTCCAGAAAAGAACTTTGTTCTTACAGTAATAGTAACGCAGGAACATTACTATTACATTACACAAACACACACACACACATTCACATCAATTTTAATTCTAGACAAAATTCTAGGTAAAAATACCACACACAGGATTGTTGCACATAATAGGCTGAATTGCTTTTGTGTATGAAGTATCATTACGTCATTTTTGAGAAGCTGAAGTTCACCATTCTTCACCGTTTAAGTCATTTCAAAACCTGCGCAATCTGAGGCTCGACTTATAAAGTGGGCGATTGTACGGCATTAGTCACCGCTGCTTCCATTCCACGAAAAGAGATCGGACCTCTGAGTCAGGAACGATGACCATTTTTCTCATGGCGTTCTCATCAGGGATGAGACAAAACATGAGTGAGCTGTTTTACAAACATCTGGGATGTCATTATAAAAACAAAACAATATAAAAACACCACACCCTGGCAAAGTGTCACTCTCAGGGTGTCCTTGGGATTTTTTTAATGGAGGAATCCACAACCACACGTTCACTCACACACACATGCTGGAAATAAGGTTTTGTTAAGGATAGAGAATTCATTTTTTAATTTTGGATTAAGCAGATACCAAACACTTCTTAAGCTTTCTCCACATTGCTGCTGTAGGGCAAGAGCTGGGATCTGTTTTTCTTCCTCCTTCTAGTTTTTCTCTGGACATGGATACATTTTGATTCACTGGCTTTTGTTGTGACCAAATCGTAAACTCGCAGGTCATGAAGACAATCTCTCGATCTCCTTTGACGACCCCCACATCCACCCAAGCACTGTTGGAAACAAACACATGCAAGTATTGTTTGCTTCTAGCGGTTTCCTGTTATGTAACAGGCCCAGTGCTCGGCTGTCTAGTGGGCCCGGCTATGTCCTGGAAATAGATAAGAGTGGGAGGTGAGTGGACAGGCACCTGTTTATTAGGATGATAGAATCGCCTCAGCATTCTTCCACCGCTCCCAAAGTCTCCCTTCGGCCCCCATCTGCCTCAACACATCAGCATTCGTAATGTGACAGAACGGGAACAAAATCAGGACTTGATGAATTTCAAAATCTTATCTTTCTGTGAGCCGCATTGCCGTTGATATTATTCATCATGTCCCATGCCCTACTTTTTATAACACGGGGGCTTTAAAGAAGAAAAACAGTGTTCAGCTTTTGACACAGTCAGTCAGTCTTAACTGCATTGGCAGTGACTCACACACACACAATTTAGAGTAATACATATAGCAATGCTCCGTATTACAATAGCACTTGTGATATGTGATCCTACATATGAGGGAGACACCCGGAAGGACGAAAGCACAAAAACGTCTTTCTGTACTCATTTGTCTCGCTTTGTGTTTCTTTGTGGCCATTGTGCTTCTCAACAGTTGTTTTGTGTCACTGTGTAAACCTTTTGTGTCTCGCTGTAATCCTTTAGCACCACTTTGCATTCATTTTATGTCTTTGTTGTTGTTTTATGTCTTGATCGTCTAATAATAATCTTGTTAAGGAGCTGATTCAAAGATGTAAACATTTTTTTCCCTGAAATATTGACCAGGGTTTTCAAAAAAAGGAAAAAAAAAACAAGGTCATAAAATGAATGAAGTACAAACAGTAGTGTTTTTATTCCTGGGCTATAAGAACTTGCCCTCATCTGGTTTGAATAATGACTCGGCCCGGCCCACCTCCCCCCAGCTCTTCTCTATGGTCCCCCACCCGCTACCTCCTGCTGTAGTCGGCCTCCAGATGCTGAACACAACCTTACAAACACATACATTGTGGTCGCACATACACAGGGAAGTTCAAAGCTGCGCCGGAGGGGAGCAGGTGTCCAGAAACAACACTCTGCATTTGACCAGAGGTCTATCAAAGGCTGCTGCCTCAATGTCCAAACTCCGTTCATCAAGACAGGCTCCCCAGGAAGGCAGAGGCTCCATAACCATTCAGTGTCAATGTATTGCCGTACCTGTGTCTTTCTTGTATGTTGCTTAAAACTCTTGAGTATTTATTTTGTATATGGCTCCCGAAGCGCTGACATATTTTTTCTTATGATTGTCTTTCTGTGCATTTTTTACAATGTTCATATTTGCCAGAGGCTCATATCCCATTCTCATTTGTCCACATTTAATTAAGCAGTCCTACATTTAAACTGTATGGAACAGGAGGAACACAAAGAGGCAATCTTTTGTTCTGTCAAACTCTAAAACAACAGATGACCAGTCTAATCTACAGTGTTTGCCAGTGAGCTCATCGCCCAACTCTTTCAGGGAGGGTCTTCCTTTTTAAAAGGGGGAGAGTCTTCCCAGCAGTGTGAGTGTGCAGAAGGTTGTCAGCTAAAATAGAAAGTACATGCTGTGAGCGCCGTTCTCAAATGAACACATCTGTTAGCATAACCGTTTCTAAAGACAGAACACTCCCCTGTCCTTCTGGTCTTCAGTCAAATCAGTCACGTACTAATGTGTACATACAATGACACAGGCAGACGCAGACTTGCAAAATGTCCCTGCTTTTCCCCACCAACATTTTGACACTGTGAACAGATCTTGGGCACAGCCTGCACTTATGAGTAAAACATGAACTCCCTCAGTGAAAGATGAGTGAAAGTCTCCCGTCGACCATAGTTGCTACTGAACAAAGCTTCTGGCCTTAATGTCTCTCTGAATCAGTTCGAAACAGCCTCTGAATATTGTCTAGTATGTGTATTTAGCATTTAGCTTATTCATCTCTAAAATTTTATGATCATTTGGATAAAACTTAAAAAATGTATAAACTAATGTTATTTACTGATCTTGACTGAATATGCTACAGTCAATTTTTTTGTATTATTTTTTTTGTTGCTTAGGTTTCCAGTTCTTAAAAACAATGATGGTAAATTTTCCATCTATATTATACTTTTTACCAGTATATCTAATAATTTTACAAATAAGAAAAGAGAACTGAAATCAAGACTAAAGGTCCAAAAATACATTAGCAGCTTTGTGCAGCTGGTATAGCAGCACTTTGTTTTAAATGCTAACATGCTGTTGTTTAGTAGGTATAATACCATGCATATCATCTTAGCTCATGTCAAACATTTGCTTATTATCAGTAATGTAACTGTAAAGTACAGCTGGTTTCAAAGGTGATGTCATTAGTTTTGCAAAAATTTGGTCATAAACCAGAGTACTCAGCAAGAGTCAAGGGGCTATCAAAGTTATATTCGTTTATCCTGATGGGGACATCATCGCTTTTACCAAATTATATAAAAATCCATTGAATAGTGCTACAACTGAGAAGCCTGGGGTATTATATAATCATATATTATTTAAATTTACACAAAAGAGGTGGCCCAAGCTACAGACAGACAGATACTGCCATCCCTACAGCCACACAAGAATTTAGACTGAGGCACACGAACCCCTCTGTACACCACAACCCATCAAATGGCTGTTGGATCTGTTTTCAGCACTCATCCTCATGCACCCACACCACACACATAGGGAAACCTTCCCTACTGCTCCTCTCTCAGTGGGACTGCGCACATGAAAGGAGGGCGAAACACCTCCTTCTGTCTTTCTGTCCTCCGTCAGTCCTCAAAATCCCCTCAGAGGCTGAGATGAAGTGCCCTTTTCCCTCCATTTTTTATTTTTACTTCAAAATCTGGATCCAATAATTCCACTGATCTTCAAAAACACTCTTGAGCACCCCCCCCCCCTACATGGGCACATACATGCACCCAAACCCACACGTGTAGGCTAAATGCGTGGTTTTTCAAACAGAAACACACCCTAAATAGCCACGCGGTCACCTACGGACTCGCCCATCCCTCATCTACATGGTGCAGACATGGAAACATGCACACACACACACACACACACACACACACACACACACTCAGAGAAATAAACAAGCAATGCAAGCCTGAATTTGAACCATGCTACAGTGTTATGAAGTAAACACAATGTAAAGCCCCACAATTTCATGAATGGATAGTTGATGATAATGGATACTTTTGAATAAAGAAGATAAATATAAAGTTTTTTTCCCTCCCTTTTATTCTCTTCTACCTCATCTCACTCTGAACTGGTGATAGATTATTTTTAGTTGTCAACTCGCAGTTGTTGGCCATTCACTGAACATGCTATGAACATTTATGTTTGATGAATAGTGACAGTACATTAATTTTTTTGTCTTGTCTCTTTTGGACGGGAAGGCGTAGCTGTTTGTGGCAGTGACAATGTAGCTGTTTGGGGGAAATGACAGGAAACAGCTGGAAGAAACTGAAAGTGGCTTCACCCCCCCCCACACACACACACACACACGCACACGCACACACGCACACACACTCTTGCAGAGACCCCGACACACACACATTCAGGCCTAGTTGAGCCCCTGCAGACCACAGCAACGCTCTCATCTCCCGTCTCTCTCCATCTCCAGCTGTTCCGACGCGTAGGTCCTGCGGTTGCGTAACGGCCCTCCTCCTCACCCGACTCGGCTCGGCTCGGCTCGGCTCGGCCCGGGTCCGGTCCGGTCCGGCGTTGATGACGACGGGCCCTCGTCGGGGTGCAGGAACTGAAGCGGCCCTGCGACCTCGCTTTCATTTTGAAAAATCGCCTCGTTGGACGGACTGAGGCCGGAGGAGACGCAGCTCAGCCGTCGGTTGTGTGTCACCGCCGCCTACTGAGCAGTTGGAGGTAGCGCAACCTGCAGCTGCGTAAATTTCTCATAACTCTTACGACCAAAGTATTCTGGTGGTTTAGGATTAAATCTCTGCAGCGCATCTTTTCTTTCCCAGTGCTTTTGACATAAGGTTAAAGGCGCAGGAATCTGAATAGGGAAGAGCTATCTTCCTTCAGTGGAGCAGATGATGAGCCCTCTCTTAACCCCGTCCTAGGAATACAGTGTGTAGAGAGTGGGGCAAGGTCCCATAATAATTTCATCTTTGACAGTCCTATAGGAAATCCTATGAAGGAAAACTCAAAAGACAGTGAAGGATATGGTTATTAATAACACTAGTGACACCAGGGGGTTTAGGTCTTCATTGGGTCATAGGTGACCTGGTCTGGCATCTCCAGAGGACCATGTTGAACTGTACCGTGGAGCCGCGTCGTCCCCACTGAAGTCTGGCTAGTGAAGAGCGGACCAAGGTTGGAGGTGCAGCCCGAGGTCCGAGCTGCAGAGGATCGGCTCAGACGAACCACGAAAGTGACCCGTGCCAGCCTGGGGAAGTACCTCTGACCCCCTTCCTCAGAATACGCCGTGAACATAGAGTACACAGGACTAACTCATCTGTGCCCTCTTATAAGATAATGCATTGTACCTGTGGTCTAAACATACAAATAAACTGTTTTTTTTGCTTCATTACTCTTGCAGACAGATTCAAGAAAGAGAGAAAATGTGAAGCAGACAATGTCTTTGATGAGAGATGCCAGAGAGGACTATGGGAAAAGGAGAAAAAAAAAAACAAAAAAGGAAATTCAACATTCAACAACCCAAGAATAGAGACAAGCGAATCAAAATTTAAAAAAAGGGGGGATTAAAAGACAAAGAACAGGTTAATAATCCCATTTATTATCTTCACTACCAATACCTTTAAACAAACACATCTCTTAACACTCCATTTGGAGCCCTGAGAAATTCTGCCCTCATGACATCGGTCATATTGCACTTGTATCCTCTGCAGACCTGGATCCGAGATCAGGATGTGCGGCCAACGAGGCCAAGGCCTCCTCCCTTTACAGTGTAAACATTTTCTCAAATGGAATCAGAGGGCAGTCCTGGTACCTTCCTCATTGTGAGAGACATCTTAAAGACAGTTAAATAGAAGATCATTGACGAGACGTGTGGTAGTAATTTGTGCTCCGTATTACAGGCCAGAGCAGCTCAGTAACTGGAGGGAAATGAGGGTGAGGAACGAGTCGATTTTTCCTGCGTCCGCCCTTGGTTACACACATTAAAAGGACACAGATATGGCTTAAGGAAGACTCATCTTCTGTTAGGGCTGTGGAGAGGGAGGGTGGATATTTTAGCACAGAAACCTCATGCCATTACTATCAAATTTCCCTATTGTTTGAATATTAGGATTCCTCTTTAAAAAAAAATATCTATGTATGTATCTAAGGAGGCAGTATACTAGAAACTAAATCTGTTTTTATGGGCACAATGGCACAAAATAAATAAATAAATGAATAAATAAATAGAGCACAATGCCGTAATGTGTGTTGGCTCACTGGATGAGCTGGTTTGACTTTTGTACAACTTTGTTTATTGCCAAACACAAAACAAAAAAGCATTTCCTGCAGTTTGCATATGACCGGATTGTTGTCCACACATTCTTTGGGCACATTACTTCCCATGAATGGTAAAATCTGGTTGAGGTTGTGAGAGGACTTCCAAGAATGATAGTCAGCTATTATATACATAAACAGCCACCAGGGACCAACACAACACCAGTTTCTACTATACTGCTGCCTTCAGAGCATTCATTTGCATGTCAATTTTATTTATTTATTTTTTTTTTAAATGTACCATTAGTACACAGGTTACATACAGTCATGTGGATTCCACCTATGGTCCTTGCAATCCAGAGTACTGCTAATGTGCAGTTTTGTACCACAAGTGAAAATTGGACTGCTGGGAGAAAAAGCCAGAGTTGGAAGCCACGTCTCCTAACATGAAGGGAAGAAAAAAAAAAAAATCCATCACACATTGAACATGAATGGAATGAAGAGAAAACAAAATCCATGTAGAATTAATACACAACACCCAGTGGATTAGTTTGGTGTCTTGACAAAAGTGCGGAAAAAAACAAAAAACAAAACTTTAACCGGACTGAAGTCAGAAAAAAATAAAAGACCGGCTGCCGGTCTAAACAACTTGAAAGCTAAAGAGAATAATTTCCTAAGTCAATATTACTATCACTGTATTTACCACTTTTAAAACTAACCTGATGTCATAAACATCATGTAAACACTCCCCTTAACAGGTGTAAAGGGATTTTCTGCCAGAGAGCGATTTCTTGACCATGTACACATTCAACAGAGTTTCTAACAGGGTTTCTACGAAAGCACAGGGTCATGACCAAAACCTAATACTTAATAGGAAAAGTACCGCTGCGACAGAAGCGTAGGGGGAGGAACAACCATTCAGAGCTTTTTGAAAAAATAAAAATAAAATCCATGGCAGCCACAATCTGTTTTAGAGTGCAAACTCTGAACAGAACCATTAAAAATATGATTAAACCGTAAACAGACCGACCACCCCCATATTTGGTTCTGTAACTGCCTCCCCCCACTCCACAGCCAACAACCCAAACAAAGTTCAATGTTAATACTTATCTATTCTTCTCTTGCGCACCAATGTCTCACTGTAACAAGACTTGGAAAACCTGCAGCACAACCATCACCTAGATTTGGCTACATCATATAAGACTTAATAGTGGAAGCAAGAGACCATATGTGCCAAGAAGCATTGATATCTGTAGCATTGTAATAATGCAAAATCTGTTAAAGTTTGATTACTGAAATTAAGATTCATACCAAGACTATAATAGTAAAGGTTTTCAGTGTTTTGTTCTTTGAAAATCATTCTCTATACATTTGTCAGCTCATAAAGGCCACAAGTGAAAGGAAAACGTTAGCATAGAGGAGAAAATGGCCCCACCCAGCCGCGCCTGTCCAGGCTTGCTCAGTTTCAAAGTAGCTGAGACAGCAGAGTTCCCTGCTAAAAAAGGCCAATATTATCGAGACCTGGCTAGATGCAGCAGCAAGCTTGCCATAAGATCTGCACTGGATGTGCAGAGTAAATTAAATGTTGCCGTTTACATAAAATTTATGACCGCTAAGGCATATGTATACAAGTCGATTGTAAGTGTGCACATAAATGCATATGTGTTAATCATCAAAGGCAGAAAGGCATATTCCAGATATCAATGAAGTTATAGGTTTTCAGGATCTCTAAATTGTGACCCATTAGAGCGGAAGTTTGCTTGAAATATCATTTATCATTTAATATCATTTAACAGAGAACAAAGGCTGGATACGGGGTAAAGCAATCTTAACCGTAAATGAGCCTCGAAACACACATCTGCAGCCAACTCAAAAACGAACGAGGGATTTAAAAAGTAATGCACAAAGGGGACATAATATCACCCATTCTTTAAAAGGAATGCCATGAATTGCTGGATTATTGTAAGTAATTCCTGGAGTTATATCAGTACCCTTTGAAAAGTTAAGCTGTGATGGCTAAAGGTGGATAACTTTGTTGATTGAAGAGAATTGCCAATCAGCCCTTAGGTGCAGCTGAAGCAGCAGAGCCTGTCCAGGTTCCGGATTTCACCTGATCAGCATGGGAAACTGGCGGAGACGTGGGTTGAAGGCCAATAGCTTTGGTGAGGCTTGAAAACCGTAATGGAGGATAAGAATGTGAGTTCTCCAGCGTTGTTCTTCAGCTTTTTAGAAAACAGCCTTGACAGCAATTACATGCTCTTCACCTACAGCTCTCATCACAGAGACCTAAAAAAGGAAAGGAGAGATATACAATCTGAGACCAGATGTCCCACATTACTTTGGTGCTTTTTCAGAGTGGTGGTCCCTTTATTCTGCCTTAAGTTCAGTAGTTAACATTTTGATTTAGTCTTGCTAATTTAGTGGCTTGCCAACACCCAGATTACCATCTGCAAAGCAATATTATAAAAAAAAGGTCTTATTTTAAATTTATACTAGATTTTTCTTTCACCATTTTAAGTAATGTCCAATTCATAAACTGAACAGTTAATTAACAGTTTTTATTTTCTACTTTCACCTCAAAAAAAAATAAAATCAGGGAAAAGCTAAGCACTGTCATTCTTAAAGAGTATAATAAGGATGGTAACTCCATCTCATGCTGTGTGAATACAGTAGTGCACAAAGTAGGCAAAAAAAAAAAAAAATTAAATTAATGAAGCAACTGATGATTGTAGAACAACTAACTGAGCTGCACAAAGCTGTTTGACGCCTGTACAATGTCAGGGCAGCACTAGGACACATTTTATTTATCGGTGAACATAGTAAAACTGTATGACTACAGGGTAATGAAACATATGAAAAGAAAACTAAATAACAGATTTTACAGATGCTCAAGTTCAGCCACTCCCAGAAGGGAGATTTCACAAAAATTTACCATGAATTCTTCTCCGTTGCTGATCCTCTTTTTGATATCTTCGCCCAGTTCACCATCTGGCAATTTAAGGTCCTCTCTCAATTCTCCAAATTCATTCATCAGGGACAAGAAATCATCAATGAGATCCAGTGCCTGAAATGTGCCGTCAGGCAAGGAACAAAAACAGTGAACTGTTAAAAACATTAAGATTGTAATTTAAAATTTAAGAGTAAAAAAAGGACAAATGTCAGTCAGTCAGTCAGTCTAATCCTAGATAGAATGCCATTCAAATGCAAAAGGAGCAATACGCTGAAAGCAGCAGACCTGAGAGTCACTCAGGATAATCAATGTGACTTCTCTTATAATCATTAATGCCGCATGTACTAGCAAGTTCGCATTTAAGCTCAATCACTTGTCTGCTACATAAAGCACTTTTAAAATGCTCAGTTTTAAAAACTTATGCCTGACACACACACACACACACACACACACACACACACACACACACTAGGTCATTCCTAGGACAGATATGCCTCTGACAGGACGACATAGTTCTGATCAGATATACGCCCTCAGAGCCATTGTGTAACGTAACCATAGTTGGCGTTGCAGAAGTACACTAAAGGAAAAATGTTAGAGACAAAGGAGGAATCCAATTGGACAAAACATGACCCCAAAAACTAAACTAGTCTTCCCACTTATGTTAATGTCAAGTATTCGTTTGTGTTTTTGATGGTTAGCCAAGTCAAAACCTGTTCAGCTCATTTAAAACCTGTGCATCCTTTTACAACTGCTGAACAGACGGCTCAGCCCTGTCATGCATCACACCCGTCCGGCAAACGAGAAATCCTTTCCTCTCTCATATCGCACTTCTGCATCGGGATAACGTTGTGTATCGAGTCCCGAAAACATTACGGGGAAAAGGGACGCACTGGTGGTCTAAACAAATGTCAAGTCGGGGAATAATGAGCCGGGAAGACTGTTAGCGTCTTCCAGTAACAACTCGTTTCAACCGACACAATATCCAACAATCAATGCAAATGCCACACGCCCCTTGCCCCCCCTCCCTTAGTTGCACCAAGAGCTCCAACAGTGATATCTTACCACAAAGTCTCTCCTTCTTACATTTGGGACGTCCATGTTATGGGTGGATGGGCAGATGTCCTCCAGCTTCTTCTGAGTAAAGATGTCGAGACCTGTGAGGTGAACCTGGAGGGGAGAAAAATAAAAAGAATCGCATAAATGCTGAAAGCTCCACATTCCAAAAAGGATGCAGAAGATGCCTTTTACCTTGGCGTGCCCATGCTTGCCGGTCTTGGAGGTGGACATCTCCACGATCTTGCAGGGGCGTCCCTTCAGCATGACGAAGCCGTTCTTCCTCAGCGCGGAGCACTGCATGGGGTAGGTCGCAGAGGCCCCGGAGTCCGCGGCAGTGAAATCGTCGTCGGCCATGATGGGCAACGGGGCAGTTCTGGGGAGGAGCGGAGCAACACGTGGGGAAAATGTGGCGTCAGGGACCAATGATGCTTAAAAAAAACAAAAACAAAAACAAACAAACAGGGGGGCTACCGCATGACATCTGTCGTGTTGTTTGTTTGTTTGTTTGTTTGTATTTACAACCGATTCGAATAACCGAACGAACAGCTGTGACAGCACCCGGGGTCAGTTCACCCCCCCCCCCGACAGCAGCGATGAGAAATGGGCCGGTGCCGAGCTCAAGGCTCCTGGAGAAAAAACGGGCCCCGTTAAATATGCCTCTCCGGTAGGACGCCGCCGGTAATAAATAAATAAATAATAATCATTATTATCATTATCTCCTCATCCCTGCGACCACATATCGCCGACTAACTATGCGTAAACCCCAACAACTGCCACAGTGTTAAACATCTGGCTGCCACCGGCACAGGTTCGCTACCTTCACGATATTATGCTGAGCAATGGCCGAAGTCGGCGCAGCGGCGGCCGGTGCCGCTGCGCCAAGCGGCGCTGACCGGCTTAGCGCATGTGTCGGCTGGACCAGATGAGCATCTTTAAAAAACACAAACAAAAATAAACAAACAAACAAACAAACAGTCAGCGAGGCTGAAGTTCCACATCCTGTTCGCTGTCATCGTTAGCTGAGTTAGCTCGCCCGGCCCCACGCCGGTCGCCGTTTTGCCAGCCTTAGCCGCGGCGGCGCGCAGAGTCCCGCCGACCCGCCTCTCGCCTCTCGCCCGGTCGCCGCGCATAAGTTTACCGGTGGAGCGACCGGGACCACGGATCCCTCCCGCGGTCAACCCCCCCCCCCGCACCGCAACGCCGACCGGCGGCTCCCTCGGCCAGGAGTGTTGCTGATGACCCCACCACCACCTCCACCACCGGCGCTCATCCTACCTTGCGTCTCGCCTCCACCAGAAAATGGAAAGTCACTCCACATGCGTGGAGCTTTTGTACCGCAGGAGGAGCCGAGGGGGGCAGGTGCGGGCCCCGGTGACAGAGGTGTCATCCGGGGCTCATCTAAGAATGAGAAACGGTATGTTCGGGTTTTTGGTTTTTTTTTTTTTTGTTTTCAATTTTGAATATTTAAGTTTTTAAAACAACATTCTCCCTAGATGTTGATACGAAAATAACAACGACGACGACGGCAGCAAAACAATAATAACAGTTCTAATAATAATCAATTTTATAGTTATATGATGGTGATGATGATAACAATAATAATTATAATAATAAATTATGATGATAAAATTGTAATGACAGTTATAATAAGCCAATGCCGTAAATATATAATAACATGAAACCCTGTGATGGGCAAACCTGCATGACAAGTACTAGCGGTTTAGTGTTCAGTCATGTAATGTTTAAATACAGGGCTTTTACAGTGGTTTTTCATTTGTTTGTTTGTTTGTTTACTCTTTTATTTTATCCTGAACAGGCATTAACTCACCTTTCTTCATTAGACACAGAGCAATTATACTAATATACCACAGAAAGATGAGAGCTGATGACTGGTGTAGAAATAAAGAGAATGCTCTTGAAGCACAGTTTATTTACAGTTCTTTTATATCTGTTTAGTATTTGTAATGAGAGACATGTCAATGAGAATTAGGACTATGCAAAATACTGCCACTTGTTTCAGAGAACGGTGGACAGTGGATCGCTCAAAAGAGGACAGAAGTAGTGCAAATTTCCAATTTCTTGTTGATGCAAGGAAAATAATCAGTGTTTAGTGGGAAGGGCTTATACAGTCAACTTTTAATTAGTCTTACACTAGTCCTGGAGCGCTGTTCCAGGCTGTGTCTTTGGGTGAATTAGTTTATTTACTGAGAGCACTAACCTGCTTTTTCCAAAAGGTTGCTTCAAGAAAGTAGAGTTGATGCTACAAGACGTCACTCACTGCAATACTGGTTTTTGTGTGGCTATCACTTTAACATATAAAATTCAATTCAAGCACTTTTGAAATACTGACAGATGGGATGTCCCTCTCAGACGCGTACAAACACACAGCGGTTGGTTTAGGCATCTGTGGATGTTTTGAGCTGCTGCAGTTCACTATCGTCATTGGGGCTCTGTGCCAGGTTTTTCTGTCCCTTGTGGAAGACAGCAGCAATCTCCTCAAAGGTTTTGCCCTTGGTCTCCGGGACCCGAAGATAAGTAAACACAGTGAAACCAAGAAGCAGCACAGCAAACAGGATGAACACATAACTTTCCAGCCAAGCCTGGAAAATAGAATAAAATAAAAAGGATAAATAAAAAGTCAGTTCAGGAGGCACAGTGTGTCTGATTTTGTGCAGCTGAAGCAAAAAGTTGATGTGTCGCATAGGATTTCAGTACACACGTGCGTCCTTTCTGCCTACCTCTATATACGGAAAGGTCATGCCTATGATGAAGTTGCTGGTCCAGTTGCAGCAGCCGGCGAGAGCAATGGCCGCAGGCCGAGGTCCCTGGCTGAACAGTTCGGCCACTATAAACCACGGAATAGGACCGGGACCGATTTCAAAGAAACTCACGAAGAGGAAGATGGCTGACATGCTGACGTAGCTCATCCAGGTGTATTCATTCTGGAAGGAAGAGTACATCGGTCAAGAGAAACTTGTTTCCTGTCGGGGTGGTTTCCTTGTTACTTAAAATGATCAAACGCTGTTTGATAAGAGAAGCATCTCCTCAAAGTGTACAAACATAAAATTGTTACAGGTTTTTGAAAGGATACTAAAAACTCGGGCCTCTGTCCGTAAGATAGTTTTCTGGATCTCGAGTGCATAGGGCCTGTTCATGCAAGCGACGCAGTGTGATAAATAATTTATTTATGGAGGTGGTGCATTGCATATTCCGCTCTGTGTTCATCTTCTGTAGTTTCTTAGGCATATTTGGAGAGCGGGAGGACATCAACAGTGCTGTAACTTTTACAGCGTCATATATGATCAAGGCATGTTTGGACAAAAACTGCTCAGAGATATGAAGGTTGTGGTACATCATGACAACTCTGCAAACACCATCTGCCGATGAAGGCCATGGGATTTAGTTGAAACCCCCAGGAAAAGACAGTGAGTGAAGCTTGAGTTAAGATATTAATTTAATGAAAATCTACATTTATTTATGTCGTTATTGAATACGAAATGAATACGAACTAAATAGCCCCACAGATGTTATGGTGAGTGCGACACAACATTTCGGGGACAGAGAGCGAAGCTGAAATTGGGCCGTCCTATGGTTGGATGGAAGTTCAGCCCACATTGCTGAAAGTCTGAAGCTGTGGCAGTTGATCAAACAAACCTGGAATCTGAGGCCCACTGTCATGGCAATAGCGCAGCAGCACATCCCACTCAAGCCGGCGAGAGTCAGAGTTCGCCTGCCAGCCTTGTCCACTAGAGCGACCTGGAACACACAGTACACTATTTATCTGTGCGTGCATAAGAAAATACCAGCACATGTAAATGAATAAGGGCCATATGTGTGTTTTTGCATCCGTGTAGCTACTCACAGACACCACAGTGAAGATTGTGTTAATGACCCCGACTCCTATAGTGGCGTAGACTGGCTTACCGACACCAGCCCGTGTGAAGATAGTCGTAGAGTAATAAAAGATCTTCAGGAAGAAACGGGTATAAATTTCCAGAATTACAAATATGAAGGAGGAGTTTGTGGTTGTTGTTTTTAAGATTAACTTGCCACTCACTGCGTTGATGCCAGAGAACTGTTGAGATAGGTGCATCATGAGGGCCACAAACAGCTGCCGTCGGTACACAGAGGAGCGGATCTTCAAGAGAATACAGAACATGCGAAATATCGTCACCGCGGTGGTTTTCTAAAGCGCACATGTAGGATGCATGTCTATTTTCTGTTTAATTCATCACTAGATGTTGAGTGTATTTCTTGTCCCATCTTTCCTGTCCTTCAGCTTTATTTTTAAACCAGTTATGAGTGCGTGCAGTTTAAATCATGTTTTTATTTTCATTGTCTTTTGTTATACATGAAATCAGCATTTGTTTCAAGAATGTAGACTAGTTTCTGGGTTTTGTGACCACTGGAGCACTTTGCCATGTTCATCTTCAGCTTTATTGGAGTAGGCTGTGACAAAGTGTATATCTCATTAATTCGTTAACTTTTAAAACTAAATGAGTTATTATATCACCTATCTAACTAATCATTTGACATTAACTGTCTCAGAGTCTTTACATGAGATCATTAGTGTACTTTGGTTGTTCATTAATTCAGGTGTCTGTTCCCACCCTAAGGAGGAATGTTATGCTGCACTTGTCATGACATCTCTGAAATTTTTCAGTGTACTGAGAGTGTTCTGTTAGATGGGGGAATTTCAATCATATAGTTACCTGTATATCCACAAGAGAAAAGGTTTAGGTGGCTGAGACAATATATCTCAGCTGACCTTCTCCCTGCATAGAGACCTACCAAAGAAATAATAGACATCTTGGGCTCCTTGTCCGCCGCCTCCTTCTCTCTCCGCATCTCCTCCAGATCAGACGTTGTATCATAAGGCCCCTTTAGACGAGAAAGGTCTGCAACAAAACAGAGAGTGATGGGAGACAAGAGTCTTTATAAATGGCTTAAATGCAGTGGTTCTCAGGCCCTTTCCTTGAATAAAAGTAGCAGCACTGTAATACAACCATGCTCCATTAAAATTATTAAAGGCATCGTTTTCAAACATTTACTGAAGTGGAAGAACACAGGTATTGTCGGAGGAATGTGCTTAAAGGAAAAGTTCCATATTCTGGGAAATACACTTCTTTACTTTGTTGCCGGGAATTAGACCAGTTACATTTCTGTATGGTAAATATGAAGCCGCAGCCAGCGGCCAGTTAGCTTAGCTTAGCATAAAGACTGGAAACAGGGGGCAACAGCTCGCATGGCTCTGTGCTACAGTAACAAATCAGCCCACCAGCATCTCTAATCCTACTAATCAACTCATTACATCCGGTAAAGTGATATATCTTGTTTGTCTAGTGTGTAAAAAAATGAGAGAGAGAGAGAGAGAGAGAGAGAGACAAAGGGGGGCGGGAGGGAGAAGAGAGAGCATAGCACAATAATGAGACTAATAGCAAAGCTAATAGTTATACTAATGGGGCCAATAATATTACTAATAGGACTAAATGAAATGATAACAGTTGGAATCATAACGCTATGTGTCGTGTCCTAAGATAGGCTAACTGGCCACTAGCTGTAGCCTATTTAACTCTTAACCTGTTCTTCAAAATGTTGAACTATGGCTTTGAAATATCCCGTGCAGCCTATTTACTGTGTGTTTCTAAATGAATGAGTGTATAGTGTTTAAACAAGAGAGCATTACAGAGAGAAGAGGGATGACATGGAGAGCTGCTTAGTGTAATTCTTACTTGTTTTAGCGTCTTTCTCTTTTCCCAGCATGATATAAAGGTAGCGTGGGCTCTCAGGGCACAGAGGCAGCAGCAGGGATTGTAATATTGCTGGAGCCCCAGACAGCCCGAGTAACAGAGGCCACATATCATCGTTACCGAGTACAAAGTCCAAGCCTATTATCTACACCCACATCCACACACAAACACACCCACATAAAATTTAAGGTATTTGTTTGGTCAGTCTTCAAGAAGATATGTTGTTGTGCATCTATTTGTGTGTGTGTGTGTGTGCGTGTTTGGGTGAGAGCTCCTCACTTGGCTGATTAGGATCCCAATGACAACAGCCAGCTGGTGTAATGTTCCTAGAGCCCCTCTATAAGCCTTGGGTGCAATCTCACCAATGTACATAGGTACTAATCCAGACGTCAACCCTGAAAGACACACATCATGCGTTTTCTGACTTTTAAAAAAACAATATAGAGCAATATAGCATCATACATTTTGTTCATTTTCTCTTGAATATAAAATAGCTAATAATATCCCAATAATAAGGAAAACTTGCCTCATCTATAGTATATCACCAATAAACTTCGGGATTTCCAACTAAATCATGTTAGTATTCACTGAAGCTTATAACATGCTTTACTGTACCACAGTAAAAGCCCATAACAGCACGGCCTGCGATGACCATAATGTGCGGTTTCCACATGCGGCACAAACCCATCAGCAGTCCAGCAGCAACAGCCAGGACATTGATCATTAACATGCCTTTTACCCTGCGAGAGAGAAAGAGACAGAAAGGAGACAGAGGGAGATACAGAGAAAGAATGACGATGGATATGAGCATGTGTACCGGGGCATTATTCCTTATTGATCGTGGTTTGACTTCGAATTTGAGAGTCTATTCCCATGATCGTTTTACCCCCATCTCTCCTCTCATTGCCCTTATCCTTCTCCATTCTCCATCATTTCTCTCAGGTACTCATTCTTTCCACCGTACTTTCATTCTTTCACTTTTGCATCCGTGTTATTTTATCCTTCCTTCCTCACCTCCCTTTCAGGTTTCCCACAAATCCCACCAGGAAGGAGGAAAACACACCGCCAATGGAGAAGATTGCCACCGACAGTGACCAGTACATGACCACGGCGGGGTGTTTCCCCGCCTCTTGGGGCTCTTCTTCTTGTGTGCCGTTTTCTGAAAGGACATGAGCCCTCTCTGACCAGATTCCCAGGGTAAGGCCATAATGCTTTTCAATTACCTGTGAGACAGACATGTTTACCAATAATCAATCACAGCCGCATACTGAGAGACAGACCAAGACAAGGAAAGAAAAGGCAGACACAAAACATACATGTGCACATGTTTAAATGGCTCCACTGTGCTAAAATCTCATTCTCAAACATGTGTTGTAGTTAGAGACATAATGCAACATTACATTTAATGCTTTTTCTTCTCAGTTGGACAAAAAGCAAAGATATATCTCTGATTGCAAAAGTTATGTTTAATTCAATTCAATATCACTTTGTCAGTTAAAATTAAAGAAATGCTGTAGCAGAGGCCAGTTGGAAAGATGCTGCTTATGCACAGAAACTGTATATTTGTGACATTGTTGTAGCACTTTAAGGATGGTAGTGTACTTACATCACATTTGATTTTCCAGCCCAGTAAATTCTAATTCCAGCATACTGAAATGTTTACATCTCGGTTTGAGGAAATTGCCTGTTTTGACGGCACAGTGCCGCTGCACTGGATATCATTATATGTACAGACAGGAACATTGTGAGTATGCCGGTATACTTTAACCGCACAACCTCTATTTGCTTAACCAATCGTTTTTCGCTTACACAAACTGGAATTTAAATGCCCATGCACAGGAGTAGTGTCTTAACTTGTGCTCCCCTGCATTATATAGTGTGATGGACATAGCAGTATTCTGCAGCTACTACGTTGTTTGGCAGCATAGTTGTTTGGACTATGCCTAATCTTTGCCACCAACTACCACAACCTGCAAGACAGACAAGCTACATATATTTGCCGAGCAAATAGGTCTCAACATAGACACAACCAAGGCTAAGGTGATGTACATTATCGAAACAATTCTGGCAGCAGTTTTTACAAATGCTGAGCCAGTTTCACATATTGAAAAATGTAAGATTTGTATCTGCTGTATGGGCTCTGTCCTTGGATGACAAGAAAAACTAAATATGGAAACAAAATATGGGAGAAAAAAGTTCTTTTTCTAGACACTGAGAATAGGTAAGTCTGTTCCCTGTTCCCTCATAATTATTCTAGTATATATGACTAATGGAGGGATTGGCATTATGGTGGAGTATGTTTAAAATTATATCAGCATCCGGAGGCAATGAAATGACTCCGTGAGAGAAAGCCTACCTTCTGTGGTGCATTGATGACCCCAAGACTGTAGCCATACTGCAGGGATCCGAGAGAGGCAGTGAAAACAGCAAGTGCCAGTGTACCTGTCAGCTGCCAGGGTGCAAGGTAATCGATTTGATAAGGACACACACATCTGAATGCATGAACAAACACAATTTAACACGCACATGAACACAAGCAAGGACGCGAGAGTGTAAACAGTCACTCAGCTCTGCTCGCACAGTACTGTCACAAATTAAAGTGCCTGTAGAAGTACAGAAAAAGACTTTATCCACTTCATCAGTGGATTTATTGCTGCTTTGTGGACTAATGTAAGAGTGCTTACATACAGAAGTTACATAAGAATGCTTAAAAAATTAAACATTTTGTATGTGCTATAATTATGTTTGTACTAAGATCCTGGTGAGGCATACACATTAGAAATTACTTCATGATAATCACCTATGTAAAATGATGATGCAAGCACAGCAAGGCACACACTGACAAGAACCACCGAGCAACTCTGAGCGCTTAAAGCTTCATATCTCAGCAGTTTTTTTGCAACTGTGTAACAGAAAAGCAGAAAAGCAAAATGTTTGCAAATAGTCCCTACTGATTCAGAATGAAGGGGTGGCATATGTAGCCATTTTTCAAACAAAATAAATGTAAATAAAGTTTTTGTCCGGATTTCTCTCACCTTTCCAGAGTCCATGATGGGTCCAGAGTATCAGCTAGGAGGCGGGTAATGATCAATGGAGCTGCATGCCTGATCACGCAGTGTCCACTCACTAATCGACTAACGCATGCATGACATTTTAAACATTAGCACACACATTCACACACCTCTGTAATGCCGACAGAACTCCTAACACATAAATGAGGTGTTATTCATCCTCTAAAAACAAAAACACACTTTAATCCTAATGGAGGGGAACAACAAAATTATAATCACAGGGGTTGACTAGTTAAACAACCTGGAATCTATTTTTGGAAAACTGTGGTTTCAGGGTCTTATGTGTGGTGTTCCATGCTGGTACACTATGGACAGCGATACACTGTACATTTCATACTGCATATGGATAATTATGGATAATTTTTGAGTGCAAAATTACTGGAAAGTAGCAGACAATGGTGTTCAGATTCAAGGCTGTGCTCTACAAGCGAATTAATGGTATTTGGACATTATTCTCTCACTATCTCTTACTCTCTCTCTCTCTCACACACACACAAACACACACACACGCTGTTAATGATATACTGAAGAGGCGGACAAAGTCTGAGGGAGACTATACTAGTACAAATTTACACACTTTCTCTCACAAACACATCCACAAAAAAATCCCCCACAATTTCAGAAGCCTAATGCTCTAGTTTCATTTATTTCTCTCTTACAGCATCTCTTTTACAAAACAAATAAATCCCAAAACAGGACATTAGTAATGCTCTTTCAAAATAAAAGAAAACAAGAAATAAAACAATAAAGAATACAGTGGTTTTGTCTTTGAAAGGAGAATTCTCAGTGTAACGACCATCATCATCATTTTTCCAATTGGAAGAGTGAATTCCACGATGGACAAACATAGTAATAATGCCCCATTCACACTGGATCATTAATCATACACACAGATGCATGCGTGCACACACAGGGAAGACGGTGGTTTCTTCAGCTCGGCTCTTTATTGCTAAATGTTAGCCTGCTCCCCCTATCAGAGATCAGTAAACCTAACTTACAGGTCTGCAGGAACAGCTACTGCATGGATGTGTAAAAAGTTTTTGAGGATGTAACAGAAAGCTTTTTAATAATTTAACAGAAAAAAAATCAATTAAAATGATCATTACATACTGTAATTCGGGAATGAATTTTTTTTTTTTTTTTAATGTAATCTTAAAGTTGTTAGCCATAGGCAAACATACTGTCAAATCTGTGGTCTACCCATCAGAAAAAAAGACTAATCTGCATTACTTTTCTTGTTGACGTGTATGAGTATACACTTACTCGACCGCCCTCTCTAGTGTTTTGAATTTAATATGTATTAATGAATGAGCTGTACTAAATATTTATAAAGAAATGGCAAGGTTTCGTCATACTATGTTCTGTCACTCCTTTCAAAGAATAAATCAAGTCTTAAAGTTGTTAATGTACATCTCCATTAGAAGAGAAAAATAAAATCAGCAATATGTTAAAGTTACATAATAACACACAACACACCAAAAAAAACAACAAAAAAGACAAAAGAAAAAACAGTGTAAAGTAACCGTATAGGCAATAAAAGTATTAATTATAACGTCAGTGATAATCTCTTGGCCTCATTTTAGTTTTGCTTACATCATGCTAGGCACTGTACAAACAGTTAGGAGCCAAAATCAGAAGAGCCAATCAGGGAGGAGCATGATTCAAAAAGGACACCACAGCTTTCAACAAGAAGTGCTTTCAACGTGCACACAATTTTCGGGACAGTAGCTCATATCCTGTTGAGGTCTTGCTCATAAGCTCTTTATATGCATCTTCAGATCTCCTACAGCAACCAGGTTTTTGTCGTGGGTAGCCAGGACATTACTGTGTTAAAGGGAATGGAAACATACTCCAAAAGAAAAAAAATGAAATCGACCACTAATGTTGCCTATTTTTAAATGCATGGTGTTCAGATACACCAACTCATAAACTTCATACTAAGAAGATAATATCATAAATCTGCTTGTAAACACACTCAATGTTGCTTTGATCGCATTAAGGTTTGAAGTTCACACATGGAGACAGAATTACTTGACTCTTTTTGTGGACACTGAGCTCAATGTCGCACTTTGATTCAAAGTTGATTAGAATGGGACTCGTTTCAACATCAAGTCAAACACACGCACACGCACACACACACACACACACACACACACACACACATACATACACATACATACACACAACTGCATCACATTCACATTGACATACACTCCTCGGAGACACATGTGCTGTACATTTCATCAAGCTTCAAAGACTGACTGACTCCAAACTGTTACACGGAAAAAAAGAAAACAGAAAGAAACCGAATGAACAGAATGATGCTCTCATTGTTCATTTAATATTACAGTATATCTGATGCAGCACCTTCAGAGTTTAAAGAGTGAAAACAGGGAGATGAGTGTAATGATGATCGGTGGTGGGGGGGGCAGACCGGACCAGTGATTTCATTTTAAAGGGACACAGACATCATCTTTGCATACTATTGCGACCCGTCCTTGACAGCAGTGGCTCGCTGCATCTCTATCAGCGAAATGCGATTGAAATGCTAAATCACAATTCGGTTTGCTCAGGACCCAAAAAGATGGCGAGAGGAGGAAGTGGAGGAAGAGGAGGAGTGACGGAGGAAAAAAGAAAATCAATCGGCTGTCTGCTTTCCCCGCTGACATCCAGAGCAGATTTGTCATCCCCCAGCTGCCCTCCCTGCACTGTCATATTCAGAAGTATGTATTTAAATTCATATTAAATCTTATTCATCTACCCTTCCTCCATCCCTTGAGGTGCAATTCTCGGGGAACGAGCCCCACACAGGGAAGACGGGAAGGGAGGAAAATGGAGGACATAGGTGTCAGAGGACTGAAAGAGGGATGACTAGATTTAGCAGGACGGGGGGAAAGGAGCGGAGGGCTTAAGAGAGGTGAGGACAAAAGTAAGAAGAAGAGCAACAGAAGGAGTGTATTTCTACAGCTGCTGAACAATCGAATGCACTGGTCCGTTCGGAGAGAAGAGACAGACAAAGAGGGAAAAGAGTTACAGTTACGCAGACAGAGAAAGAGGGAAGAAGAGAATATTTGGAAAGCCAGTGGCACCAGTTTGCCAGTCAGTTGAGTAACGATGGCTTCTGCGTGACCCGACATAATCTAGGGTAACATGTCTCTTCGTTTAGAACTGGTCTTGTTTTTGTTTTGTGGGGTTTTTTTTGTTTTTTTTTGTGTTTTTTTTCCGACACCGTATTAGTCTCTCCAGTGTTAATAGAGTTCACTTGTGGCCTCCCGGGCAGTCGGGTTCATTTGTGGGATGTGCCGTGGGGCGCCAGGGTTGGCCAATGGGAGAGTGAGGCAGTGGACTGTGGGAGGAGCCATCACCAGTTCATCATAGAGTTTCTGTTCAGGGTCATGAAGAAAACTTGGCTGCTGCCTCCCGAACGCACCGATGCAAAGAATACCTAGGGAGGGAGGGAGGGAGGGAGGGAGAGAGAGAGAGGATATTACAGACATGCAGACACAAATGCAGTGTTGGCATCAACATCTGATCACATTTGGTTGTACCTAAGAATCTCCCCAGATACACTTAATGGACACATTTCCCTGCTTAACTTTTTCGAACTTATTTTACACTTAAAATATTTCTGATACGCCATAAAATGTAACTACTTGGTTCTATCGTCCAACCCAAGATCTGAGCAGTGATAGCCAAGCTTAAGGCCAAGAATCAATGCTTAAAACTGATGATGAAATCAAAACTGCTTTACTCGAAGCTGGTACAAATCAAGACCTGAGCAGGTCGATTTTTTTTACATTTTTTTTTACAGTATTTATGACTGTACTCTCATCATTTCCAGGCAACAAGTGAGAATTACTGAGAATCAAAGAGCACATGTAGTCTCACAGCGGTTTACCTTGTCGTTCCGCTCACAGAGGAACTTGAGCCTCTGAGCTCTCTTATGCATAAAGACTCCATCCAGGTGACCCGTCTCCACGGAGCGGATCTCTATGGCTTTCTCACCCCAGCCCATAATCTGATTAGAGTGGATATAGGCTGGAAAGGAGAAACAACGAGGGTGGGGGGGGCACAGGTGACCGTGGGGAAAAATACATATACATATTTATTTATCAGTTGGTTCCTTTCCTAGCACATAAATACACAACACACACACACCTACTTTTACTATTAATTCTTTGGACAGGTTAGTTACTTATGCATTGCTTCTTTTGAAAGCTTTAGCAAAATCATACAATGTTAGGATGATACAATATTCAATTTAACTATCAGGCACAAAGTAGTACTGTTGAAACCTGGTGACATTTCAGCACAGAAGATGCTTCCTGACCTCTCTTTCCACAGTGATGGTATTTTAATTACAACTTTAAGCAGAAAACAGCTGATTCCAAAACCCCGATTATCCACATGCAGATTGCAGGACTCAGAAGCACCAGCACTTGGTTAGGTAGAGGTGGGTTTAAATGTGTAAAACCCAAGGGGACCACGTGGGGGCAGTAAAATACAAGAAATGAAGAGGCATTTTCTGCTCAAACAGTGCTCATCCTCCTTTCTTCCTTGGCCTCTCTAGCTCTTGCTTATTTCTCTCTTTCATAGATTCATGTGTATATCCATTTTTCCTTTCTAAAACTTTTACTCCTCACTTTCCCCCTCACTCTCTCTTTTCATGCCTGCTACGCAGCTCAGGAGGCCCTCCTAATGAGGCGGATGTTATAAAGTGACTTTTGAATGTAATTAAACCTTAGATGAACCCCCCATAAACTCCTTTCTCAGATATATCACTATTGATTTGCTTTGCCAACACCCGAATGCACAGACTGTAATCAGTACTGTCTTTCTGTACGATGTTTTAATGACCCCTGTGTTGTAAAAATCCATTTAAATCAACTAAAGACACATATGAATACACATTAGCACGTACCAACAGAGGTAGGCATCTCTCCCCACTGAAGCACCACATCCTTGGTGATTCGACCGTAGGTGTTGACGTAGACGCCCTCGTCCTCGTAACACAGCAGCATCTCCATTCCGTCAGTCTTAGGCAGTACCACGATGGCATGGGGCGTCACCTGGCTCTGGATCTAATACAGATACAAACACGCAAACATTTTACAGGCTATAATTTAATCTGTCAACCGTAATCAGGCTTTACTTCCCATGAAAACACTACAGAGGTTTCAACACAGGCATTTGATTTGGCAGAATTTGGCTGGCTCTGGCTTTTTTTAATTAATGTATTTTTTTGGACACATCTGCATTCTGTGCTCATCTAAAAAGCAGGTTTGTACAACACTGACAAGCCTGCCAAATATCAGGAGCATGAGTGCATCAAAAGGTTCAAACTTTGGTTTGTTACCTGGGAAGCCTTGTTCCATATAATGAGCAAACAGAGAAACTACAGCCCCTTTCTCCGACCTTAATTAACATCCATGGCATCAGAAGAAGAGGGAACACGGTAACACACATATAGACATAGCTTGAGTCTGTGCACTTCACTCAAAGTATAGCCCAGAGAACAACCACGTTTTCTGTGTCAGCAGGCCATCGTGAGGTGTGACGTAACACTACACTTCAGGGGCACAACAAGGGATCATATCAGTACAACAAATGAGTGATAAGGTCATGAAAAAAAATCATCTTAGCCCACAAGCAGCTGCATTCACACGAAAACTCTGCAAAATGGCACACGCTTACTCGGACCTCATTAAGGAAGTAGTTTACTGTATATTTATATCAACTATGAAGATGCCAGTGATGTAATTAAACAAACAGCTCTCAGTGCACCATACTGTATTGTTATTGGGTGGTGAGAGTCAAGTACAGTTTTTGGAACACAGATTCAAATAAATATGTGGATTTTCTCATGTTTATTATGCTTTACCTCTGCAATTTTGTGTTGTGGCTTCAGCATTGATCGATTATCACCTGGCAATAAACGCATCTTTTTCAGAGTCATGCGATGTCTGCTGTGGGTAAGATGAATTTACTCACACAAACCGATCTCTAGCTAAGTTATCCATTGATGTCTACACTATTGAACTGTACTGCACATAGACACGTGTAGCGCTTCTGTGTGTCCACTATGGGGTTTTACTAAAGGTCTATTAATCTAGTCTAAAGGGTGGATGGCAGGATGTCACCTTCATCTGTCTGGCACGCTGGAGGAGAAGTTGGCAAGAAAGGAGAGAGAGAGGAAGCACGGATGAAAGGTGGAAGCAGAGAGACAATCACGTCAGATGTCATGACTTTGCTTTAATAATAAGTTCAGTGGTGCGTCCAATGTGCAGCGTGAGCTATATCAAGCTGAATGCAAGGTATAGTTGCCCGACCTTATATTTGTATTCAGTGGTTTATATTTACTGAAAAACTGCCAAAAAGTTTGGCTGAACTGCATTTGAACTTATCTGAGTAAAAGCATCCGATTAGTGAAGCCACCACGGAACAAACTAATCTGCACGAATGCACTAAAACTGATTTGCATTCAAGCACACAACTGGACAAGTACTGATGGTCTATGAAGCTTCCATGACTCAATGAACATAATTCATAACTGACTGCATGCTGTCATGAGAAAAAGAAATAAGAAAATAGAATACGCTGAATTCTTTGCAATAATGCCCTTTGGGTGACCTTTGTTTCAATAGGGATTTTGGTAGCAGCTTCTACGTCTTTGATCTTTGTAAAAAAACACAATTCTCTAACCTACATTCCAGCTGCTTAAAATAATTGCTCTTCAATCTTTTGATTATTTAATCATAAGTCAATCAAAGAGGCAATCTGTCAAGAAAATCTCATTGTATTCCTTGAGACTAATCCTCATGAGACAGTGTATGCATCATGTCAGCCCTTGGCATGTTTGCAGGTTTGACAGTAGGAAAGAAAGAAGAAATACATGATGTGTATGCTTTGATACAAATACATTAGAGCTGCAGGAGCCTTACTCAGGAAATATTTCTATTTACAGAAGATACATACACAGACTTATACAAACAAACAGCCCCGCACTTACATGGGAGGGGATGTAGATGTCGTAAGGGTTGCCTGAATCCACGTCGATGACATGGAATCCCACGCTGGAGCCATAGATGACCTTTAACCTCTGACCTTCCTCCACCGTCAGGTCCACTAGCTGGGGACGGTGCTGCAACTCAGTGAAAGACTGAAAGAAAGAGGGTGACAGACATCAGATACTTGGGGTTAGAGGATGATGATGGGGTTAAGGAAACAGTGAGGTACATGGAGTGAGAGGGACAAAGTCAGAGAAGAAATGCACAAAAAAATCTATATGAGGGTTCAGTGTTCACTTCCTTACCTTGAAGGCCATGAACTTGTGGTAGGGTTTGGGAGCCCAGGCATAGATTTCCACAGAGTTCTTAAGAGCAATCACCAGGAATTTAATCCTCTCATATTTTACTGGAAACATAAAGACACATACACATGTTTAAGCACAGGTTGAGTTCATTTAACAAGCACAAACTTTCACCTTTCAGCCAATAATCAAATATAAAAACCAAACTGTTAAAAATTCTAAGCCTATTCTAGACTTATTCAAATAATAAACGGATGTAATTGGCAACCGATGTTATTGCAAGTTGCTCTGTGTACCAACTTCATTATGGCTCAGACCAGCCAAACCAGCCTCTGAGAGTGGCATCCTTAATTACTTAATCACAAGAGAGATCTCAGGTCGCAACTGACACACCGGAGGGAATTTACAAACACACCCCTATGATTCCGTGTTGACTGATGAAATGACATGTTTGGAAAGATGATTGGAAATAAAATAATTTATTTATTCTAATCCTCCCTTTATATACTTCTATTTATTGCTTTACTCGTGGTAATGTTTTTGAGTTTAAATATCTTCATTTAAATCGATCGTCAAAATCAGACTTTTGGACCCCACTGGTTATACAGACACACACACACAACCCAAAATTTCTTACCAACTTTATAATGCACACAGCCCTCCAGTTCCCCAACTGTAATCCAACCCTGCTTCTTTTCTACTTCTGGGTCGTTGTGTAATATTCTGTTCCTCAGCCAGGACAAGTAGTAGACGCGCAACTTGTTCTTTTTCCCTGAGAGAGAAGAAATAGAAGGAGAACAAGAGAGAAGATTAGATTTACTGGAATAAAGCGATAAAAACCAAAAATAAATTAGAAACCTTTTCCGCTATAATCAGCCCACAAAGGCGGTGTACCTTTCCATTGTGAGATGACTTAGATTTATACTTTGAGAGATTTTTTTTTTCTTTACTACCCTTGCAAAAATTTATTTCAAACACATATTATCTGGGAATATGCATATAGATAAAGGTAGTGATATGTTTTTTGTGTGGTAAAAAGTAATCTACTTTTTGATTTGCTTGCTGGCATGCTAAATTATATTATTAAATCCAGATATGCTGGATGTGTAAGTTTGCACCTGTATGTGTGTGTCCAGTGTGAATGTGTGTGCGAGACCTACCAGATATGGTGACGAGCACATTGAGCCCCTCCAGCACATCCATCTGCAGGAAGCGCCGTCTGGTTATCAGGTTATACACTTTTCCCTGTCCACTGCGGTCAAGCAGCATCAGACCATTCTCTGTCCCCACCAGCAGGTTCACACCTAAACACACATACATGCAAGAGTCAGACAAATAGAGAGATACTCAAAAAACAAAACAAAAAGAAAACAAAGATGGGAATATTTAGGAGAGAGGATGTTCTTGTGTTGAGTGGAGAATAAAGGAAACTCCTTCCTACCCCAGAGTGCAGCACACAAGATCTCCGAGTTGAAGCGTTTCTTGTATTTGCGGATCTCAGGTGTGTCACTGTGGGGTCTTATATTGGTGGGGTTGACGTTGACCACAGAGATCTTCCTGGCTTCGTTTAGTCTGGCCTGCTCCTGCCTCAGAAGCTCATTTGCAAACATGGCTAAGGCACCACAGAAGAAGAGAAAGATTGTAAAAGAGAGAAAGAAATGTTTATGTTATTTGTTTGTTTTTTGTTTTTGTTTTTTTGTTTTTTTCGACAAAACAGGTGCAAGTAAAATGAGTGGTTCAAGATTTTTCATACCTGCTGCTGAGTTCTCATTGTCGTCTTCACTTGGGGATGTCTGATAGACCCGTGGATCAACAAATGGGGTAAAAGATGCTTTGGACCCACCCAAACCAAACTGTAAAAAACAACACACGGTGAGTAATTGATGTGTGTGAATCCTTTCTATAGGCAACTTAAGAGTTGCAAAAAAAAGTCCATATCTTGAGTTTTCTTTCAAAAGAGTGTTTTAAACATTCCTACTTCAATTTGTAGAAAGTGTTTTAATGTATATTTAGTAGGTACTTTGTTATTGTAACTTGTGTTTTCATTCGTGTGCATGTCTGACCTCAGCCATGTCGCCTAGTTCCTGCAGGGCTGTAGTGGGTGTGGCTGAGGGAGAGTTGCTCTGCTGTACCAGGTCAGGGAGATTACCGTGGTTACTGTGATTCGCAAACCCGTTACTCTCGGTGTGACTGCCTCTGCTCCTCTCCTCTGCCTGCAAGACAGGAAGACAGAGAAAAGAGTTGAAAAATGAAGGGAAGATAAAATGATATTGAGAGACGAGTTTACAGGAAAGGGTGGAGAGAGTGGAAATAAGAAAAGAAAAAGTGTCAGTGGAGAAGCAAAATGATAATAAACATAAGCCTTTTTCTCTGTTTGTTCCATTCCTTTCTCTTTAAATCCTTGTGGCTTGTGCATATGTGTGTGTGTGTGTGTGTGTGTGTGTGTGCGCGAGTGCGCATTCATCACCTCTCTCATCACTAGAGTACCGTCCTTGGAGCTATTATAGGCATCTCCCAGAGAGTCCTCTGTCAGCCCTCCATACGACTCACCACTGCTCTGCACCGCCGGCCTGCAACACACACACACACACACACACACACACACACACACACACACACACACACACACACACACACACACACACACACACACACACACACACACACACACACACACACACACACAGAAAACACACACAAACCCAATCATTCACAAAGCAATTCTGCCAAAACTGTACTGACAAGCTCCTGGCACGGTGCATATTCCAAAGACATGCATATCTCAGCACAAATGAACACTGACAGGCCCTGCTTGAAAAAACAGAGCAAGAGAGAAAAATAAAAAAAACAGGATGGCTTACATGATGCGGGGGATGTCACTAACGGCAACCGTCCCATCATGCCCCACTGTCTCCCCGTCCTCATCACTGCTCTCTGATTCTTCACTGGAGGACGAATAGTCTGTCACCTTTATCAGAAGAAATGAAACAGATACAAAAATGAATCTACAATACAGGGAACTGATAATAAACCCTCAAAAAAAGACAATGTATTTAATTTACCTCCCAAACCCAACTGGGCTTTGCACATTTTCAACGTCTCAAAGCTTTGACAGTGGAATTATTCATATTAAAGATACCCTTAGGAGTTTTAGACCTCTAGTGGTGCTATGGAGAAATTTTTTTCACCATCGGGTTTGCATCATGCACACACAAGAGGGTTGCAAACAGATGGGAGATGCAATACACATTATGCTGGTTTCATACTATTCCACTAAGCAACAGTTGGTGGCAGTAATGCAAAAAGTACGTTGTAATGCACTGACGAAGGCTAGAAGAAGACTGCACGCTTGCAAACATGGATATAAACAATGCCGGATTTAACATATTCTATAAATCTCTTTTAAAAAATGTTTATGTGGACGGACAAGGAACTGAACGCGTTTGTTGGACTTCATGGATTAGAGCAATGTGATGCAAACATGTTAGAGGGAAAACTTCATAGGTTACGTTAGATATCACCTTGCGTCTTATAAATTGTAAGGAATCACTCGACCAATTACTAATGTTTAAGTTTGTTCAGAGATTACTATCTTTTTGAAAAATTTGTTTAATAAGCAAAAATATATTCTTAAATGCTACTGCTGTTCACTAGGGCAGTATTAAAATTCAGTCATAAGTATGTTCTGTTCGGTTTATTTTTGACATGACTATGAAAAAAAAAAATAAAACAGAAATGAGGACCATGACGGAAATAAACTTTAACTTCATTGTGTTGTTATTCTCAGCAATTCTAATTGAAGGTCAGGACTGGATGACTGAATTCCTACCATCACTGTCAAGTAAATAGACTACAGTATCTGCTTACACTTATCATTATTAGAAATGTCATCATACCTTGACTGGAGGTCTGCTGCCCTCCTCTACCCTCAATTCTCTGAGTTCCTTAGCCAATGCACTTAGGTCCTGTAAAGAGCAACAGGAGAGGAGAGGAGAAACAAGCCAAGTCATTCAGTTCCCTATCATCAGAAACCAAGAGACCAAATCGTGTACATGGATGAGAGGAGCAGAGAGGGGCAAAGAGTAGGAAAAACCATCAGCATCATGACAAGAGGACAACTGATTTGTTGCCCTGCAAACATCTGGGCCTGTAAACATATGTCTCCTGGAACAAGAGTGCATATCTGAGACCGATTGTTTTTTTGTTTTTTGTTTTTTTAGTTCAGCAACACTAAAATTTTGTGAAATGAGAAATGATCACAGATGAGCACTTTTATTCACTCACAAGCAAATATTAATTTTACAAACACAACTCATAAGAAGAAAAGAGAAAGACAGATAATCGGGTTTGATTTACTACTGGAGTGCAGCATCAATCTGCAACCCCTGTACCGATCATTCCCATGCCAACTGGCCCGTGGTTCCTCCCTTTCCCTCCCTCCCCTTTCAACACAGCTGATGGATCTGACCGAATCATGCAGGAGGAGGGGGGAGGACCATCATACACGTTGGGCTTACCAGCTCCTCCTGACCAGTAACCGTGACAACAGAGAAACAGGAAAAAAGATTTAGAGACTGTTCAGGTGTTTGGCAGTTCAAGTTACACACACCCGCACACACACACACACACTCACTCACACACACACACAACATATGCATGCATACACACAAACCCACACAAGCTCACGTCCACATACACTCTCTCGGGTATGTGTGTAGAAGCACACATGCACTGCCATCGCCATTACACCCCTATATCTTAAAGTTTAAAGAAGCAAACGTCGTCTGCTTGTGAAACCAACTAACGCCACCATGCCGGGGTTAAAAGAGGGTTCTGAAGATCGAGGCAAAAGGAAAACTGGGATAAAAGGAAGGGGACTCAAGTGTCACTGACCTCATCTATGGCTTTCTTATAGCTCTGAAGAATGAAAAGAGAAAGAGAGAGAGGCAGAGAAAGGAAGAAAGAAAGAAAGCAAGACAGAACCAGATGAATAGCAGAAAAATGAGAAGAGACCCATAGAAGATTCCCTGAGAGGAGATGCTGTGATAGAAAGTGGATGCGTGTCTGTGTTTTGTGACTCACTGCAGGTCTGCTGGGTCTGGCTGATTCACGGCCCTCTTCCTGTTTGGACTTTGCCTCCTGATTGGCTCCTGGAGGGGATCCTTCCTGCTTGGTTTGACCTATGAGACCAAGAAAGTAGTAGAAGGATGAGAAGTAAGAAAGTTTGACCAACAAACTGTAGGGAAAAAAAGCTTTGTCATAATCACCAAAAATAGTGATTAAAAAAAAAAGTATCAGTTTGAAAAAGGTTCCAGACTTGTTTGTCCATAAGGTTTCAATCTAAATGTGTCCTATATTATCATATTGTTAAAAAATGTGTGCTTTTTGGATGAAATCCTAATACTATCGATCAAATATTTGTAAACTATTTTTTATTTTTTCTACCCTATCTTGATACTATCCGTTTCAAATTTTACTTTTTTGTGCATATTTACTGTCAACCCCGTTGAAAAATGGTAATAGTACCAGACAAACATGAGGGGATACCGATCCTACCATACTTCTACCTTTCTTTATGCCATATGTTTGTCAGAGGGAGATCCATGCATATCTTAGATATCCCTCTGGCCTGGTGTTTGACACATCCCTCTATGCCTCTCTCTATTTCCCTCTCTCATTTCCTCTTTTCTGTCTCTCTGGAGGCCAAGAGCAACAGGGCACATCAGACAGGTTGATCAGAGCAGAACTGCGACTGACAATGTCCTGCTGATAGCTTCTGAAACACACTGGAGTCATGTCAGTGTATGTGGGTGTGTGTGTCAGTAATTGCAGAAAAGCATGTACACACACCAGTTTTTAATTGTTTGCATTAAAGTGTATTTTCCAGTTTAAGTGTGTGGTGTACAGGTGTGTACAGGCGTGTATGAGTGTTGAGTTTGTGATGATCTGTTTGTACCTCTCCTCTCGGCTGAGCCTCCCTGAGATGAAGGGGAGGAGGAAGATGACGAGTTGGAGGAGGTTCTTTGCAGCATGGCATCCAGAGAGAGCTCTGAGCGCCGAAGGTCTGGGTTACTATAACAGAATAAAAATATTCACTTATTTATCAGGTCTTTAAGATTTTACAAAATAAAGATATTTTTACAAACAGATACTGTTACTGCAACTTCTGCAGTGTAAAAAAGAGAAAGACCAGCATTGATGCAGTATGAGGGAATATCTAAAAAGGTGTATTAATATGTTTAGTTCACACCTCAGAAGTGCAGGGGTGTGCACATGCATACCTGGCTCGTATGAGCTGAGAACCTGCGCGAGGGCCCAGACCTCCGTTGGGGGAATTCTTCCGAACCAGGGCTGGGGAGATGGAAGTGGTCCTCTGGGGCACCTGTACATGCACAAATACCACCCCATTGCTTGTACAGCTTGGCTATTTTTTCCCCTAGCAAGGAGTGCAGAGCCAGTATACATGTTTTTTTCAAAAATTGTTATATATCAATGATAGATATATGTGGTGGTGTAATAAATCAGAAATCTGATACATTTAATTATGGTTGGAAACGCTCTTAATACTCAGCAAACAACATTGAATGACCTGCGGCAATACACCTATCCTTGTTAACATTGCCAACAAAGTCAACCAAGAAAAAGCAAAGGCATGGCAAGTGAAGCATTTCACATCACGTTTGTATTTACAAGTCAACAGCTTAAGCACAACAGCTTTTTCAAATTCTGCACAAGCTGAATAAATCCTTGCAAAGCTGAGCATTCTCACTGTAATTTCCAAATCATTTCAGATCCTTCATTGGACTAGAGGGATAACATGGAGTGTAAAGTTTTGGAATTTAATCAAATCAGCACTGGAATACGATTAGCAGTATTTGCATGATGAGGCTTGTGTATATCTTCTGTTTTTGGTGCTAGTAGCATGTTTTCATAACTGACTTTTAAGATATAAAATGTTGAAAATACACACTACAGAACACTAGAGAACATGTTTAAATATATAGAAGAATGTAAAATTAAAAATGAATACATTTTTCACTGCAACATATATAAAATATTTAGCAAAAGAAATATGGTAGCTATACTTTTCAATAAACATATATTCAGTAGAATTCTATTGTCGAAAATACTACAAAACCCCTCCTTTGTGATTGTGACATTCTGACCTTTGGTGGAATATCCTCCTCTCTCAGCCAGGCAGCCCTGTCCCGATCTCTGTCTCTGTCTCTGTCTCTATCTCGTTCCTTCCTTCCTCCCTCCCTCCCGCCTGCCCGCAGGGGGTCAGGGGGGGGTCAGGGGGTGGTCTGGTCTGGTGGCATCTCAGGCCTGGGGGACCCCACAGTGATGCCCTCACTCAGCGCTGAGCCCGTTTGGTCCTGCAGAGACTGAGAACCGGACATGGAGCTAGAGTGGGTCTTCACTGGAACCAGGTGAGCCATCTGAGGGGCCAAGAGAGACAGAAGAGGGAAAGATGAAGGGAAGGATTCGGTTGGATTGGAGAAGGTTGAACGTGCCGAAGACAGAGATGAAGAGGTATGGGGGAAGGTGGACTCAAAGGAGGGAAGGAGAGATAAATAGTGTGAAATTATTTATGGTTTGAAGACAGGAAATAAGAAAAACGTTGAGGAAGAAAATTGGAAGGATGGAGGTGAAAAATACAGTTGGTTGGGAAAAGAAATAAAGATGAAGATAGCAATAGATGAAGAAGGGACGGAGTGAAAAGAAAGCAGAGATAGCAGAGGAGAGCAGGAAAGTAAGAGTATTAGGAGATTAATTCAGTGGTGAAAATGGAGATTTGCCAGGAAGAGAGAACAATAGCAGAAAATTGAAAAAGATAAAGAAGAAGAGGTAGAAGAAGAGGAAAGAGGAAAGAAGAGGAAAGGAAAGAGAAAGGAGAAAGACAAAAATGAGAGAGCGAAAGAGAGAGAGGGACTGATTTATATGGCCTCATTAACTTTTCAAGGAAAGGCACAAAGAGTGTGGAGGTTTGTGATTGTTTGCTTGGAATCACCGGTCACTAGGAAACAGACCAAAGGCTCCCATGCCTCGTTCCCCACACATGCAAACACCCACACCCACACCCACACACACACACACACACACACACACACACACACCTGTGGTTCGATGGGGCGGTGGATGGGTGGGGTGCGGGCAGGCTGCATGCCCCCACTGCTGAAGGACTCGGAGCGGGGAGGGAGGGAGGGGTCGGAGATGCGGTTGGACACTTTGTGCTGTAGCGCTGGGGAGCTCTGTCTGTTCAGCTTAGATCGCTCCTCCACCTGGGACAGGTCACATACCACTGTCACTCACAGCCCAGCACTCAGCACTACCAAAAATCCATGCCTGACCCACCGTAGGTATGACCTTTCCCCAGCCCATTCATCCCTACAAGCCACCAGACAATCACTCATCTCTGTGGGACAGCAACCACAATGTGGAATGTAACTGACCTGTCTGGATGTTACTGTAAAAGGAATTTATGAGTGTGTTTCCTCACACTGCATGTTGCATTTTCCCACATCCATGAATCTGTTTTTATATTCATACATTTTGCAGACATTTACGCTCATTCACTGGCCCTACGCTTTTGTCCAAAGCAACATACTAACAAGAAAAAAAGCCTAGCAGCATTTTAAGTTTATGAAACATTATAAAATTTTTGCTCTGAGCAGTCTGAAGAATTACACAGCAAAGGCAAACCCAGACTTTCACTGAAACACTTTTCAAAAGAATATGTAAAAGCTAAACTGGCAGGTTGAGGGTGCCAATGTGGAACACAATGTTCTAGTTGTAGATTTGGCTCTTTGTCAAACACCATCTGTCATTAGATTTTGTCTTTGTTTTTCCCATCTGTTTATGTATGTGTTCTCTATGTTCCACATACAGTTGAGGAGTAAGTATGATGGCTGTGGGGAAAGGTCAAAATTTATCTTTAATCCCTCTTAATAGACACCACCCTCAAACCAAAATCATGCAGTTGGGCGTATGCGAAGGTAGTGCTCACACATACCAAACCATGTTTGACTGTTTGTGTTTGACTGACTATTTCTATCAACTTTTAGGAGTGCGCATGTGGCTCAATACCAACGCACAGTGAATATCTGTGTGTGTTGAAGAGAGAAAGCCCCTCTTGCTAGTGTAATCAGATTATCAGATTATCTGCTGCGCAGCGAGAGAGGGCTCTGAGGAATCCTCCTAGCTGCCTGAATCACACTTTCTACTCTAAACAATCTACTCTACGGTCCATGGAGGGTTGAGTCATGGCTCAGCAGGGCATAGTGTCAATAGCCCCCAGGTAAATATGCGTGTGCAATGAGTACTATCCCCTTTGGAGGCTTTCTGTAATTCCACATGAGCTCATAATCTAGTAGGATTATTCAAGATTATGACTTGGGTCAGAACAACTATGCCATACTGTGTCATTCGTCATGTCTTTGTTAGTTACCTGCTAGGGAGTCAACTACAATGCAGAAACTATAACATCTACAGCAGCAGAAAAGTTCCCAAATACTTTCTCTGTTGTTTGCAGGAGAACAACAAGGTACAAAGAACCGATGGAAAGGAAACATTCTGCAATTCAGGAGAAGCACTGCTGTGATTGAAGTGGAGTTTTGATCTGTGGATCAAGGTTAGCATAAACATCAACTGACCTACAAGACATAGAGAGATTACTATTAGAAGATCCCTTTACCAAAGAAAAACCTTCTGGGTAGTGCTGCTTAAGGCTTAATTTTGCATGTATCATGTGTTTGTGTCACAATTCAACCACCCAAAAGCTCTTTCTGCTATGGCAGAGATTCTAAGAGAAAGACAGAGCATTGGAGGACATTATATATGACCCAAACTGCAGCTACGCAAAGAAAAGAAACAGTGAAAGATGAGGAAGGGGAGCAGATGGAGGAAGAACGTTTTCCACTGAGAATCCGGGTTTGTTTAAAAGAAGGATTCCATCACCACTTGGACAGCACCCATCACCAAGCCAGGACTTGACTGACTGGCTGACTAACCTAAAAGGAAGTTGGTATGGGTGGGTTTCCCCGATGGTGTAGACAGCAGTATGTCTAGAATTTGGCTCACCATGGTGCACTGTGGGGCATGGGCTGATAAGGGTCACAAGGGGATTGGCAGGGTGCAGGGTTGAAGCAGGGTGCAGGGTTAACTAAGCTACCAATGAATTAGGGTGATATTAGATGGTCCCTTGACGTCAGCACCTCCCCTCTGGATTTCAGTCCCAGTAAATATTTTCAGTTTAAAAAGAAACATTTCCAGCTTTACAGAGATCGATGTAGATATATTTACAGATCTTTAATGTACACTGTATGTGTGCGTATATATGTCCGATTGTGAAAGTATTTCTGAAAAGTGTGCGTGCAAAAACGTGCAAAAAAAAAAAAGTTAGGGTTTAAATTGAAATTGGTGCAAGGGTTAGCGAATGCATTATTTTAGTCACAACCACAGAATTACAATTGGTTGTGGGTGTGTATGCATGTATGTGTGTGTGTGTGTGTGTGTGTGTGTTCTTATGTGCTTTTGAAAAGGGTCTAGCATTCTGTTCCCAGAGATCTGTTAGAGATCTGGGTCTGGGATCCAAAGGGAGAACCATACAGGGGGTGAGGAGTAGAGAATGGTGGGATGAGTATGGGATTGGAGGCCTGGTTGGGCGAGAGGAGGTGGGTGTGACGAGATGGAGAAGATTCACGAGCCATGTAGAACTCAATGTCTATAGGGGAACATGGAGAGGAAACGGAACTGATGGAGCATGACCTTGAGATATCAGGGGAGTACGAGCGTGAGGACTGTGGAGAGGTTCGAGGAGAAAGGCACAACCAAGCTGGAGTTGGAGATTGTGGAGGGCTGAATACCAAGTTGTCATGGTAGTAACTACTCCTTTGATACCTCTCATCCAGGTTCTGTCTGAGTGTGCCTCCTGGGGCAGAAGCACTAAGGTTACACATACTGTTGAAGCTACCTCTGATTGCATGCTGCCAGCTCCCATCACAACTGTGTGTACATGATCTAGGGAAGTGACTGTTATCAGGGACTTGAAGAAGTTTGCCACTATCGGAGGCAGGTGAGTAGGAGTTCCTTTGTCTAGGTAGGGCAAGGTGGAAAGCGTTTTCAGGCAAGGAACAAGACAATGTGTCAACTGAGTCAAAAGCTGTGACATCCCAGTCCGAAGGCACCATGAGGTTCTCGGAGCTGATGGCTTGCCTCACATCTTTCCACTGCCTTTCCTCATAACTGGGTTCTATTTCTACATCTATTCTACGGCAGGGTGAGTGTGACCTGCAACGTTGACGGCCACTAACCAGTTTGACCGCAGGGTTGGCAACATGGTTTGATCCAGACTTGGGTGTCTGGACCTGTCCTGGGGACTGAGGATGAGGTTGAGGGGCCTTTAGTTGTAGGTCTGGAGGCATTAGCCCCTGGATGGCTCCCTGACTGGGGGCAGAGAGAGGTCTGTCTCTAGGCTTCTCTTTCTGGTTACTGGGCCCCAGAGGATAAGGGTTGGGTACCAGATTAGACGGGCTGACTGGCCCTTGACTCGAACGCTCTTTAGGGTTCTTACTAGAAAACTTACTGGGTCCTTGGCCAGCAGCCTGGCTGTGTTCGTGGATGGGCCCTGGGCTGCAGCCCCTCTGACTGAGTTTCTGAGCCCTAAATTCTCTGACCTGCTGACTTATCTCCTGCTTCAGCCCTGGATCTAGGGATTCCTTAGGGTCTAGTGAAATACGGATATGGGGGACGTTGGTGGAGAGGAGCTGGGCACCATGGGACGGGGTTCGCCTAGGGGCCTGAGCTCTGGGTTGGCCTTGAGAGCCAGAGGATGAAGCTGGTTGGTTGAATGACTGATGATGTCGTAGGTGGGAGCGGGGTGGGTTACCCTGAGCATGCAGCTGCTTCGGGACCTAGGAGTCAGAGTCAGAGGAGGTAAAGCACACACAAAGCAGATATCACATTATCAAAGCAGTAGTGTCAATTTTCAAGTATCTGCAGACTTAAAAAAAAAAAAATCCTTTAAAGTAGGATCCCCCACCATTCTCCCCCCGCTTTATTTACAGGTCCACTGCTACTCGTAAGACCTGTCGGATAAGACATTAACAACACAGAAAGGCCGCTGGGTGTCTATAATGTAAATACAGAATCCAAAACATTTGCTTTTCCTTGCACAAGGAAAAAAATCATTGTCATGTTTTCAAAAACATGCATGCATGTTTTTGTATTTCATACATGTTGGGACTTGCCTCTTTAGCCCAGGCAGGCTTGTCATTAGGATTGATGACATCTTTGTAGTGGTAAAGCTGTTTCTTCTCTGCTTGCCTTCCCTCCTGCTGCTGCTGCTGCTGCTGTTGTTGCTGCTGCTGCTGCTGTTGTTGTTGTAGAGACACCAGGTAGGCTCTCTCCTGCTGGAGCTGCCTCTGTAACCGTTCCGCCTGCCGCTGCTCCTCTATCTGCTTACGCTTGTACTCCTGGAGGGATAAAGGGAGAGAGGTCATGGAAGGGAGGACAAAGATGACAAATATGGAGAACAGAAAGAAAAAAAAAGGCAGGGACGAAAAAGAGGAATAATGATTGTAAGAAAGGGAGAAACAGTGAGGAAGAGAAGGTACTGAGTTACACATAGTAACACCAAAACAGACAAGTTATTGTTTCAAACCACTGATGAGATGGTTTGAAAACTATAAGAAAATTAGTAGCTGCAAATAAATTTTAGTATCTATTATTGCTTGTGGATTTTACTGCCTTAGTATAACTAGAATAGTAACCCAAAAAGGGAGGCTGTCATCTGCAATAAGGAAACAGAACAAAGTAAACTGACATTATATCTCAACTGTTTAGTTTTGTGTCTATTTGCAAATACTGCATCTCCCTTTCATGCAGAACAGATAAACAAAAATTATGACAACTGGGGTAGCGGACATATAGCTTATACGCACACTTTTCACAATTACAGTTACAACTGTAAGCCCGATGATGGTGAGATGATAGTCGATACCAAACACAAGGCTTAAGGAGGGGAAGGTAGGGACTGTTGGGAGGAATGGAACCAGGAAGGCTGGCAGTATGAAGGGAAGGGGAAGACGCCATCTTGGTGTTTGGAGTCATTCCTGTGGGTTGTGGAATTTTGTATGGGTTGGATCTCACAATGTTTTCTTGCAGGCTGAATATATCTATCTTAAAAAAAATGCTAGGAGCAATGGATAAATACTACAAGAATTACTGTGGCATTCCTTGCACTAATAAAGTACAAAACTGTTGCCCTAGACAAGACTAGGGCACTATAGAAAAACCCTCAGGAAAACAACAATGTCCTATTTTCTGTAGGATGTTCTCGCTTTGTGTGGGCCAACATGATTGGGGCTGACAAAACCGCTTTTCCACACCCTCTGGGGAATCCTTTGAGATCCAGCCAACTTAACGGTTCTGTACATGCAATCAGTGATCTGAATAAATTTAACGCAGACATTAGAGATAAGCAATTAATTTTTTCTGCTTCGTGTTTTTTCCTCAAATCTGTAGCTTACAGGCTGATTGACTCAGACTGTGAATTCCCTCACAGTCAGCTCCTCACAACTGCCACTCGGGTGCATGCAGTGGGGATAGGGGGCCACACAGTACAGATGGGGAGCAGTAGTAGCATGTGGGAGGGCTACGGTTACCAGCAGTAATGCCTGTTCCTGTAGTAGCTGCTGCTGGAGAATCTCTAACTGCCTCTGTTCCTCTTCCAGCTGTCTACGGATATACTCCTGAGCAGCATGTCGGCACAAGGAAACAGAAATATACTGAGAGAAAAATCAGGAAATCTGAACATCCAAGACATAGATAGTGAGAGAAATAGAGAAATAATCTCCCGAGGAAGCTGTGAATGAGGAGAGAAGATGAGAGTCAGAAGCGAAAATGAAGCGAAGAAGATCCTTATTCTTGAACAACTGTAATTCATTACAAAGGAGAGATGACAAAGAGACAGATAGAAAAGGAGGTTTGAGGGTATATTTCAAAAACACTTGTAAAGCATGGGAGGGTAGCAACAGAGCAACGAAGAGGGAGCAGGACGGACAAAAAGAAAAAAAGAAATACACACCAGAACAGCAGTAAGGGTCATGGAGAGGACAAGAGAAAGAATTGTTAGAAGAAAGCAGGAAAGATGTACAAGTGAAAGATACAGAACAATCAAAGTACATACAAGAGCATAACCACAAGCAGAAAAAGGAGCCTAAAAATACTAAACAAAATTGACTGATATTTAAATCTCTAAGGCCATAACGGTTTCTGGTCTGTCCATGTTATAATGGGACCCTAATATCCCAATTGTGTTTACTCTCTAAAAAGGGCCGAAGCTAAAGCTCAATGGGAGGAACCAGGAGATTTCTGAAAATAAATCTCAATGAAGTCTTGACCTTCAACACATAAAGTTAACTGATGATAAATAATAAGTAAAGGCACGGGGAACGATTGAGCGAGAGAAGAATGAGTGTGAGAGAGAACTGGGATAACTTGAGGTAAGGAAATATTCAAAGAGAAGGCAAAGACCTGCTGGCACAGAGGAACAAAGAGCAGAGAAAGAGGAAGAAATTTGTTCATATGCTCTGCCAGCTGAGAGAGACTCATGGGCTGCTTTCCATCACAGTTATTATGCAAAGACTGCTGTATCATATTAAAAGTACTGAAAACATCAATTTTTTTTCAGTACTTCAAAGAATGTCTTTATTCAAGCTTAATGAGATTAATCATTTATCTGTATGAGAGTATTCAGTAAGCAAATCTGGAAGGGCATTTGTTGATTAAATAGTTAAGAAAATTAGTTTAATCTTATTGCACAATAATTCAAAAACTCAATAGAGACCATAAAATGTCGGACCTATCAGGAGTGTCATTCCCATTGGCAGTCTCATTGTGTGACAGTCCAGCAATTCATTTTTGACCTCTTATATAGAAAATATTACCCAGTGCATTTCTTGAGGGTCGTCAGGGAACATGAAATATGTCAAACGTTAGCTGACACTAAAGAGCAATGACAACGGTTTCAAATTAATCAGCTCTTGAAATATTCATACTTTTCACCTCTTGATCAGTATTTTCAGCATGAGGGTGTCAATTTATTTGCTTTTAGCCAAATGATAGAGACACATCTTTTCCCGTTTGATTTTTTTTTTTTTTTTTTTTTTAACAGTCAAGATGTTGGAATGAAATTTAATGAACAGTTAGACTGAAATATGACTAACAAAAGTTGGCGATAATCAAATAGAAATGGTGAGGTAGTGATTAAATCCTTTGCATACAAAGCCTAGGAGCTATAAAGAAGAAAGAGACCTAAGATAGAGAAAAACAAAGCATGCTGTTGCACAACTGTATCATCAGAATAAAAATGTCAAAGCTCCGTGCAGCTGAAAGTGACATCTGAAATCATGAAAAAAAAAAAAAACCCCATTAGAAAAAAAAAGGCTCTGAGGTAATTTAAGGACAAGTAAAACCAGAGTGACTCAGGAAGCCAGAAGAAGAGACAGTTTGGACTCGAGTCATAATCATGATGAAAATTTCTGTAGCTTCACACCGTTGGTCTACATGCTTCCACAAACCTGCTCTCTCTCCGCATGCCTCCTCTCCTCCTCTCTGCGGAGCTGCTCCATTTCCTCGTAGCGCCTCCTCTGTTCCCTCTCATGCTGTTTCCTCAGCTCACGTTCTCGCTGCTGCTGCTGTCAGGAGAGCAGAAACACAAGTAGATTCAGGATCGCTGCACTGCATATGCTGAATTGCGTGTTTCAACACAAATCGTGAAATCGAGTCTCGGTAGATTCCCATTCAAATGCTGAAAATTTGATATGCAAGTTCATTTGATGTATGCTGTTTAATATGATTTTTTTTTTTTTTTTTTACACATTTTCATACCTTCACAATGCATCCTGGTTTTGTTTTCTTTTTTAAATTATTAATAATGCAAAGAATTGCAATTGCAACATACGTAAAAAAACAAAAATATGCATTCGCACTTGCGCAAACACACATGCACTTCTCACACACAAAACGCACACTTGGTGGTGAGTGGAGGGGTCATGTTAGTTGAGTCGAGTCATGGTGCTTAGCCTTGCGTTGGGAGGCAAACCCTGATGGGAACCCAGAAAGAGAGCACAGATTATGGGCTAAGGATTTCCTTTCTGTAAGCCTGCTCCCTGGAACTAAGAGAGGGACGCTGGGGAAAGGCCGTGTGCGTGTGTGTGTGCATGTGTGTGTGTGTGTGTGCATGTATGTGTGCATGTGTGTGTGTGTGTCTTTCTGTGTCTGTACTGCTCTCCCATTTTCTCTCTCTCTCTCTCTCTCTCTCTCCTGCAGCCTCTATCAAATGGTGACTGTGGTGTTTTTAAGTTTGAAGGGCCAGAGCTGGGGAAAAATTATGTCTGCAATAGGTCTTAAAAGTGTTTCAGAGATGACAGTATGGAGGGCGCCTCCATTGGCTCTCGATGCTAGAATGTAGGCATATTCGTGCTATCCGTGCTTAAAAAAAATACTGTATTTACTCATGTAAGTTTTCCACGTAAGCTGCTCTCGCCAAGGTCAAAGGCAATGGCTCATGTCTACCCCTTGAACTCCTCCCGTTTACCTCCTCCAGCCGCCTCCTCTGCTCCTTCTGCTCCTCGATGCGTTTCTGTCTCTCAGCCAACAGTAGGCGCTTGTGCTCCTCATTCTGCTGTTGCTCCAGCTGCTGCCGCCGCTGCGCCTCCGACCGCTCCTTATTGGCCAGCTGGAGGCGCAGGAAGTCCCGCCTCAGGGTCGACTCCCCAGGGATGTTGATGATGGAGCTAAGAACGGAACCAGTGATAATGCACGATAATATTGAGTTAGTGAGCAGATGTCAAATGTGTTTATAATTTGTACATTTGTGAAGATCCTGACCTTGGTTCACCCATCTCTCTTTCTTCATCCTCCTCTTCACTGCCACTGTACTCATACTCTGTCTCATCTGAAGGGGAGAGAGAGGACAAAGAGGGAGAGATAAAGGGAAAGGAAAGAATTAAAAGAATAAAGCAAAAGTGATTGAGGTAATAATCAACAGAGAGCACAGCCATTCCACTTTCCCATTTGCATTTTTCACTTGAACTACTTTTGTTCATTACTAAACTGCTCACGATTTTGGCATTCCCACTCCCAATCCTCACTCCTTCAAGGCACTTTCTTTTAGCCGCTTTGTAGAAGAGAATAAATTGTAATTTTACTGTGTGTAGCGAGGTGGAGAACATTAGCTCGGGGCTCTCTCATTCAAATGGGGCTTAAAGCATAATGGTTGTAGAAGCAGCCTGGCCTTTTCCTGGGACTCGTCCGCATGGACTCGTCTGGACTGTGACGAAGTGACAGCTGGAGGAATGTCTTGTCTCTGTCTGCCTCCAGCAGACGTTTCGATACATCATCGCAGCGTCCACCCTGCAGCGCGTTGTTTCTTGAAGCGATTAATTTTGGTTCTTACTGCCGCACTTCTGTGTGTGAGTGTCGGTCTATCATCAGACGCTAGGAGGGTGCGTTGGTGTGATGCGGTGAAGTGGGATGGAAGTCTGTCACTTTTATTTCTCGCCTGGCTGAAAACCAATGTGACGGCACATGTGTGCGAGAATTTGCATCTTTGTGTGTAGCTGAAAGTCTATTACATATCACGCATTTATGTGCATATCTGTGAAAGAGCACTTCAGCCACACGCTAAATGTAATGCATGGACTTGCTGCCCTTTAAAGTTATAATCCTTAAGATTTTAATGAAATAAAAGCCTGTTTTTGATTCCATTTACGGTCTGTGCTTCCGAAGCGAAAGCTTAATCTTCGTGTATTTAGACTCTGTAATTACCTTTCTATATATAAGTTTTCAGTGTTAGTGGCACAGTCTGTTATTCCTGTGGAGGATTAAAATTGCCTTCACATGCTTGATGGATTTTCTGGAAACAAAACATGTATGTAATCAAGCATTACGGTTTTTAATTTTTATCTCAGTCATATCAGCTCTCACTGTGTACCGTGCAGTGACCTAGAACCGTATCAGAGCTGTATCAAGTTAATGCTAATGCAAACCAAACTGTTTCTTTTTACCGCTGCTGGTTCGCACAAAAAAAACCCAAAAAACATTCAACTGATGACATCATGCGGCTTTCATGGTAAAAACCTCACAGCAATAAAATGTAGCTGTCACTGAGTTTGGCGCAGACAGTGATCATTCATCAAACATACATCTACAAAACAAAACAATCACAGATTAGTTTTAAGCATTGCAGGATCTAATGAAACCAGACAGAGCAGCTGAAGTGATTTGTTAGATGTAGAATTATAGGTGACAAACCACACACTTCCACCTTCTTAGCAAGATAACCAACTCCGCACTGTGCCCTGCTCTTGTGTGGAAAAATTGCTGCACCATCAAGCAGAAGGTCAATTATAGAGTGACCTCATTAAACACAAACTTTGCTTTTCTATTTATGGCAAAGTAGCGGCTCGGTGAGGTATTAAATCGCACTTGTACACCCAATAAACCATGACTTGAAAAATTAAAAAAAAGGTTTATAGTGGAAAGAATTTTGTCCCAATGATCTTGGAAGTAAGTTTAAGTGTCACATAATCAAAAGAAACATATTGAATAAGAACCACTAATAGGCTAAAATTTTGTGATTTAAAGACGTATCATAGCAATTACAGTACACATAGAGGAAACTCCTTTTTAATGTCAGACAGCCCCTGCAAGCTGCCATCTATCAAGCGTAACTGCTTAGTGAAACCGTTGCTCCACCAGCCATGTCCATAAATCTATGGCCACATGTGTGTTAAGATCCATATGTGCACGTGTCTACGGCACATGTTGCCCCTCACCCCTCTCTCCTCTCTTCTTCTTGGTGCGGTCGATGTGGTCCTTCAGCTGGATGCGGACCTGCCTCTCGTTGGGCAGGTCTCTGATGAACGGGTGTTTGAGGAGCTGCTCTGTGCTGGGTCTCTGGCCGTGGCTCTTCACCAGGCAGCTCTCTATGAACGACTGGAACTTCTTCGACCTGGAACCACGCAGATATACAGCAGACACGCAAATGAAAAAAAAAATACTACGATTGTCCATGTGGGATATGAATGACATTGAGCAACGCATATCCAATGACAAATATAAAAGCTTTTATGCAGATATTTTTTTTAACTTTGTGAGATAGACATATTGTGTGACATTAACTCTAAATGTTCGCCTTTTGCAATAACCGACAGAAAACATTGGTTAAAAAATTATATTTTGCAAAATAAAAGACAGAAAATTACACCCCTCATCTCTAACATTTATCTTTTCATAAACTACACGCATATGCTCTGTAGCTGTATTTCCGAGGTAATGCATTTCTGGACTAATTTCCCTTCTTTTGATAATGTGGCTCTCAGTTGTTACATATAAGACACACTTATCACGATATACACTCACCACTTCTTTGACTTGAGCCTGGGGGCAGGGTTGCGCGGGATGAGGAAGAGGGCCCTCATTGGGTGCATGTCACACAGCGCTGAAGAGCCGGATATCATAGTTACCAATCAAAGGTGTGTTGGGGTGAATGTTTCTAGCCAAATGTACTAAACATTATCATGGCATATACTCAAAGCCAGCTGGCGTTAGCGCTCACTTGGTCAATTAAATGTTTTGAAATTATTTTTTACTGGCTTTCACTTCTTCCAATATATGCCCTATAAATGGCAGTTTTCACCACCTGAGGCCAACCAATTTTATGCAATTATTTTGTGATTACTGAGTCTACATCTGACGTTGTCATCCAGTAAGAGGTACAAAATGCAGCATTATAAAATCCTAGACCAGAACTGGAACCGATCAACCTTGACATAACAAAATAATGTCCTTCATGATTACTGTGATCAATTATCCACTGTAGTTTGGCCAGAAGTTGTTTTTAACTTTACTGGGAGGGAGGAAATAAGTCCTACCACCTTTTAATCATAGAGGCTGTCATCAACCACATCGAGGAATAAGTTAATGAATAGATGAAAGACAAAACATAGGTGTTATTTTCTAACGATTTTGGGCAGCAGCCCAGTAATTTGACAGGTAATTTCATTTCCACTTCTTGGCCTTCATTAAAATTATGGCTTAAGATGAGTTGCATTGGCCTGGATCGAAAAATTATCCGTCTCCTGATATAGTGATCTACTGTAGTGGCACTAAGAAATGATTTATAGCAAAGGTGTGGGTTATTGACTGGGTACGTACGTGGTGCTCCTTCAGCCATCTCTATTGCTGTGATTCCCAGTGACCATAAATCACTCTGCAATGAAAAGGACACAGTGCATAAAAACTCGAGATGATAAAAAAAAAAAAAAAAAAAGGCACGAGAGACGGACATCTTAAGAGGAAAGGAGGCTGTTGAGGTACCTTGAAGTCGTATGTGGCGTCAGGGTTCTCATCACAAGCGATGACCTCTGGTGCCATCCAATACGGTGTCCCAATAAATGTGTTTCTCCTTCCGACTGTCCTGTCCAACTGGGCCGAAACACCAAAGTCCACTATGGTCCACAAATAAAATTCTGGGTTACAGGGTGCAACTTACTTTGATCCATGTTTCTGTAGTCACTATGTGTGCTTGTTTGTGTGTGTACTGATAAACAAGCATACCAGTGGCCTTTAGTGAATTCCATAATGGACTCTAAACAGGAATGAATTACCCAACCTGCAAGAGCTTGCACGATTTACAAACACCCACACCCACACCCACCCCCACCCACACCCACACACATCCACACACACGCGCTCTTTATAATTCCCTCCCAACTGGGCTCTGGGCGGGGGGTGGACCCTTCTTCAGCAGTTTGCACCGTGAACAGTGGCAGAGCTACAGGGAGATGAGTAGGCTGGTATTCAGCATAAAAGAAGAAAGAAAAGCCTCCCGCACACACACACTCACACCTCTGAGCCATCTGAAACTTTATACCTCCTGCTGCTCCCCCAATCCTAAAGCCGTTTTATCAAGTGGGGTTTGATGACAGACTGACCTAGTTTGACCTCTGCATTCTCAGTCAGCAAGACATTCTGTCCCTTGATGTCTCTGTGGATGACCTTGTGCTGATGGAGATGAGTCAGACCCTGCAGACAGCGACAGAGACACAGTATAAAAGGAACGCAGCGATGAGCCAAGTCATGATCATTACTAATATTATTATTATTACGATTATATAAGTGAGTGTCCTTGTTGGACTGGCAGCTCTCAGGCTGCCACTGTGCAGCCGACCTTGTCGTCTGACCTCCCTTTGCAGGCCTGGTGAGCAAAAAGTGTTTTCCTTACAGGGACAAATTCTTTGTGCAGTGGCAGCAGTAGTGTAGGTACTATCATAGGCCTTTTTTTTTTAGACGTTTTAGCTGTCATACAATTAGATGTGGAAGTAGCAGTGTTTGTATATCAGTTTGAAGCTCACTATTCATTATTTCTAGCATAGCCGGTCTGTGACTGTTTAATCATTTTGTCAGGAGAATCAACTAACTAATTATTCAATACACAGAAAGAAATAAAGGTTTAAAGTTGTGAGGTCAGGCATGTTGTCTCTATCTTTCAAATAGAATTTGGAAATTAAATGCATGAGATATTCCTTTTTGCTCACATAATTAAATCTGTAAACATGTGAAAGACTTTTGGTTTAAATCCACGCAAAAAAGAGCAATGTTTCAGGTTTTTATGTTTTGACACTTTAATAATTAATTTTTTTAGTGAACCCTGTTTTATTGACTTCAAAGCAACTGAAATAACAAGTAAAACACAGAAATTCAAGACTGTTGGGAGATGGAGAGAGTAAAAATGTTATGAGGAAGGGAGGAAGGGAGGAGATGAAAGAGGAAACAAAAAGTAATAAAACATGAAAAACGGAGTAAAAGAAAGACGAAGGGGACAAGGAGATGCATAATGCAAAGGGATGGAGGCAGACGGAGAAAAGAGGGCCGACTTAATCAGAGCAGGTAGAGGGAGAGCAGGGAGCAAGAAAGAAGACGAGAGATGAGGGTTGAAAAAAGAGATAAAAGTGCATGAAAGGAAATCATTGTTGCCAGCACTCAGAGCAGCATTGCATATAATTGACAAGATGCAGGGATATTGCTGCTTTCTGTTTGAGTCTATAGCCCTCAGCACACAAAACGCACAATAACAGGTAGTAGAGATAAGATGCGGGGGAATGAGTACAATTTCCCAAGAAGAGTCTATTTATGTCTCTACATGGAACTCGAACAAGTGGTGATTGCTATCAAAGTACAGGTCAGCACACATTATTAAAACACCAGAAAGAACTGAGCATACCGTGAGGAGCCTGGTTTACTTTAAACAAGAATAAAATGAAGTTAAATCGGTATTTAAAAAATAATGTAGGTGATTCATTCAAAAGAAGTATAGAAAATCGTGACCAAGGAACAAGGATATTACCATCATTTAAAAAGATGGTATCAGTATTGTTAAGAGAATGGTGCTTTCTCTTTTTTCCTATTAATGCTTTAAGATATTTTTCTGACATACAATAAACCTGGGATTTTAACTCAGAAATCAATGTATTTCCTCTTCAAAACTGCACTTTCCCCTTGCTTTTAGTACCCTAGTATCTAGTAGCCATTCATTTACATTGCACAGGGGACATTTTAAATGCAAGGGAAAAAGACAAGCAGGAGATCTGGTCATCAGTCAGAATATCAGTCAATTCCTCTACAACAGAACTGTGTTTTAAGATGAAACTGTGAATTTGATTTGACCCCCCACTGCCTCCGGCTTGCATACGCCCTTGAGAAAGATAACTGGTTGTTTTGATAATGTTACTATTTAATCCCCGTTTGCTGTCAATGCTATAATTTAAAGTGTTTTGCCTGATCATGAAATAATTGAGATCTATTTTGTTGGTAGTCTTTTTGTAGAAATTCTGCATAGTCAGTCAAGCTGTAGAATACTGCAGTGATGAACAAGGAAGTAGTTTGAGGAATCAAAGCATAAACCAACAGAGAATTACTTTATAGGTCTTTGCATTAATATAGCTTTGTTTATCAGCTCTGAATATCTGAGCTTATCCTGTGGAGATCCTCCGATTTCAACTTGTTCTTGTTCACTTAGGACATAAACATTAACAAGTTCTTGCTTGAATTCCTCCAAAAAACTTTCAGAAATATTATAAATACAGAAAATATACAGTTAGATTTGGAATACTCGTTTATCAGAATGATTCAGGTAAGTTAAGATAATTCTGGCCACTTTGCTGTCCTAATATCATTTCCCCCTACATCATGTTTGTTTATTCTTGAACATTATCTACTTAGACGAAGAAACAGAATGTTTTCTTGTAAACAGCAGTCATCGATCATCACAGCATGTTCCAAGAGTCTCATATAGTTAGACATTTGACTCTAAACATGGCTACTTACCCTGAGAATCTCTCTGCAGATGTAAGCGGTCCACTCCTCTTTCAGGGAATTGCCCTTGGTGTTTTTGATCAAGTCTGTCACTGAGCCAGCTCCGCAGAACTCCATGACCAGCTGCACACATACAAGGTTGATTATTGGCTGTTCTGCAATAAGAGGCAATCTGGTCTAGGAGAGAGCTAAATAATCTAACTTGTACGTATGCATGTGTATTCACAGTACTTTGTGGAAATCCTGTCCTCCATTTTAAGTATTAATTAACAGCAAAGGTGAATTTCTCTTTTTGCCTTGTACAAAAACATATCACAAAAGTGCTAGAGCCCAAACAATACATCAGCAGGCAATACTATGTGTCAATAACAAAATATTACAGATATATCAATATTGGCATGTATATGCAAAAATAAACTCTAGCAAAAATTTGTAATTCACAGTCTATTGCGTAAATTTACTTATGTGGTAGTTGTAGAGAATTTTCATAGATTTTACGGTCAAAATTAATTAGTTCTTAGCTACCATTACTCTCATCTTCGAAAGTGGGGCTACATCTAATAATTATGTTCATTACCGATTAATTTACCATGCTTGTTTCTAAAGTTATTGATTAATTGTTCGGTCTTTAAAACATCAGAAAATACATTTGCATACTAGTGAAATTGTATCAAGTTGTTAAGGTAACATCATCAAATACCGTGTTTTCCTGAGCAGCACAAACCCCCAAAAATATTAGATTCAATGTAATCTAAGACAACGAAAAGGAGCCAATTTTCCCATTTGAGAGGGTTGAGCTGTTAAATGTTTGACATGAAAATTACTTACATGACTAAGCAATTCACGACAAAGGAACAAATATCAAAAAAGCAAGTCGATTAAACGATTATTTGTTGCAGCTCCTTTCTAAAATTGAGTTTCAACAGTTAAATATCATTAGTGAGATATATCTTTATCACAGAAAACATTTGCTGATATGTACTTATTGTATTTATATTTTCCCCATGCACTGATGATGTTATCTTCCTCAGTCTGTTTTCAATCAGGCCTTAGTGTCGACCAATAGTAATTGTAACAAACTGTCTTTTGGATCTATTCATTTTTCTTGACCTTCACACAGAATAAAAAGTCCTTTCTTTAACATTATGCAAATTATAAAGAATATACACAGTTCTCATAATCATATTACTGTAATAGCATTAGTAATACAGAAAGCTGTGTTACAGAGAACTCTGAGACCACAGAAACTGCTGGCAATAACTGACTCAACAGGGTCATGAGATCACATGAATAAAGTCCATCTCTTGACCCAAACACAATGTGTCCTTTCTGTCCATCTCTCTCCTCTCTCAGTCCATAGCTGCCTTAGCTTCTCCTCTCCACTTTCATCCCCTCCCAGCATTACATCCATGCAGATTTGTGGCCAAAAGTTCAGCTGGTCATTTCTGGCTCTGCTTCAAGCTCCCCTCATCATCACTCTGGATTACATGCAGAGAGGAAGTTGGCAAGTAATAGTTGAACCCCCCTCTCATCCAGGCTGTGCACGAGTATTCAGACACGCAAAGACAAAAGAAGCACACTTGCCTTTGCATCAACACAGGGAGAAAAAAAAAGTAAAACACACTAAGACAAAGCTCTTGCTAACTAAAACGCTCCCGGAAAAAAGGCAACTGTTGAGTCAGGGGGAATTATGCAGGCAGTAGATCTGGATACTGTGTGTATATGCATATGCTCTTGTGTGTGTGTGTTAGTGTCCTCCCATTGTTGTGTGATGAATGCTACAGGATCAGAGAAGAGAGAGCTCCCTTAGATCACGTTAACACATGATTTATTGCAGCAGCCAGCCAAGCACACACTCATTCATACCCTTTATATCTTTCGCACACACACACAGACACACACACACACACGTTAAGTATATATATATTTTTCCAGTGCAAACCTCCATTCACTGCGTGCATAGACAAACTACACACTCGCTTCTTTCAAATAAATGTAACTGTGAAAAATGGAAAGTCACTTCTTCCTGTTCTGCTCTGCGTTTTTCTTCTAACAGACTAAAGCCATCTTCTCTTCCTGTCACACTCCATTTCGTACAAAAAAAAAAAAAAGCCCAAAACATGTCAGGCAAAAACGAGCAGAAACACAAAAAAGTAATGTCGTACCCATAGTTGGTCATCTATGCCAGGGGGGTTTTTCTTGATGAAAGCTCCATAGTAGGTGGCGATGTTCCGATGGTGACTGTACTTCTTCAGCATATTAATTTCAGCTTTAATCTCCTCCTCCTCATCCTGACACAGACAAGAGGAGACAAATCAACAGGTATTAAAGAGTGATCTGTATTTCTGACCCCTTGAACATCATTTTAATAGGACGGGGAAACAGCAATTGGTTTTTTGAATTCATCGATATTCTGAAAAATGTATGTAGCAACGCACACAGCTGGGCTCTAAATTATCCACAGTAACCGCATTACTTTTTAATTACTTTCATTTTTAAAGGGTTAGTGCCACAAAGCCAAAAGCAGTTGTTTGAAGCGCATTGTTATGGCGGCAGTTGGTTACATAAAAATGTCATTTCTTAATCATTATCCGTAACATCAGGAAGTTATGCCTTGATTACTTCAATTTAGCGCTTTTCTCGTGAAGAAAACAAAAACACTTGTTTTAGTAAGCTGATTCTGTACATGTGATTTAGAAGCTCATTTAGTCAACAATTATTTGTTTGGCCTTCATTTAATTTTCAATTATTAATCAAAGCAGCCATTAATTCTTACTGTATTTGGACAGATTTATTCACACAAAGTCATTTATACACAGTTTCATTAACATTTTCATTTGTTCTTCATTGCTTCTCTTCCTTTTGTAATTTGCTCATTCTTTAACTTCCGTACACCCTCCTGCATGTGTTTATTTCCTCATTCATTCATTTATTCATTCATTTATTTATTTATTTGCTTTATTCCTGCAGACCTTCATTGTTTGGCTGGTGGCTGAGAGCTGGCAGAGCGGCGTAGGGTGAGAAGATGTCTAAATATAGCTGAGATTCCCTCCTGCGTTATAGACACACCTGAGACCACACTGCTGTCCTAATACCTCCAGCTAATATTACCATGGCAATAGGCCTGTCCTCATTTCCTCTCTGCCACATCATGCACGCGTGCATACACCCACACACACACACACACACAAATGCACACGAACGCACCGGCACTGACTCATCGCTCATAATTAGATGACATGGTCGACGGTGGCATAATCACTTGCGATGATTTACTGTGCATGGGTATGTGAGTGTGTGTGAGCGAGTGCCAGAGTGTGTGTGTGTGCGTGTGAGTGTGTGTTTCTTACCCCAGTGACATCCATGACCTTGATGGCTGCCAGCTGCCCTGTCTTAACATGGCGACCCTGGTGGAAGGAGGATATGAGAGGGACAGACAGAGAGACGGGGAGAAAGAAAAGACAAAAAGAGGGGGCAAGGAAGAAGTGAAGAGGAAAAATGTGACTATTCGCAGTTTGAAGTTTTCTCAAGATAATACATCGGACTTACACAATTGTAAATCTTTCTCTTTCAGTCAAACATTACAGAGCATTCAAAAATTCTATTGTAACAGAGTCTAATCAGTGGTAAATATATGTTCCCTTGCACAGTCTTTGGGAGGGGGGGCTTTAATGTCTTTCTAAGACGCCGGGCGGTAACAGAAAATGAGGGGAGAGACAGAGACATGCTATAATTGTCCTTCGCTCCAATCTGTCCAGGGATGTTACGGTCACTGTCAGTGTCTTAAACCCAGAGACCACCAGGGTGCCTCAGTTGACAGCTCTTTTTATGGACCAGCAACAGACAGCTAAGTTTATTAATGTTTTATGATGTTGATCAAGGTCTGTTTACACCATTAATGTTTTAAGAGCAGGAATATTTCTTCCAAAAGAGGCTATAATCAATATTTTTCAGTCAGTTTAAAAGTTGATAATATGTCGGTGTTGTGTTTACAGCTTGCTACCACTGCTTCCCAGTGACAAAGAAAACTAGTTATCTCAGACTAAAGTCAAACTTTTCAGTTATGCACTATGCATGATTAAACTTCATGTGTGGACAAGAATTATGGATTGCAGGTAGTTTGCAGCGGTTGTGGTGCCATATTCAAGTCGAGGACATGACGGTAATCACATCAGTCTGCATCAGACACCCCAGTCTATCACTGTGCAATGACTTGCACTCGCACTCATTTTCCAACTCTGAAAATGGCAGAATGTACTTCAGCCAAAACCCATTTGACTTTGTTTGAGGTATCATACAAGAGACAGAAGAGAAACGAACAAGCAAACGCAGGATAGCAATCCATCGCCGTGTAATATTGAGGCTAGGCAGATGCCTCGGGGAGCCAGGAGGCGTGGAACCAGGAGACTGGAAGCTGAGGGGCGAAATGGGAGGCCCAAGTGGTTTGTTTGCAACAGAGCATCTGTGGCTGTGATTAGCTAATGAAGCTAACAGGGCCAGAGACGCTAAAACCACTGACGGCTATTACTTCCACCTGTCTGGACTCAACTGATTAGCATGTTACAGTCTGAGAGGAGCAGCTTAGCAGCCCTGGCACAAACAAACAAATACATACAGGGGGCACACGCACACACACATACACACACACGCATGCACAGACACACACACACACATACACACACACAAACAGACACACACACACACACACACACACACACACACACACACACACACACACACACACACACACACACACACACACACACACACAAACAGACAGACAGACAGACACACACACACACACACACACACACACACACACACACACACGCGTACACAAACACACCAAACAAGGGCAGGACTGTTTTCCTGGTGGAATTGTTATAAACCAGATGGCATTAAGGGTCTGGCTCTAAAGCGCCTCCTGAGGGGCTTTAATCGAGGGGCCGTTCTGATAATGAGGGTCACGGCCAAAACAGACACGAGGAATAGGAACAGAGCCTTGTTGTGGCGAAAACTCTGTGGGTTCTTCACTTAACAGTTCAATCCCAGAAGTGATTTTATAGCACCAGAATAGTCCCTAAACCCCGGCACGGGTTGTCAGTCATTCTCATTGCTTCACATTCTATTTGTGTTATTGTGTTGTTTCAACGGACCAATTGTACCCACAGACGTGCCAAAACTCACTTTACTTGATAAACAGCATGTGAGCAGTTGGAGGTTATATAATACAATACAGTTATTAACAGTGAAATAATGTGGGCAACTTAATAGCTTACTTGTCGCTTTACAATGAGGACAAAAAGTGATTTGTTTTTTTAAACATTAGTTCCCCTGGTGTTTAGGCCGGGGGTCAAAGTGAAGGCTGATTTGATAAACTGAAGAAAAAAAAAAAAAAAGATGAGTATTACACTTGTAAACAAACTGCTCCACTTGTTTACCATGGTTCAAAATTTACCACAGTTCATTTTAATTTAAGTAGGAACAAATCTCGACATTCGTACACAGAAAAGGGCCTTCCATTAACATCAACCGAGGTCCTTGAATGAGGGGAACTTATAGTCGTGAGTTAAATTTCTCATTAAACAGCTCCTCTGGAGTTTAAAAAAAAAAAGTTTAAACTTGCTGATTTATTCCTAAAAAGAAAGTCAGTTTTAATATGATAATTCACTGTGTCAGAATCCAGCAAAGCACAAAGCAAACTAAGCACCACTGGATGGTTGAACACTGTGATCAGTCTCTCTTTTTCTCACACGTATACACACATACTTACACAGACACAGAGTCCAGCTTCTGTGTGAGTAAAAGAGCTGGAAAGATTGAACAGGGATTTCTCATTAGGATCAGACTGCCCCAATTCCACTAGCACAAGGACTGGCTTTGTTGGAGACCAACAAAGGAATTACAGCCCCTTACCAACCCAGCCACACATACTTATACACACACACACAGACACACACACACAGACACAAACGCAAAATACAAAAAGATACCCCTTATTTTTTTCCCCCACTTCTCACACAGACAGAGGAACTATTGCAAACACCCACACATGTGCATGCAGCGAAATGGAGAGGGAAGAAGCGAGAGAGAGAATGATCGAGGGGGGTTGAGAGTTACTAAGAGAGCGAGAGAGAGAGAATGTGTCAAATAGATATTGGACATGGATATCATCAGAGCTGGATAAAGATTCATTACTCTGAGCCACCTGACAACCTCCCTCCCATACTCCCTCCCTCCGTCTCCCTTTCCCTCCTAGACCAGTAACATTATCCAGCCTCATTAAATGACCAAGTGTGAAAGTAGCAACAGAAAGGAATTAGCAATGTCTGTCCATCTTCATTGCTCACTCCGTGTCCCTTTTCATTTCTCTTCAGATTCATAGATAGTGGAAAGAGGTGGCCCTTTGTGCTGTGAATGTCAACTAAAAGAGAAGTTCCAAAGCAGTTACCATGATAATGTGTTTAAAAATATTCTCAAAAATATTTGGAATGAATAATGATTAGAGCTGAAACCGCTGGTCCAATAGCTGTTTCACTGCCAAATTTTATCAAGCTAAAATAACAAATACTTGCCAATTCCAGCTTCTCCAGTGTCAGGGAATTGTTTTCCTTTCTGTTTTTATCTGTTTTATCATTGCAAATTGAATTAATTTGGGGTTTCATGGACGCACATTGCCAGGGCAACGACACAACAACTGGGCTAGCTGATCAAAAGAGAAATATAGCAGAAACCAGAGCATCTTATAAGGAGTGGAGGTGGATATTGTTTTTCATAGCTGATGCAAAATAAACATTGTAATATACATCATTAAATGAACGGCATGCACAAAAAAACAGCACCCAACAGAGTAAAAACTAGCAGAGTTACCTGTTTTGGATCGCTTTTACAAAACTAAAGCGATAGAGAAGAGGACTATAGGTTTGTAGCTAAGCTAACAAGGAGGATAAAATTGCCTGGCATAGCACTTTGAAATATGCATCCATATAAATAATGTGATTGTGGTTTTTAGGGTATTCATGGTTCTAAAACCATGATGTAGAGCAAACAAAGATACAGCAAGTAAAGTAACTAATGTTAGCTAGGATGCAGGTTAGCAAGCTGTCGCTACAGTTGCCGCTGCGGAGCCAAAATGCAGGGAGGTTGAGACGGTATCCCCGAGCCAAGCACACCACCTGAACGCAGCGATACTCACGACTCTCCTGCTACTACAGCTAACGTGCCACCACCAACATATCTTGGTAAACTAGAAAGTATGTTAAATGTCTGTCGGCAAGTATAAAACCAGTTGGGATTACCTATCGGAAAACATTAGCAAACGCTGCCAAACAATACTGACCTATTGGCTCTGAGAAACATAGCACAGAACAGACAGCTAGGTGACTGTGAGAAGATAGTCACTGAATTTGACAAAAATGTATTTAATTTTTAATTGTTGACAATACCTTAATATAGTATAGAGCTAGAGCCAGGAGGCAGTTGGCTTAGTGTAAGCCTGGGAAAGCAGCTATTCTTTGCTCTCTCCAAAGTTCAAAAATACCTCAAATATGAAAATGACAATAAGATATAATATGCATTTAAAGTGAGTAACTTAGGAATTATTTTGCTGACCAACAATAGATCATTCATCCATTATCCGACAGCACTTCTTTGGTTCCTTGCAAAACTCATGGTGTCAAGGAGACTCAACGAAATCTCTGTTGTCAGCTGTTGTTGGTCGAGAAATAGTGGCATGTGGCTTCGAGTAAAACCAAAAGTTGTTTTTACATTTCTGTTTGTGTACAGATTATACAAAGAAGGTATGGCATACCATTTAATTAAGCAAGCTTTAGATTTGTTGGTAGCCATATTTTTAGCTACGTGTTTGTCCTAGCCTCCAGTCTTTAGGCCAAGCTAGCTAACCAGCTTTGGGCGCCTGCTCTTTTCTTAACACACAAAATATAATGGGCTTCTAGTGTCTCATCTAACTCTCTGCAATAAGGACATTAACATATTTCCCAAAATGATGAACTATTCCCTGATTTAAAGATGAAAAGAATTGTTAGCCACAGCCCTGGTAATGATAAGCAGTGGAAAAAGGGGATTTCACACAGTGCTCAAGTTATTCTGTCGTCCTTCCTTCTCTCCTTTCTCCATTTCACCCTTACTCGAATGGGATGGGCCACTCGCTCCCTGATCCGTCTCATTCAGAACAAGAATCTTTTAGCCTCGCGGGCCTGTCCCTTCCTCCACTCATTCGTTGACTGCCTTGCCTCTCTGACCTAGATCTGCGGTTTCTCACCGCCCCCCCCCCGCCCCGCCTCTCTCTTATCCCTCTGATTCTCTCTCACTATCTAACCCTCTTAACTTCTCACAATCTCCTCTTTATGCCCTCCATTGTTTTCTCCCTTCCTCCCTCTTGCTTCTCCTTCCTGTCCCTCGTATTCCGTCTCCTTCCCTCTCATGCCTCAGGGCTCAGACCAGTGGCCTGGGGAAAGCATGAACATGACTGAGCTAACGCTAACGCCTGCACAACAGCGTTTGGCTTTGAGCTCCCCCAGCAAATGCGACACAAACTGTGGACTTCCTGCACCCCTTTCGCTTTGCCTCTGCTAATGTACTTAGCGCCTCCTGTTATCCAGGAAGCCTGAGTGTCTCAGCAAAAGCAAAACAAACCAATACACTGCTTCTGCACACAAATGCTTTCATCTAATACTCACCGACGGTCATTATACTGAGCCTGCTGTGCGTTGACTGCAATCATCACAGTGACATTTCAAATTAAGTCCAGGAAATTATCTTCATATGTGTCCAATCCACCATATTTTCTTCCCTCTTTAATCCTATAGAGGTATTTTGACCAAATATGATAGCAAAACATCTGTCACTCACTCACTCACTCACTCACTCACACACTCACTCACACACACACTCACACACACAGCCGTGAGGAGCTGCGATGCCACTGGGCCAGGTGTGTTTGAGTGATAACGCACCAAATTGACAATGATTGCTTCGCTTGAATGACCGTGCTGGGATGGAGACAGCGAACTGATACCAAACTGATCTCCAATCAGCCTCCAGGCGGCCACATCATGGAGGAGTCATTACTCGGCCTCATACCTGCAGGTCAGTGTTTCTTAAACTGCTGTATAGGGTCAGGAATTCAATTCAGTTTTTCTGATGGTTCCACCCAAAAATAAGAGTAGGTTCTCATGCTCCAAGGTCATTTACACTATAAATGTTATACCTTCTGCCATATATTTGTCATTTTAGAGCCCATTGCCGTGTGTGAATGTTGTGTTAATAGTTATGGTTTTGTAAATAAACTACAGGCGAAAACACAAAAAGGTGGACACAACCTCTCAAGCACCTCCAATTAAATGCTGTTCAACAAAAACATCTTGCAATTAATAAAGGTTTAAATCTTAAAAGAAACTTCAAAAGCTCAAAGACTGTCATACTGTTATATAAAGTTAGAGCAGTGATTACCAATTCATTTGACTTGGGCTGCACATACAGATTGACTTCATTATCGATTAAGCTTTTGTTGATAAATCAAGTAATCGTCTGGTTTTCAAAATGTCAGAAAATAAGGAAATATGTCAAAGCAACCTCCTAAATCCCAAAGTGATGAAATCACATTGCTTGTTTTTCAGCCTAATACGTTTCTCTAAATTCAAAGATTTCCAAGGCTTTATCACATAAGACAAAAAATTCAGTATATCACCACATTTTAGAGGCTGGAACTTGAGCATGTTTGGCTTTTTTTTTAATTGAAAACTCATTTACATGGTTACTTGAACATCAAAATAGCTGGCAATTATTTTTCTGTCACTTCACTAACTTTTTCAGCTCTAAATCTGATGATTACTATTTTGACAAACTGATTAATCATTTTGCAGATGTATTAGCCTGCTTCCAAGTCCCCAGGGCAAAATTTGAGATCAGGATTTTGTTCCTGACTAACTTGTCAAAGCCCAGTGGTATCAAGTTGATGGATTAATAGCTCATCAAGGTTGCTCACAAATAATTTTCTGTCGATCGACTAAACTTTTTAGCAACGGTACAAACACTGATGTGTTCTGCAAACAAGTAAGTCATTCTTGTATCTTAACTTCCGTATTGTACAACAGTTAAAGAAGTATGACAAAGACCCTTATCAGTACGCTAGAATTCCTCAGAAATTACCCCGTTGCGTGTCACCTGAAGTAACGCTGCAAATATTCACTCAGACACGCAAAATGTTGTCTCTACAGGATTCACACTGTGACAATGGGTCTGACAACATGGTGCTATCTCACCTCTCATCTCATTTGCTCCCTTCCGTGTGCAGCATGAGGGAGGTGTCAGGCTGACAAAAAGTCCCCCTCTTGCAGTAATTATCATCAGCACATAATTATGATTAATTGCACCTGCCAAGTGACAGTAAAAACGCCAGTGAAGCACTCGCAGTCCATGGAGAAAGGTACGCAGAGCACTTGGTATGATGTGTGAGTATGTATGTGTCTCGGGATGAAGAAGAGGTTCGGTGTGTGCTTGTGTGCATGTATGCATGTGTGTGTGTGTGTGTGTGTGTGTGTGTGTGTGTGTGTGTGTGTGTGTGTGTGTGTGTGTGTGTGTGTGTGTGTGTGTGTGTGTGTCTGTGTGTCTGTGTGTGTGTCTGTGTGTGTGTGTGTGTCTGTGTGTGTGTCTGTGTGTGTGTGCGCGCGTGCGAGAGAGTTTTTCTCTTTTATGATTTTTCTGCTGCTATATGGACATACAATGCTGGCACAGACACAGACATCGACATACACAGACAGACACAGACAGACACACACACACACACACGCACACTGCAGGCTCTTCATCATTCTGTTGCAGCACATCTCTCTGTTGCAGCCTCTTTGACTGGCAGACCTGCTAACCACACTGCAGCACTGTGCAGGGATGGATATCATCATGTGTGTGTAAGAGTGTGTGTGTTGGAAAAAAAAAAAAAAAAAAAAAAAAAAAAAATGTGTGTATGTGTGTGTTGTGTGTGCACATGTGCATCCATGCCCCCCCCCACAAGTCAATTACACACCCCCCCCCCCACCCCCCCCCCCCCCCCCCCCCCCCCCCCCCACCGTCGGACACATTTACTATGCAGGACACTTCCCTAAAGTCTTACTAAACACAGTCTTGGGTGGGTAGTACACCACATAATACACAACCACACACCACACAACACACAGAAAGAGAGAGAGGACAGGAGAGGGTCTTGATATTTGAGAGTCATTATTCAGAGAAAATCAGGGGGGTGAGGAAAGGTGGGAGGATGGGAGGGAGGGAGAGGAGGAAGAAGTGATTGAGAAATGAGGCACTGGATGAGCAGACGACAAGTTCAGGGAGAGAGCTGAATTTCACAGTGCATCTGTCATCCATGTGGGTTCCCTGTGTGGCCAAGCTGCAAGACAGGAGAAACTATCCAAATTTTACTTTAAAATGAGACTAATGCAAGATTTCCGGTTTAAAAGTGGATCCCTACATGATTTCTTTAAATCAAAATCTCAACATAAACTAAAATTTAAACACCTATACCAGTGGTTCTGCATGTCTTAGCCCATTATCTACAAAACTCATTACAGGGACCATTTTCAAAATCCTGGCATAATTATGATGAATTTTCTACTTTCCAGGGAGCAACTGGTTTTTACTCATTTTTACAAAGATTAAAAATCCCCTTAAAGAGACTTGAAACTTGCTTAATACTTTTAATTGTGGTAGACTGTTAAATTGAAGTTGCAAGTGGGGCCATTTTAAAAAAGTACAGGGTTGCCCACAATGTTTTAGGTGGATTTGGCCCCCCTTGCCTGAAATATCGACTGCCTCGACTAAGTTCCAACAAAATCAGTGCACTGTTTTGTTTTAAATAAAACATTAATCTCTGGAGGGAAAAGCCGAGGCACTATTTCACAAAGTGTCACATGTGGCTATTACACATTGACCTTTAACTACTAACTAAAGGGATTATAAAACAAGATATTCTGGGTTTCGGAGGTTATCCACAGCTGCTACACTGTTTCCTGGGGGAAAACCCTGAACTACCTGTTAACGCACAAGAGCATGCTGCAACATTTAACCAGAGTTGGCAAACAAACAAGTAACCTTTTTACACAAGAAACAACTAGATTCAAATGATCCTTTTAACGACACTGTGTTTGTTTCTCGTTCATCATCTAGGTTTTATTTTCTGATGGATAACTCACCAATCAAAAAACTGTTTAGCAATAATGTCTGCTACAGTTCACTTGAGTTGTAGTTAATGAATAATAATAATGCTGACATGGTTCTTTATCCCATCAGATTTTGCCAGATAGTTACCATAAAAGACAAAAATCAAGTTGTTGTGCACGTTGTTGTGCAATAATGGTTCTAGCCTGCATTAGCCTAATCCCGTGCTTGCAAAGAATACTGAAGAAAAAATGCTAAAGGTCATAAATGCATATACACAAACTCACTAAACTAGGAATGAATTGCCAGATTGTGTTTCCGACTAAAAAGGAAATGGGTCACAGTGTAATCCTAATCTGTGCCATCATGTTAATCCACGCAAACACAAACAGGCAAGAAGTGACTGAATGTCATCTAAGCATGATATACTGGCATCGGGCCTGTCGGCATGGTAACGGGTATCACTGGGGGGAAGTGGGCCACGGGTTGTGCCCCTGGGCTTCAACTCTATACTATACATATATTCAATTTATCTTTCTGCTGCCTCTCTCTCTCTCTCTCTCTCTCTCTCTGTGACAGGCAAGTCCTAGAGGGAGTTTGCCCACTGCTGTGAAACTCACACACACCAAACTGTAGTTCAGCTGTGTTAGGGTTGAAGGATTAAAAAGAAGCAAAAAAAAAAAGAAAACGGTACCCTGGTATCAATACCCACTGGTTCTGGTCTGTAGGGGCTTATAATCCCAGCAACCTCAGCAGCAGGTGTTGGAAGTTGCGTTACAGAATTAAAGCTACTTTCTACTGAAAAACGTTACAAACAAAGTTCCGCTGGAACAAGCCCAGAGGATTCAGGAAGCGATGTTCCCAGACACACCTCATTGCAGTTCAAACACCTGCAATCATTCTGCATACACACACACACACACACACACAAAAGCACCAACATATACACACAAGGACGCACACGCACAGGCTGTTGTGGAATCAGCGAGGCAGTAAATAAAAGTGACAAAGGCCTCCATTCCAATCTACTACTGCACTGCCCAGGAAATACAGAAGCACCCTGAGGCTGCTCTCACACTCAGACATGAGAATGGAAGAGAGGAGAGAGACAGATTGAGGCAGGAAGAGATTTAAGAAGAGCGAAGATGTAACGAGAGCCAGTGAAGATGAAGGAAACATATACACGCATCGGGTTTGGGGGAGAGGATGGTTGGAGAGGCGGAGGTGATGAAAGGAAGAGGAAAAATGAGAGGAAGAAAGATGAGAGCAGTGTTCTGTAGGATAGAGCAGAGGGCTTTCATTGACGCGTGAGGGCAGGAAAGAAAAGCCGGAATTTGCGACAGACAGCCAGCACATGTTGATTCGCCTCTGAATGAACCGGTGTTATCGGCTAAAGCCTTTTAAAAACAATAATCTATCAGCAGTCTGAAACATAGCTGCTCATTAACCAGCCTGCTCACAGTACTACAGGCTAATTAACAAGCCATTGGACACATAAATGTGCGATAAACGGGCTAATCTGGGGTCAGGGAAAGGATTTGGCGCAGTGCTAAACAATTACAAATGCAGGCACAGATAATGGTTTTAAGTCAGAGAAACCCGAAGACTGCAAACACAGGAAAACACACAGATTTGATCGAAAGCAACAAAACCACATCTGTTACTCCCTTTGCTGTGTATGAAGGTGCTCGACAATAAAGAGAGGGCAGGGCACAAAGCTTGGCAGGTCCATCATTGTGTTACAGGTGGTATGATTTAAAGTTATGTATATAGAACGTATCTGTGGGCCTCTGTACATAGGTGTGTGTGTTTGCGTGTGTAACCAACTGCTCCAAAGCTTATTTATGCTAGGCATTTCCGGCCTTGCATAACTGTACCCCTCACATAAACACACGTACTGTGCACTAATGTTGTTTTTTAGGTTGATGTCGTTGAAATGCATCTGAGCAGCTGTTTATCTTCTCTGAAAAATTTTAACTGCAAGCTCATTCAGGCTCTAATTCATTTACAGGTTAACTCGCTAAAGCACTGTATGACTAATTCAGTCAGTTAACCATTGAACCACCCACTCACTCACTTGTCTCTAATTTAAAATCAAACTCTATTTTCTAAACGTCTTCAGGGTCACAAAAGAAGGAAACAAACCCTCCCCTTGACTGTATCTGCAGAACAAGCAGATATACTACTGGAGGGAGAAAATCACAGTGTGCACAAGAAAGGGAAAACCACAGTGGAGGAGGAGGAGGAGGAGAAGGAGGAGGGTTGCGGCGAAGAGGCAAAGCGGCAGGTTCAGCACATCGGCATCACACTCCAGCGGCTCCGGAGGTCAAACCAACAGCCGAGCAGATTTACTGTACAGACTGGGGGTGAGAGAGGGAAAGGCGGAGGTGAGAAAGAAACAGCTGAGCGAGGGCACGGTGAAGGACAGAAAAGATGAAATAGAAGAAGTTGCTCAGATGAAGGAGAGCACGGAAAGACAACACAAATGAGGAGCTAAAGGCTGTGAAAAAACAGATAAGTCAGAAAAAGAAAAGGACTGAGGGAATGAAGAATAAGAGGAAGAGCCAGGGCTGGTATAGGTTATTGATTTAAGTATTGATGAACTGTAATTCCCACTGTGGGAAAAAAGAGCTGTGGCTAAATAGCACTTTACAGTGCACCCTATCAATTAAAGAGTGGAGGATCTCACTGGAAAACATACAGTGAGTGAGAGAGAATGAGAAAGAGAGACAGAGATTGCTATTGACATCAGCCATGGGTAATTGACCCTGGTCTGGGTGGCAGGAGTGAATTGTGGGTAAGTGGGGCGTGCGGCCTTGGGGAAGACAGGGAGTAAAGTATGTAGGCTAATGAACGCACTGCCAGATGTGAGCATGTGTTCACTTGAACGTTTGTGTGCGTGCGTGCGTGCGTGCGTGCATGTGCGACTGCATGCGGCTGTAATGATCACATCTATTGTTCCCACGTTAACAAGCAACATCCACCTAAGTCACAGTTCACAGTTCACAGTTCATTCATCGGGACTCCAGGGATGGAAATGTGTGTGTGTGTGTGTGTGTCAGTGCAGTGTGTGTAACTAAACAGCAAAATACACCCACAGAGTGGGCAAATGACACAGTGTTAAACTGTAAACAACAGACGCAATTGAACTACACCAGGGACATATGTTGTATATGGCAACGGGCAAAAACACAAGCACATATCCACTCACTGCGGACACAGCTAGACACAAACCATGCCCGAGCCCCGCAGCCCGCAGACCATCCCGGCCGAGACCTTTTGACAGCACCCCCATTAGCACTAATGCCACCATATAGTACTACATTCTCTTTTCATTTACCAATGTCAGCCCCTCATCTTGCTAACTGCAATTTACTGATACAGTGAGCGTGACTAGCCTATACATTTTCTACAGGAGGCTGGGAATGAGTAACGATCTCAGTACCGCTTTGGTGTGGTTGCCAGCTATGAGATTCAGAGTTATGGGCACTTTTCTATTGTGCTCCACCTTGACCACAGCCCATCTATTTTTCTTATTTATCTCCTTATTTTATTTGAGAATTTAGATTTACTTGTACTATAATGACGGTACCGTATAATTTGACCATTTAGTCAAATCTGCCGACCACTTACAAACAAATATTAGACTGCCTAATAATAAACACATTAATGAAATCGGAAAATTGAACAACAATAGTTGTAATTATTCAGGTAATTTGAGAAGCAAAACTGACAAACTTTTTTCCCTGACCAGTGGAAAATATGCATCTCAAGATCTGGTGACTGTACAGAAGGGAAAAAAAAAAACACACTAGTTTAGCTAAATAAACCATATAAAACCCAATCTAATGGATTCTCTGAGAAATGCGTTGTGAAGACGGTACTCATTTCTTAGCTCATGAAAATTTGATATTTTGGAGAAAAATGGCTTTCTTAGAAAAACAACAAGGCTGGGTCAAGAGTCTGTTTTTATGACAATAAATCCCATATCTTTGAGATCTGGACTGTTGATTGGACAAAACAAGCAATTTAAAGTCATCACCTGGGGCACTGGGGTCATTATTCACTGCTTTCTACATCAGTAGTTGTAATTCATAGTAGTTTATTGAATAAATTATTTAATCAAAAAAAGGACTGACAGACCTTTAAACAGTACCAAAAATGGTGTAAATGTAATGAATATAGTTGTATTCAAAGCACTAATTGCTATTCTAACAACAACAGTAAATGGACAGATAAAATAAGAAGGGGATGTGACTGACCAGGATCCTTTAATAATGTATTTTATCACCACCTGAGGCAGTGGAGCAGTGAAAAGGCTTTGGTCTCACTGGTAATGAAAGCATTTATGTGTGAGTGAGTTATGGAGGACTTCAGAATTAAAATTTACAGTAGTATGCTTTAAGTCAACCTTTTTGGTAAATTAAAAAAGAATTTAAAGAGAGGAAGAAATAACATACAAAAACTAAGGTTGACCTCTGATTAGTCAACTTGCCATTTTAGTATAACTACTATCAAAGAGACACAGCACTGTATATGCTTGCTTGATCTTCCTTCCTGCTGTGAAACACTAGCTGGTGGAGTTTAGAACATCAAACAAAGAGGAATAAATGATGTCAGTCGAACTTCCATCCTTTTTTCAGAGTCTCTTATGCCGGGCTTTCACACTTCATGCTGTTTCTCTGAAGTGTGTGTGTGTGTGTGTCTCTGTTGGTGTGTGTGTGTGTGTTTTGTGTGTGCGTGTGTGTGTTTTGTGTGTGTGTGTGTGTGTCTCTGTTGGTGTGTGTGTGTGTGTCTCTGTTGGTGTGTGTGTGTGTGTCTCTGTTGGTGTGTGTGTGTGTGTGTGTGTCTCTGTTGGTGTGTGTGTGTGTGTCTCTGTTGGTGTGTGTGTGTGTGTGTGTGTGTGTGTGTCTCTGTTGGTGTGTGTGTGTGTGTGTGTCTCTGTTGGTGTGTGTGTGTGTGTCTCTGTTGGTGTGTGTGTGTGTGTGTGTGTGTGTCTCTGTTGGTGTGTGTGTGTGTGTGTGTCTCTGTTGGTGTGTGTGTGTGTGTGTGTGTCTCTGTTGGTGTGTGTGTGTGTGTGTGTGTGTGTGTGTGTCTCTGTTGGTGTGTGTGTGTGTGTGTGTGTGTGTGTGTGTGTGTCTCTGTTGGTGTGTGTGTGTGTGTGTCTCTGTTGGTGTGTGTGTGTGTGTGTGTGTCTCTGTTGGTGTGTGTGTGTGTGTGTGTGTGTGTGTGTGTGTCTCTGTTGGTGTGTGTGTGTGTGTGTCTTTTGTTCACACTCACAGACATACACAGACACAAACCAGTGCAGCAAGTCTGAAAACCACACAGCTGCTCTTTGTGCAGAGACCCCAACGAAGTAGGTGAGCATATAAAAGCCCATGCAGACTGTCACTTTTGCTTTACTGTGTGTATGTGCATCAGAGAGACTAGTGATTATTTAAAGAGCATATGAGCACTTTGCCCGAGGAGGAGTCGAGTGGATGCATTGTGTCATCAGAGGGAAAGAGATTGGTCACCTCTTTTCTCTTTTTTCTCCTGATTCTTTGCTGCATGGATACAGCAGAGTCATGGAGAAAAGTATGTGAAAACAGCACAGACGCACATTCAGGCGCACAAACCCACACAAATGCAGGAAATGTTTCATTGCTGCCAAAGCTGAGGGTGCAGTCGATGAGACGATGGGGGGAATGTGTCATCATTCACTTCGGTGCTGCGTTTGTGTTCTTGTGACCAAGATATGATTAGTCGCCCTCTCAACTTGTCCTTGCACCCATCAAGGAGAAAAATGACTTCTTCCGTGCAAATGACGTGGAGCTGTGATTAATCAATTACTCGATCAATAGGTCTGTCAGTCAATAAGTCGCCATGTCGGTCATCCAGTGAGTGTTCCAGCCAGTGGCTGGGCACCATTGGTCCTTGTCCCCGCCTCCCCCGTGGCACCGTGTGAGGCAATGGGTGCTTCCTCAATTTGGAGAACTGCAATTCCCATAACCCCCATCAAATATTCACAGGCATCGAAAGAAAGAGAGCGAGATAAAGAGCAAGATAAAGTTAAAAAAGAAAGATAGTGAGCAGAAGGAGGAGGGAGGGCTGGAGAGATGAAAGTGGGGGAGGGAGACGTGGCAAAACAAAGGGAGGAAATACCGATGAGGGAGCAGTGGACAGGCAGATGATGACAAACAGAGTGACAACAGTTGGATATAGAGAGAGGGAGAGAGAGCTAAAGGAGGAAACAGGGAGGGAGAGATGAAAGTGGGAGATGGAGAGGGAGGGAAGTGGAGAGAGAATGTGTTTAATTATTCAGCATTACCCGTGTTCTCTATTTATGGCCCTTTTAGAGCAGCCAGTAGAAGCTATATATACACATACTGTAGGCACAAGCTGCTCCCTTAAGTACAGCTCACTGGGGAAGTTTCCGCCCAAAAAACAGGGAAAACAATAAGAAAAAACACGATAACATATTGATAAGTGAAATGCACAGAAGGATGGGATGAATAATCGAGGGGGATGAATATACAGGGAAGGAAAAACAAGGGGAGAGAAACGCCATGGAGATGTAAGATGAGAAAGGGAGACAGAGGCAGAAGTCGGGCTAAAATTATCTTTTCACCGTGGCGACTCGTCTATCACTAATGCTGGCCAAACTATTTTTTGCCACAACAAAAAACAACAACCTGGAACAACTTTTCAAGATAGTTTTTAATTGAGAAGATATGTTAGGTGCACGTGCGAAGGAAAAAAGAAGAGAGAGCGAGAGAGAGAGAGATGGAGAGAGAGGAGAGAGCACTGAGGGGCAGATCTGTATCATTTAACTAGATGGGGTAGTGGAATTGTTGATAAACCCGTTATCTCCTGCTCCCAGACACACAGAACTGCAGCTATGTAGGCCATTACTGGCCCTCTATCGCCAATAACATAAAACACTGTGCTGACCGCACACACATAAACACACAAAAGCATGCATGCATGGGTACACCTAAACCTACATATCTCTGGCTTCATTACACAAAGTACACTGAGTGAAAACTATTGCAGCAGAATGCAGTGGACTGGGATCAGAGTCGTGTTTTTGCTGTGTGAAAACTATCGTAGTACCAAGGTATCTGATGTAAGAAAAGGTCAAAACAATTTTTGTTTGCCATTACTGTTCCTTGTCGTGTTATGTTTAAATAGTTCTGTTTAATGAAAGTTTAAACCTTGGAAATTTCAGCTGCTCAGAAAATTGTTTCTAGCTTTTAACTGAGTCATGTTTCACTTCATCCAACAAGCTTATAAAAATTTTAATAAGCCCTAAGGTAGCCTAAATTTGTCTATCCACAGAAATTATTATTTTATCATTTCAGGGAAATGGAAAACAGTGATGTTGCACTTACTTTTACTTAAAAGCACGAATATGTGCTATTAATCCATATAAATCTCACAATTACATTTAACAAGGAGCATAATAAAAGACCATTTGTTTAGGTTATATGTATTCAATATGAGTTCTGTGGTAATTCTCATTCCTGCTGCAGCAAATGCTAAAAGAGAAAATATAATGGCAGAACTTGTTAACTTGCAGTCTATGATCACAGAAACATCAGAGCAAAACTGGCCCTCTGGCCACTAAGCAAATCAAACCTATTTTTGGATTCAAAACGAGGAGTAAAATCATGTTTACAGCCAGCCTGACTCGAACCTTTACATCTGAGCTCCACCTGCGTTCATTCCACAGAACCCTGAAAAGGATTCACTGATTCAAACTGGGGATACCCCATCCAAAGCTATATACACTATGTTATTCTCATATGTTACTTTCACAAGTGTCTAAAAATGGTTCTGAGAAAATGGAAGCAATTCTAGTTTGCTAATCCCCACCAGGCTGAAGGTCAATTTATCATCTGAGTGACTCAAAGATTCACCTGCTCACATAAAGTTGATCTTCTTCAGGCACCTTGCCTAGATGGGGGACCTCAATCGCATGAGGAATTTTAAAACAGATGGCATTTTTGCTCAAGTGCCTCTGCTCCTTATCTGTATGTATGAGTCCAATCTTTTCCAGTTTACATCTGTATCTTCTGCATTACCTTCTCAATTAAACTTTGGGTCTGCTGTGTAAAATGTCAGAAAATAGTGAAGAATACCTATCACAAGTTCCTGTGGCTCAAGGTCACAAGCTCAAATTGCTTGTTTTGTCCAAACGACAGTGCAGTGCAAAGCCCAAGGATATTTGTTTCCCTGTAACATGTAACAGATTAAAGCAGCAAATCCTCACAATCGAAAGGCTGGTGCTTGGATATGTTTAGTATTTTTCCTTAATATATTAAATTATGAAAATAGTTGCTGCTTAATTAAATTTTCTGTCAGTTGTTTCAGCTCTACTGTTCATTCCTATTCGATGTTCTACTGTAGTTTACACCTATGGAGTTTTGAATGTGTGTAATAGATTTTTCAGAGCTTTGTTGGCTTAAAAAAAAATCTATTATAGGTTCATTATATTTAGCACCAAAAGGAAACGCTAGAAAATAAAACAGTGAAAAAAAATTTTTTTTTTCTTTTTTTGAGACATTAACAAACAGCAGTAATAGTATAAACGTCAGAACGGACTCCACTGAGTCTACACCGCGTGACACCCAATCACAAACCTGTGTGGATGAACTGCATGGGCTCCTGACCCAACAGGCCGGTGATGTTGCCATAGGCATTCTGTGGCTCAGTAATGTATAGGAGCAGACCGGCTGAATGTCAGCCAGTAAATGAGCCATGACTTTCACCAAGATGGCAGAGTCAGCAATAAATGGATACACATAACTCTCCTGTTCTCGCTTCCATTTGTATTTTTTCCTGCCTTCTGTCGCTTATATGCGCACGCACACACACACACACACACAAGCACACACATACAACAACACATTTTTTTCTAGAAGCGCAGACACATGTCTGACCTCTGCCTGACCTTTCATTTAGTCCAATCAGCTGTACAAAACAGCCCATCTCAATCATCATCTGACCTTGACACTCTGCTCCATTAGACAGGCTGTCTCACACTCACAAAATACCCGCACTCACAAGGGCCTTCATCCTGTTGCATATTTTAACAAATATACGCTTATTCCAGATCGAGGTAATTAAACAAAGTGCCACGGGCTGGTGCCACATCCTGCAGAGTGGCAGGATGAGGCAGCAGAATCAGGAAAAAGGAAACGAGGGCCTGAGCGCGGCGGGCCGTCATGGAGGGAAGAGGAAGTTCAGACGGTGACATGGGTAGAGAGATAGTGCTGAAATGACAGCAGCAGGAGGCTGAGTCCAGCTGACAGCAAAGACCATAAACCACAGAGATGTTACTAATTTTCAACAAGCACAAGCACATCCTGTGTCGTAGAGAGACTTTGTTTATCTCATATTGGAGGGGAAACTTAAAGCCCCTTGCAGAGGTGTAGAAAGAAACGTAAATACAGTAGAGAGAGAGAGAGAAAGAAAGAAGAAAAGGGAGTAAAGGAAATTGTCCTAAAAGCACTTTAATGTGCCCCAGATTCTGCTTTTCCTCTCTGCATCTAAGTCTCTTTTACATTCGCTCCATTACTCTCAATCTTGTGCACTGCTTTTATCTCCCGTCCTCTCGGTTTCTTTCAGTGCACACTTCTATTCTTTATTCCATACAGGCTACTTGGAGAGAATTAACAGATGCCGTGAGATAGATGAGCCTGCTATCGGAACAACAGACTGACGTGTATAAAAGCCTGGTTATGCAAGTGTATATTCTTACCTTGTACACCTGCCCATAGGTGCCATTTCCCACCAGCTCAACCAGCTCAAAGATGCCAGCAGGATCCTGAGAAGACAAAGGACATGTAGCGGGAGTATTAGGGTCAATACAACTAGCATTCAGTAAAACATTCATGTCAAAACAATGTTGAAAAATGACATAATCATCTTGTGCCACGAGGAACAGTGTATTTTTCATTCAGATTTAGACAATAGTCACATGCATGGCAAAGCATGACATTTTTTAAGCCATGCTAGCGGCATGGTTGTCAGGAGGTTTAAGTTGGTTGGTATGTTGGGTCCCGGCTGCAAAAACTGTTGGATGGGCTGCCAAGAAAATTTGCACAGGAATTCATGCCCCCCGGGATTAACTGTAATAATTCTGGCCGTCCCCTGACTTATCCCCCCAGTGCCACAAGCAGGCTGATATTTTCGGGTTTTAGTGAAATTTCCAACAACTAATGGAGGGACTGTCACAAACCTCAGTACAGACACTCATGTTCGACTCAGGATGAATGTAAAAAAACTTGGTTGACTTTAGTGAATTGCAATTTTGTCCACCACTTTGCCTTTATGGCCAAACAACCTGCCTAATCAGCTACATCCCCATCAGCCTCGGTCTTTGTTAAAACTTTTTTGTTTTGTGCTACTCAAAAAAAATGCTAAAATAAGTTCATAATCATACTTTTTTGAAATATTACCTTGGCAACAAGGCCCCTACTAGCAAGCTAGCGCGCTGACATTAGCATCTACATCCAAAGCACTGCTCTGATTAGCGGCCTAGCATTAGCAGCAGACTCTTAAGTCTTAATATCCGTATTAAAGTCATTTTTTTAAACGGTAGCGGGAGTTGAACCTCTACCCCGAGGCGGGGCCGACGTCTACGCTCAACCGACCGGGCCCTCTCCGGGTGTCGAGACGCCTGAGACGGCGGCAGCACCGGATTGTTTTGGGCTTGTGTCCAGACCGGCTAATAATTTAAGCGCCGCAGTCGCTAGTTTTGCCAACGCGGACCTCGACGCGTCTCTTGACGAGGAGCAGCTCGAGCCCGGTGTGAAACCCGCTGACCCCGCGCACACACACACGCACACACACACACGCACTGCACACGCACTGCAAACGCACTACACACACACTGCACACACACTACACACACTGCACACGCACTGCAAACGCACTGCACACGCACTACACGCACTGCACACACACTGCACACACACTGTACACGCACTGCACACACACTGCACACACACTGCACACACACTACACACACTGCACACACACTGCACACGCACTACACACACTGCACACACACTGCGCACACACACTGCACACGCACTACACACGCACTGCACACGCACTGCACACACTACACACACTGCACACTACACGCACACACACGCACCTCCCCCTTCCTCTCTGCAACAATAGCTGGTATTCACCCTCTCTTTCCTTCTCTCTCTCTCTCTTTCACACACTCTCTCTGCTCCACCGGCTTCTGTTTTCCAACCAGCCCAAGTCCATCTATGTCCCTCTCACTCTTTTATCTCTGCGTTCTCTCTTTCCTTCCTTCATTCCCCACGGATCCCAGGACTCATTCCTACTTTGAGTCCAAGAAACACTGAGGCCTTTGTGCCAGCTTCTCTTACATCTCTTTTTTTCTCCTCATGCGGCTATAAAAAAGTTTTGTAAATGTTACGCTCCATCATTCGTTTTATTTCGATATTAACTCTCTCAATTTTTTTTTTTCCTGCCAGAGGTGCCTGTAGCTGGTCTTGGGCCCTTGGGTCGACTACAGAAATCCACCTCAGCAATGTCTGTGAATGTGTATTATCAGCAATCCTGCATTGTAAATTATTTAATAACACAATAACTGTGTGGTTTTGTAGGGTGATGTGGCTCTTACACTTGCAATTCTCATGATACACTCCTTGAAATGTGGATTACCTTGAACTTACAACCAATTCTATTGGGTCAGCTCAAAATATTCCGATTTCGTACATAATTTTTTATCCTTTTTTCCTTTATCCTTTATGAAAATGGCCCTAGGAACAAGCCACGGAAGTTAAAAAAAATGAGATCTTCAACGGGGGGGGAAGCTACGGGCTTATTTCGTTGCTGACTCACCAAAATAAACTGCACTATTGTGTAGACCTGAACTGGGACTCAGGCAAAGCTGGAGAGCAGATGATATTACACGTTACCCACTTTCACAGTCAATTCCCCTCTCAATAAAGCATCATTTTATTTCTGTTCTGAAAGGCCACACGTGTAACTTATTTCTATCCCCGTCTCGCTCCTCTGTCCTCGTCGCTCTTATCTTTTTTTCATCAGTCTCTTTGTCGCTTTTCTTTCTCTTTCATGCCACAGCAGAATTTTTTTTTTTTTTTCTTCAGTTAGACCTTCAGGTAACTTTCCTGACACAACTTGCAGATCTGTTTGTTCTGCCACAGTAAATAGAGAAGGAAATGACACAGGATCATGGCCAAAATGAAAAAACACTAAATGAGCATGTTGGACACTATACAAATATACAGTGTACTTGCTCAAGGTTTTTGGATGTGTATCTTTTAACACTATATCTTTTCTCACTTCTGCTTTTTCTCTCCCTCCCTCTCTTTCCCCAGTTTCTCTCACCATCCCTCTCTCCCCCTCTTCATCCCCCTCACTCTGTCTCTATATGTTTGTTTCTGTGGGTCTCAGCAGACCTGTCAACCTGTCAGCTGTTTCTGAAGACAGGACCTTGTGCTTTTCTTGCGCTCTCCTTCCTTTTCCTGTCGCTTTTTCACCCCTCTCTCTTTATTGTATGATGCAGATATAGAGACGCACACATACACACAGACATGCACTTTCCTTCACATGTAAGCACAAACAAACATACGCAAACGGCCAACAAAACTCGTTCTCTCGCAATCTGTCTCAAGTAAATCCTCCCACTGTCTCGCTCTATCACACTCTCATAGGCACGCGCGCGCACACACACACACACACACACACACTCACCCTGCCAAAAGCACACTCCTACACAAGGGCTAGTGTTCAAATGTTCTAACAAGTATGAGTGGGCATAAAATGAAGAGTGTGTTTCTAACTAAATATATGTGTATATGCAAAAGAGAGAGTTGAGGGCTCAGACAGCAATATTCTACAGCAGTGTAACTGCAGGCCCCTCTGTCAGGCCTTTATCTTATGCAGGTAGTGTTTTCCTCCCCACACTTCCTATTTGTCTCTTGAAGTGTGTGTGTGTGTGTGTGCGTGTGTGTGTGTGTGTGTGTGTGTGTGTGTGTGTGTGTGTGTGTGTGTGTGTGTGTGTGTGTGTACGTGTGCGCTCGGCAGCCGAGCGAATTAACTCTCTGAGTTGCATACAAAGATCTGACAGGAACTCCCAAGACACATCTAAGGATGTGCTGTCTTCATCTCTCTGCTTTTACTCAACAGAGGCATTCAGATAATAAAAGAATCCATGCACACATGCACATACACACACACACACACACATATACACTCACACAAGCGGACTCTGTAAATGCATATGCATATTGGAAACGTGAGCAATGAAAGACACATAATGTAGGCATGCATGTGGAGCTTTCCTTTCCTCCACGCACAGCATACAGAATGAGTGCTGTGGCTAGAGAAACAGAGCTTTTTTGCTGCTCCAGTTCATCCATGTCCTCGGGCTCGATGATAAAAATATAGCACGATATCATTCATATTTTATAGGCCACTTGCAGAATGAGCTCTCAGCATGCACTAGGCTCTGCCAGTGCGTCCGCATGCGTGCGCACGCCTGTGCGTCCGTGGTTTAGAAATCCCTATGACTTGAGCAATTTTGCCCCCTTCCCCTTTTTCTCTTTTTTGTTTGTGTTTGCCAGAGTCACATGACTGCCACATGACCTCAGTGGTGGCCAATGAATCACAGTGCATGTGTGCATGGAGCTTCTGAAAAGTACCACATTAAATATAGCCTCTGAAACAACGCTAAAAGTGCTGAGACAAGTCAGAATTAGGACGGAGCCATTTGAGGAATGATGAACAACAGACACACATCATTTCTCCAAAATGTAAAATTTTAAGAACATGTTTACTCCAACCCCAATGACAGTGCAGATTTTTTTCTTTTTAACTTTTAGCCTTCGACATTATTTCATTGCAGACCTGACGTCTGAGAATTTTCCAAACCCACAAAGTAACGACTTCCTTCAACTTCTATGAGAAAAATCTTCAAATGACAAGTCAGATTTGCATGACTTTCCACACGACTACTGCGATGACATGTTTATCACAAGTTAAGATAGGACACTGTTTGCCTAACCTGATTCTCCACTTATCTAGAATTGTGAGGATGAACAATATTATCTCTCCAGCATTCAGTGCCATATTCAAAGCAGGACAGATATTCCCTGTTCATACATGGCTAATCTCTATTATTCTTTAGTTTTGTTTTTTTACACAAACCTGAGACAACATACTGCAAGAAGGTAGCTTTTCTCCCATGATCCCTTAACAACCAATTATTTTCCCCCACAGTTTTAATTCGTGGGTGGCTTATTCTTTGCCATTTCTCCTGGGCATGGCGGTGGAGGATGGGGGGTTGGGGGGTCAGGGTGTGATGGGTTGGGGCAGCAAAATTAGGATGAATTAGGATCAAATTTGGGCACAAGGAGGGACACTGAGATAGACTCACCACTGTATGCACGCTTTTTTCCAAACGGGGGGATTCAGCCCATGTGCAGGATAAGCCATTAGAAATAATGGGTTTTAGAGTGCAGGGCCGGAGTTCTTGTGAAAGCCACTTTACAACATGTGTGAGGACTTTCACTGACTGCATTCGTTCTTTCATTCCTCAACCTAACCTTAAGCCTCTCAACTACATTCCTTGCCTTAACTCTTACTGAACCAAGAGCTAATCCTAGTTCTAACCTTAACCCTAAAACCAGAATCAACAACTTTCATAAAAACCTCAGGTGATTAGATCACTGCTAGAGACACAGGTGTTAACACATTTAATCTGCTCTGCAAAACCACATTCAAAGGTGAAAGGGCACACAAGTGACCATAATACATTAGCATCTCCTTACCATAACCTATCTAAACATTTGTGGGTCAGCGGCGTAATCACATACAGCATTGTGGATCATTATTTCACTTATCTTACTGTAACTGTGTGGGTCATTCAATCTATTTAAGCTTTGCATTAGGGGAAAAATTGATTTATTTCATGAAATTAAATGACTTTTCCTCATTAAGGCTCATGACCATGAATGTAAAGTTACAAAGACTGATTCCTGAGCTGAAGCACCTATATAGTACAACCCTCATGCCTTAAAGACCTTTAACTTAAATCGGAGTTCCTTTAAGTTTTTTTGAATTTGACAACGTCAAAGAAATTACTTGCTACTTGAAAAAGCTAAGCTATTGATGTTAAATATCAAGCTACTGTCTATCAGCCACTTTTTAGGAACCAGTGCAGCTTGCTGTTTTTGTTTTCTTGTTCGTCTCTGGCTGACACTCAACTTTCTGCTTCATTGTGAGCAATTCGCAGACTGAAATCTGTACAGTGTTTCTTGTATTTTTCCAGATAACACTTCAATGTTAAGATTTTTGACTGAAGAACAAATACTTAAAAACTGAATATCTAAACCACTTTCACTTTGTATTTTTAAATCAGGTCTGAATTTCTGTAAATATGTTTTGGGTTTTTTTTTCAGCCTGTCAGCCGTGGCAAATTTAATTACGAAAACAAAAACGCTACTGAAGGTAAACAGAAAAACAGTAGGACACTGGGGAACTGGCTGTAAACTGCAGATCAAATGAGGTTTTATTACCAGGAATATGAAATTTATTTTCCACAGAGGCCTTAGCATGAGGAGTCTATGGGTTCGGGTTTCGCTGATCAGTTTATGAACAAAAATTGGTGCCTACCTCTGTCACACACACTTTAACAATATCGACACACTGATGAGAAGGAAATAAAATATCAGAGGGATTTAGAGAAGGTGTTTGTGTGACCACATTTCTTAGGCTTAAAAAACACCAACAGTGCAATAAGTGAATATTAGACTTCCACTACATCTGAAATAAATCAGTGCAGATGTGTGATATCTAATCTGTGAGGTTTTATTCACACAAATTACTGAAAGGGTAACTGCAACATCAAAACAGACTGAAGCAGTTTGTTTGTATGTTTGTTGTGTTCATGGACAGAACATTTTAGGCCTACTCCAATACACACTCTCTACTGTCTGTCTCTATGTGCACAGTAGAGTTGCAGCTAACAATTATTTTCATTGTTAAATGATTCTGCCTCTGATTTATTGATTAATCATTAATTCTACTGTGCAAAATTTCTTCAATTTTTTTTTTTTGAGTTTTTTTTCTCAACAACATCCCCATATCCAAAAGAAAGTCCATTCCCAGTGACACGAGTGAAAGAAAACCAGGATTTTTTCATACTTGAGAAGCTGCGACCAGCAAACATCAAGCATTTTTGCTAATTGACTTTCAAAACAGTTGTTCAATAATTTTCAGGCATTCAGCAAAACAATCGATCAACTAATTGTTTTGTCACTAGCGTAAGTTACACTGAGCAGCTTAGTTATATTATGATTATACTAAACAGATCCTGACTTAAACTGTACTTAAACATAATCGTTAAGATAATTACAGTTAAAACAGCACTTATCAATATTTTTCTATTAGCAATGGCTCAAATACCCACAAGCAATGTTAAGTGTAATATCAATAGGGTTTAATCATAGTGACAAAAAAATGAAATTATAACCCAACTTTGCAGTTCTCCTTAGAAAGTGGGGTAAAAATGCTTGGAAAGTAATTCGATATTCACTCTGTTTGTTTCATCCCTAGCTCATGTAGGCTTACTGTGTATCTTTAGCATACGTCTCCGTGCGGCAGACAGCAGCCAGGTGAGTGCCGTTAGTGTCTATAGAAAGTGAATTACGGCGAAGTGAGGTGGATTGAATTAGAGACCCTAAGAGGATGATAGGAGTCATGCTGGGGCCGAGTCTGCCTCTTGTGAAACCACTTACACTTAACAACACGGTTCGCCATTGCTTGGTTCTACAAAGAGATGCCGTGGCAGCCGAATTCCCAGTGCTTCTCACCCAGACGTGTACAGTACATTAACAGGAGTCAACTCTTAATCGCAGATTTACAGCCCGCCTAAGATGATCTGCGCCACAGAGTTTGTCCTGCGATGCTAATGAACCCATCCGCTCCTTGCCTCTCGCTTTTCATCCATCTCTGCCAACTTGTCATGTCACACCTTTTCCTGTCATCTCTCTCTCCGTCCCTCCGTCCCCCTCATCATTCATCTTTTCTTCTCAATTTTTTGCCTGCCCTCCCCCCCGCCCCCAACCATCTTTCCTGCCTTCCTGCCCTGCACCACATGAGTCAGACACAATGGAAGGATTCAGCTCCTACTATGGACTTGTTTACATGCAGATGATTCCTTCAAGCACTTCAGATCAAGTGTGAGTTAATACTTTCTGTGTTAGAGCATGGGAGGAAAGAGAAGGCGAGTTAGTTAGTGTGTGCTCATGCATGCTTATCTTTTAATGTTTCCTTAGATGTCTTTAAGGCAAGGCTGAAAACATAATACATCATGATTTAAAGTTAGAATCTAGCAGATCCCTGCTTTTGTTCATTATCTTCTATGTCCTGGCAGCATTTTTGCTGATTGCTGTGCTGTTTATGCTCTGCAATTCCGAGAAATCATTTGGAAGTCAAAGAGTCTGGCTAAACACTGTGATGTCTTGGATTTCATTTATTTTACCTGCTCAGAGACTGTGCTTACACTAAATACAAATCACTGGTGTTCCTGCAGGAAACATAAACTCTCCCTGTGCATGAGAGAAATTTCCCAGGAAAACCTGCCTCAAAGCTATATATTTAGAGCAACATATCTTCCCTTTATTCGATATAGGCTGAGTTACTACTTCCTTAAATCAGCTAGCAAGTATAGCAAAACGGACATTTCTATTTAAAAAAGGCAGTGATTCCTGACGGAATTTGGCCGATTCGAATTAGGAACTTCACATTTGTGCATACAGTGACAACTAGTACATCTTAGTGCTTGTATAAGTGTAGAAGAGAATTAAAGACTTGATGTGGCTCCATCAGTGGCTAGGGGGGGAAAATAGGTCAACTAGAAGCAGGCAGGCCAAGTGGAAAGGGGGGTGGGAGGGAGAGGGGCATTTCTCAGCGACAGACTGCCATACAGTATATAGACTATTCATGAATAAGCTCTGTGTAAGCCTTGGGCACTGCTGTGGCCCTGTTACTATGGCGTCCATGGCGAGGGGCTGAGGAATGTGGCCTTACTGGGCAATGAGGGATGGAGAGGGAGGGAGGGAGGGAGGGAGGAGATCTGGAGAGGGGCCTATGCCTCGGACTACTTTGGTCACTGGTCACATCTCCACCTTTAGCCCGAGCAGAGCCTCTTTCGCTTTCTTCTCCTCCTCTCTGCTCTCTCTGTCTCTCATTTTCCATCTAAGTCTCTCTAAACTGCATTCATCTCCACACATCCCGTTTCTCCCTCGGGCGCCATCGATCCTGCAGCCTCCCTCTGCGTCTTTTTCTCCGTCTTTCTCTGACCGTGTTGCCATCGCTTCATCCCTCACCTGCTCTCCCTTTCATCATCGATCTCACACCTGAGTCCCTGCACAGCACATTTGTCTACAGCCAGTGTGTGCGTACGGGCTTGTGTGTGCACTGCTGTGGCTATACTTCCTGCTGGTTTACCATCTGTTGCTCCCATCAGCTGACTGGAGGAACCTGTGCTTCTGACGCCTCTGACCTGTATATGTGTGTGCAAGCATGAAAATTGCTTAACATAAAAACCACTGTCTATGTAAAAAACACACAGTTTCGACCTCCTCTGGTCTTTCATTCTGAGTCACACGAGACAGGAAAAAGCAGTGTCATCTCTATGACTGCCTCTAACTTGGCCTTTCCCCCTCGAGTGAAACATGGAGCATCTATACAGGTGCTGCGTGGGGTGATAGGCGACAACGCCTGATGTCTCAGAGACAAGACAGGCCGTTGGAGAAGAGAGCAAAAGGGAGAGATAGACCAAGGGAAAAAGGGGAAAACCCAGAGACAGCAAACAAGAAAAGCTACTTCTGTCTCCACTCTACTTCCAACTCAGTTCTGTCTGTGTCTTTGTACCACTTTGTTTGTCTTAGTGTGTGTGAGGGTGACATGGTAAGTTTGCCTGAACACAGCCGGGTGCAAGAGCAACCTCTGCCCCCCTCATGCACACATACACACACACACACACACACAAACACACACACACACACACACACACAGACTCACAGCCACAAAACACAGTTCCACACGCATCATCGCTACGGTTGCCAGTATTATAATCTGCAAACCCCTCCCCGTCTCACCAGAGCCAGCTGACCTACTTCCTGTCTAGCCAGTCCAATGGTTGAAAGTACATTAAATCATATGAGAGTGTGTTTGTGTGTGAAGTGGTGGTGGTGGGGGGGGGGGTCATGATGCGTCAAAATACAAGGAAAAAGATGACAAAGGCTAAAGGAGTGGGAGCAGAAAATGCACAATACGGATAAACAGGTAGGTCCCGTCCAGACTTGTTGAGGGAGGTATCCAGATTTTCCCTCAAGACTCTTACAGAAGCCTTTGTTTACCCTGAGATTTTATTTTTCATTCCTACATTGTTACATGTAACATTTTTCAAGAGGTTGAGACAAGCTCGCACAGGAGAGAGAACAATGTCACATCTGTGTGCTGCTTAACTGTAAGAAATTTTCAAACCCCAACTCATCATTGTTTTCATTGTTGCATAATATCATCAAATGGAAATACCTTTGGGCTTTCCTGTGAAAACTACCACAAAACTACAAAATCCGGGACTAACTGATAGGTCAGAGGAGTTAAAGAGGTTATACATTTCCTAGGTATTTTTCTTCTGACATCTCACACTCCAGCAAATCACAAGGTTCTTAAGGATGTAATGTTTCAGAAATACTACCCTTGACAAAGATCCTTTTAGGGGCCTATTTGTAACTATTTGTATGCACATCCAGAAATGCCAAAAATATATATGACAGAGGTGTAAAAAAATGACTTCTGAGGATACAACTCACATAAATTCATATTTTTTCAGATACAGGACCATGCCAATGTAAAACAAATACTTGAGCATGCATGTGTCCTTGTAGCTGCCTCGGAGACACAGCGAGAGAGAGATAGGCCCCTGACACACCTCTGAAAGAGCAGGACATGCATGGGCTGACTCCCAATACACAGGCACCTCCCTCCCTCCTCTCCCCCATTCCTCCTCATCTCCTCTGTCTATCTCATTCTCTATCTCCTGCTCCTCCTCTTTTCTTCATCTTTTCCTTTTCACCACCAATTCTGCTCTCCCACGGTGGTGAGAACATGCTAGGTGTAAACCTCAAAAGTAGGGTTTGTTGTCAACACCCCCCCCCCATGAGCGTTACTTTTCATGCATTCAGGGCAGGGAGGTGGGCAGAGAGAGAGGGATAATGCTAGAAGACAGAGCAGCTGGCAGATAGACGGGGAGGTGCATTCAGCAGTCAGACAGACAAGATGCTGAAAAAACTGATCCAGAAAACTGTGACTGAAGCAGAGACACAGAGACAGGCAAAGAGGCCTGAAGAGGGAGAGAGAGACGGGTAAAGAAAGACAGAATAACGGTATGAAAATGGACAAGCGGGCACAATCAAGTAGACAAGAGGCAGGTAAATACAAGCGGGCAGACAACAGCTGCACTGTGTGTGTGCCCGTGTGATGTGGTTCGGTCTCTCAGCGCGGTAAACAAGTCTTCGGCTGAAGCCCTTTTTCTCTCATGTGCAGCATCCCTCACTTGTGTGCAGCTGACGATCAGCCTGGCAGACACCCACACATTAGAAACACACACACACACACACACACACACACACTCAGAATAACACTCAGAATAACACACAGCATGCCCAGCGAAGCGAAAACATGGGTATCCACGCATAAGTGCAAGCACAGGAGGCTTTTTGTGTGTATATTTCTGTGTGTGTGTGTGTGTGTGTGTGTGCGTTCGTTGTGGTTTGTAGCATACATTCGATGAACAAAAGAACTGGCTATTGCAGCATGCTTCCTTCAGCTTTGATAGAGGATGGGCTACAGTGACTACAGGTAGGTTGGCACTCTCTCTCTCTCTCTCACACAGGCGTGCACACACACACACACACACACACACACACACACACACACACACACACACAAAACCCAACACACAGATAGGAAGGAGCACCCCACAGACAAGCGAAACTAGTGTACTTTCAAGACAGGGAAAAATCTGAGCAAGTCACAATCCGAAATCTGAGATCAAGTAACAGCATCTGTCTGTCTCACTCTCTAACACACAAGAAGCAGAATCAGCAGCGTGTGCGGGAGAAATAGGTCAAATTCCACCGCTCTCTGAATCACTGCTCACGGGCCCGTCATAGGCTCATCCCGTGGAAAACAAAAACAAAACAAAACAAAACAACAGAAAAGAAAGATTAACCCGGACCGATCCCCGACCGGGTCAGCGGAACCGGGGCCACACACCCCTCGGGTTCAGCACCGCGCACGCACCATCAGCCCTCCCGTTACCGGCTGCGACGGAGACGAGGCTTCAGACGCGGGGGGCCAGCTGTCCCGTTGGTTGGAGTCTATATATAATGGGATCTATAATTTGACACATTGTGACGGGCCAGCTGCGCGTCTCCCACGCATCCGCCTCTCGCAGCCTCCTCCGCTTCTCCTGCCGGTCGCTATTCGGGGACGTCAGGTGCAAGGAGAGGGAGGGAGGGAGGCGGACGCGCGCACGGCACGCACACACCGGTGCGTTTCAGACGCAGCTCTGTATATATTTTTTTTATTTTATTCCATTTCGTTTATTTTATTATATACTTTCTTTTTAAAAAAAAAAATAAATAAATTTCTGAATGGGAAAATAAATAGATAAATAAATAAAAATCACATCATCTTACCCTCAAAGCGGACAGGTCGATTTCGTCCAGACTCCGAGCAGGAGAGTCACTCGCCATGATGGAGGACGCACACACGCACGCACGCACACACGCACACGGGCACACGGACGAACACACGCACACACGCACACACACACACACACACACACGCACACACACACACACAAAAAAGCCGCTCTCAGTTGCCCTATATCCTGAAACGGCCCTTTGCTGTCACGACTGTGTGGTCCTCTCTGGTGCCCAGCCTCTACTGTCTCCCACGCTCTCTCTCTCTCTCTCTCTCTCTCCTATACAGTGATGTCTCAGCAAGCGACAAAATAATAACAGCCCCCACGTCCCGTCCCCCCCCCCCTCACACTCCACCACCACCACCCCTCCTCCTCCTCCTCCTCCAACTCCCCCCCCTCCACCCCCCCCCCCACACTCCTCCTCCTCCTCCTCCCCGGCTCAAGCAGCGGGACGTGCCTCGGGCCGGGAGCGCACAGCTACAGCGCAGAGACGGGGAGCGGGAGCGCCACGTACGTCGGCCCCTCCGGGTCCATGTCTGCGGGATTTAGCCGGTCCAGAGAAAAGGTGAGGCGCTCGGGGACAGCGGACCGCTGCGGGCGCCCGTCCTGCAGCCGGTGACAGCCAGTGAACACACTGAGGTTGGGAGGGGAGGGTCGGGGGTGGCAATGCTTCGGCAAACCACGCCTGTTACTGGGCGGGGTTTGCTGAGGCAGTAGGGACTCCCAAACTTTTTTTTTTTTTATTATTATTATTATTATTTTATTTTTATTTTGTTCTGCTTTTCAACGACCCCCCCACCCCCAAAACTTAAAGCAGCAACCTTCTACTAAGTGACGTCTCATCCGATATGACGATATGTCGTTTGGGAAACCTATTTACTTATTTCACTGTTTTCTTTTGAGGAAACAGAAATGATCGGTATGTATATATTTTTTGTTTGATTCCAAAAAAAGAAAAAAACAACAAAACATTTAAAAAAAAACAGGAAGATAAAAAGGATCTTAAAAAAAAACCAAAAAAAACAATTAACACCAGTTCCAAGCAGATTTCCCCACTTTTTTATTTATTATTTATTAGTATTTATTATTATATTATTTATTTATTTATTAACAATTATTACATGGACAAAAGAGGGGGAATGTCTTCCGATATCTAGCAATATTATACAACAACTACAAAAGAAATGAGGCTTGAGATTAGGCAATATCCCACTGACACACTCAGTGAGATACAAAGTTACAGTTAAGTCCTATGAAGTTTATTGCAGGGCTGTTGAATTGGACTGCATTTTATCGCCATGTTACTTTGTCCACCTCTGACACTAATGCACCTTTATTAGGTCTGGGGACGAGTGAAGGAACTCAAGTATTGTTTGAGGTACAGTTTGAGGTACTACCAAAATAGTTGGGATTTTTTTATATATACTTCCACCTTGTTGCACTTCATAAGGTAATACTGCTACTTTTTACTCCACCAAATAATAATTAGATTTAGCCCACACCTTAACAGCTTCACTGTTTAATAACGCGTATGTATTAGTAACAATAATTATAAATTTGCATGTTTTCAATCACTGTTTTCACTCTCGACAGCTGTCATCTCATCTTCAGTGGACACATGACCATCGCTCTACACTGAACCCCTCTTGGTCTGACTTGTGGGGAGATCCTGCATCCCCTTTTCTTTCAAACTGCAACCCCCCATGTTGTGAAAGGAGGACTTCTTTTAAATAGTTAAAAGATCATTTTTGTCAGACTTGAGAAAGCTCCCTTCAGACCCACAAAATACATTGTACATCTGGATTCTCCAGCCTGAGGCAGTATTCTTGAGCAGTGAGCTGTAAACTGCTCTTCATATGTAAAATTGGAGGCGTGCTCCTTAAAGCATTCATGTTTCTACACATGTATTTTTAAAAAAACGGACACACATCATTTATGGACCCATTCACAACCATTTACACCATCTGCAGATGTCTTCAGTTCCAAATAAATGTACCCTGATTCAAAAGACTTAATGTCTTCCATGGAATACGTCGTGCACAGCTTGATTAATATACCCGCACTTGAAAGGTGTTTGTACATTTGTTTTTGGCTCTGACATTTACAGAACAAATTCTAGGGAATCAGGTCTTGTGGTTTTGATTCGACCAGGAGATTATTCTGTGCATGACTAAGTGTTTTGACTGTCTTTAAGACACAAATCCACGCCTAATGCTCCTTCCAACATAAGAAATATGGGAGGGAAATTGCCTCGAAGGCAAACACCTATTCTTTCCATCAGATATAATCATTTCTGTTTGTTGAGCAGCTCTGATCTAAGGTTTCCACCTTTCTCTTAAGTGTCTGCTTCCTCATTTATGAAAGCTCCATGTGAAATAATCATGTGTTTCCCAAGAACTCCCTCTTTATTTGTTGTATGTTATGAGTTGCTTATATATGAAATCTCAAAAAAACACTGTAGGGAAATTGATGCCCCTTATAAATAATCAGTGCACAGCATAACAGCCCAGTTCAACAATAATACTTCTGTCTTGTGATTAACAACACTAGGACAAAACCAGAAGATCACCTGTGGTAACCTTCCTGGTTGTTCTACAGCTTCATGTTTGTATGAAATTGATGATTGCAAGCTCTAAAATTTCAGCAGCAAAATACAATAACAATTCACTAGTGCCTTTGTATTTTAATACTTGGCTTATTAAAACCAGAGGGCCGATTATACAACCGCATACGTAATAATACAGTGCTTCCTATTGTGACTTAAACTGCCGATGCAACTGAGAACCTTTAGCCAGATTTTTCTTTACATTAAACACATTTTGTCCCTTTTACATAATCACAAAATTATATTGAAAGGTGCAAAGCTAAGCTGACATCACCAGAGATTTCTCTTTTTTTCCCCATCAACTGGAAAAATTCAAGAATAAAATTCTTACATGAACTTGTTTTCCAACTCACATATGTTGGATGTGACGTAAAGGTATAGCTAAATTCGCTGATGTGTCATTCAAGGTGAATAATGTGACATGTCTTTGTTGGCAACCTGACAAGAGTTTCAACTTGGAAACAGTTGAAAAGTTGAACATAAATTTAGTTGTCTAGCAAAAAAAACAAAACAAAACAAAAAGAGATTTTTAACATCTCTTGGTTTTTTTCTTTCTGAGAGATGTGCAGATCTTTGGGTTTCCAAACACAAAAGCTAGGATATAAAAAAAACAATTACATGAATGACTCGAGCTGGAACAGCCTTGCAGTCTGGCCGGCTCCAACAACACAGAGTGTCCTTATTTAAATTTCCTACTGCAAATATTTCATGAGATGAAACACGGAAAAATTCCAAAGACAATTTTTATTTGTTAGCCACTTAAATTATAAGTTACACATGTTAAATGTACAGATAGAAATAAGAAATACCTTAGACTGTACAAAAAGGTATTGCACATAAACAGAGCTGTAGCAAGGCCAGCTAAACTGACATCAACGGATGCAGATGGCCGACAGAAATGACTGCTGCACGGCTGGTTACGATAAAGAAACACTGGCTTAGTTACATATCCACAACCGTCCATACAACCATGCCGTACATTTAAACAATAAATGTTTAAAGAATGTTAAATGATTTATATTCCATAAATAATGCACTGACAAAGATAGAGAGGATTAACAGTGCAGGAAATAGTGTTTAAAATCAAGTGAAAAGAAAACAGTTTGAATTTCTTCTTTTTTTTTTTTTGTCTTTTTATAAATAACATAATAACATAATGTTTCCAAACAGTATCACTTCTGTTAACATTTATCAACTTTCTGGTCCCATTAAAACAATGAATCTATATTTTATTATCAAATCCCATATAAAGATTTTATTTTCTTTTGCCAGCACCTGTAAATAATGCCAGGTATTTACAGGTGTTGCCCTTTGATGAGAAGAGCAAGGATCTCTGCCAAATGAAACTATTTATGTTGCTGATTTACAGGGCTCCTGTCTCCAGCAGCTCCAACGTCAAACTTTATTGTTTCATAACCCAAGTGTTGATCTTTATCTAATTATTTGCTTTAATGTTTATGTTTATGTCACAATAACCGAGGATATGTGGAGTCCAATGTGGAGTGGTTATTTCAATTCACATTTGAGAGGGTAGGAAATCAAACAAGACACTCTGGCAGATGGTTAAAAAAAAAAATTAAAATAATTAGTAAACAGTGTCCAAGCATTCACACATACAAAAGAAATCAATTTCCTCGTAGGTCATGTACCATAAGAAAATAAAATACAAGTGGAACTGCCAGAAAACTGGAAAAAGTGACAAGCAATTTCATAGTGTATCTTAGTATGAAAGCTCTGGCATCAGCTGCATGATATATGGAATTTTTTTTGTTTTTTAATTTTCATTGTTTACATTATTTCAAAGACTGTATTTCTGCACTAAGTAGAAAAGCCCTTGCCATAAGACTGAGAAAAATAAAAACAGGCAGGAGATCTGCAAGTCTCCGCTCACACTGTTTCCATTACTGTATCTAGCCTGTATTTTCTAAGAAACCAGCACCATCTGTTGAGCAAAGAAGAAACTGCTTCTTTGAATTTGTGGGCAAGATTGTCTCATCCAGCGTCTATTGTTGCCACAATGGCTAAACAATTTTCACTTTCAGACAGAGAATTACAAACTGGGTTGAATTAACTTTTGTACCAGGGTCAGCTCAACACAGTTCACTTTCATTTCAGCAGTATAGAAAGTTCTTAACTCGTGTGTCAACAAGTATCTCCCACAAAAACCCTCGGACAGGAAATATAATGTATCGATCGGGTTTTTCAGAGTTGTGATTGGTGCATGCATCATGCATGCTTGTATACGAGATTTGAGCATGGTTAGTGAATAAGGCACCACTGCTGAACCAGGAAAATTGTCTCTGTGCATGTGCAACCACAGTGAAGAGCAAGCACATGTTCTGGATTAGAAAAGATCTACAAGATACATCTGATATAACAAGATTCTTAACTCGTCTAAAGCAGCACATACGCAAGCTCAGCAACTCCCCTCTGAGCTCATAAACAGTGTATTTAGCACTAATGCACCTTACAAGCATACTTCACAAACTCAGCAAATAACATGCATCATCATCTCCTCATATTTTTAAAGAGAGCTGAATATTTATGAGCATTGTTGTCTAAGATTTTACTAGTGCCTCATCCTGGTCCCTTAGACATCCTCTCCACCTTGTGTCCAGAGTTGAGTTTGATTCCAAAAACCCCAAGGTCATGTGTTTTTTTCTTTTTTTTTCTAAAAATCTCCATTATTTGAATGCAGTCACATTGCAGTTATAGCTGTTGTCCTCAGTTGTGATTTTTTTTTTGTTCTTCATACATCCAAAAAATTAGTGCTTACCCTTTAAGCTATAACTGTTATGTGTTTTTCAGTAGAAACAGATTTCAGAGATTTGTCAATGCCCAGCAGTCATATGAATCCAGAAGACAGCTGTAAACCAGCCTCTTATCTCTAGATTATATTCATCAAAGGCGATCTCTTGTAAATCCAATATTACACATTCGATGTTGATTACAATCCAGAGACTCGCAAGATGCTCATGAAAGAGTTCTGGCCAGATATGCAAGTCAGTGGCAGTGGATTCACGTCTTTTATGTCCAGATCTCAGTTGGGACCATGGCCTCCTTCGTTCCGACGGAGGGCATGAGGTTATGCTCAGACAGGAATTCCAGAGGAAACTGGACCAAGAAGCCTCGGATTTTGCGCAGCTCCTCCTGACCGCGGGCCGGGTCGGTCTGGGCCAAGCCCAGTTTTGACTGGTACTGCTCCAGCTCAGACATGTTCCTGACCAGAGACGAAGGTAGGCAGCGGAATACCTGCAGGAAAACACACATATAGCACTGCAAACATACTGCTGCCTTTAACTGAGGACCTTGTTTTTATCCACTCTATTGGCCTTGCTCTTGGAAAGGCAGTGTTAATCAGTCAGTCAGTCTGTCCATTACCTGGTATTAGAATGAAACATCTCATCAACTACTGCCATGATTTTTGCCACAAACATTTAAAGGACAAGTTAATTTTCTTTATCAGGTCGGTGTTAAAGCAATACTCAGATGCCAAAATGTTATCTGAAACATTTTTTCTTTGCTGCCGTCATTTATGTGGTTTATACCTCTCATAAAGATCCCTTTGCAAAATGCGTCCAATGGAAATGATGGGGGACAAAGTCCAGAGATTTCATTCTGTGCAAAACTGTATTTCTAAGTTTATCTTAACTTTAAATGAGGCTTTAGCAGTGTCAGTTAATCAAATGAAATGGATACACATTCCAAATTTACAAAACTTACAAAATATGTTTTGTGTTTCCTAGGAAGTGTTTCTTTGCTGAGCTGTGATGAAGGGATAGTAACACAAAAAGGGAATTTTTTGTGTTGATACCCACTGGATTTGATTAAATCCCTCTGCTAAAACTTCCTATCAGGTTCGGCTGAATGTGCAATGAATTTTTGCCGGACTGCTGATTTTGTTTTAAGACACACTTGAAAAACTGTAAACCCAGTACTCAGGTTGAGAGAGTACAGCTGATAGAAGTTGAACGAGGTCTGACTAAACCATCGCATCCAATCTACCTTCTCATAAATGGTGGCGTTGCGGCCGGCTGTGGTCATCCACACCTCCTTATAGAAACGATCACTGATAGGGTCAGACAGGTCAATGCTGGTGTCAGCGTGACCTCCAAGGATAGTCCTGTTCAGTCAGAGGGAGAAAGAGGGAGAAGGAGGAGAAGAGGAGGGAAATACAGCAACTCTAAATAAGTGGGGGAAATTATTCTACTTTATGTGTAAAATGTAAGTTAAGTTTCTAATGCATTTGTCACATTTGAGGATTTTTGTTTTTGTCCTGAGATTTACACTGAGCCTTCTGAAAAGTATATAAAGGTGTAAATGGCAAGATTAGACAAATCCATTCTAAAATCATCAGCCTTTTAAAATGCCACAAGTTTGTAACCTGCTCATCTACACACACACACATGCTTGCAAGCAGACACACACACACACACACACACACACACACACCTGAAGCATTCCAGGCGTAGCTGCAGTGCGTAAGGTCCAGCTTCATACTCCTGTCCGTCCATCACAGAAGCCACCTTTTCGGAGTCTTCAATGATCACCGCCACCTCACTGTCACGTTTACCCAGCATGCTTCTGTCATTGATGTTAGCAGAACCTGAAACACACACAATGATAATAATTCAACGATTTTATAAACAAGCAAGCTCATGCTCTTCAAACAGGTTCATCAGTTGAGACGTGCTGCCAGTGATGAATAAATAACACACACACACAAATGTGTATAACTTTGATTTAGCTTATTAATACTGTTTTGTCTATAGATGAACAACAAAATGAAGGAAGGCCTTTGAAGAAAGAGATGGATATTAGAGGGATTTTTTTTTTTAGCCTTTTGCTGACTGTTGTTTAAGTACTATGATAGTGAGCTGCACCTTATAAGCCAGCAGGTGGCACAACAGAGCTATCACACACAACACATGTTCAATTACTATTCACATGCACATTCCTTAGCTGCACACATGGTGAAAGAAAGATTAATAGTGCCGGGTTTTTGTATTCACCACATTTTGACGGTGTCAAGGCCGAGTGGTTAGTTACCTCGAATAGTAGCTGGTGAGAACAGCATAAGAAAAAATAAAAAGTACAAGAAGGTGTGAGAGGAGACTGGAGACGGACTAACCAATGATGACTTTGTTGTCATCCACGATGAGCATCTTGCTGTGGACGTAGATGAGCTCCGTGACCAGGCGTCCTTCCAGCTCGGCGTGAGTCCGCAGACCAGCGAAGGAGATGTAGTTCATCCAGTGGTCGTCCACTGCGAAACAGAAGAGAGGAGAGGACAGGAAGAATATCAAAGCCGGAAATGGGGAGGGAGACATTAGGAATATATAAGAGAAGAAGTTAGAAGTAGGAGAATATAATCGCTTTTCCAACTCGATCAAAACAGTTAATACTCTAGTTTATTCTTGTACTTACTCTCCTTTTTCAGCTGGGATATGATGGAGTGCTCTCCTCTAATCATGGTTCTGAGGCGACAAGAGATTTAAACTAATCAAAAAGTGTATAATTATTGTCTAAATACACTCATAGCTTGCATAACCTTGAAAGGAATTAACCACCACAGAAATTCCCCTTATGCTTTCTCATTTCCCTTCACTCTTCCTCTTTTCTTATAAAAGTCAGAGTCCCTCAAGCGCGTGTGGTTCACCTGTAGTTGAAGTGCATGACAGCCTGAATGGCATTCCCTCCTCCCGTTGTGATATCTCCCTCAAAGCCAGGAAGCAGAGGGGTGACCACGTAGACACGGTACTTCTTACCCTCCCTGTGAACGAAAACACACCAGTTACACACAGGCACAAGCTTTCATTGCTGTTCTAAGAATCCAAATTAGCAGAGAGAAAATAATCTCCTTCACACATGCAGCAAATAAAACTTCCTTCCTGAACGAAAAAAGGTTTAAAATAAAGGGAAGTACTTGTGTGCTCTGATGATCCTTTCGATGATGGCGTCTCCGATCTTGTTGTAGACCGTCCTGTTGTCGGCACAGCTGATGAAGAACTGGTTCTGAAAAGAGAGGAGGGAGAGAAACAGGCTTTCAGGCATTAGGCTTACAAGCGTGGTTTTCTGTTGCTGATTAATGAAGGTTTTCACTGAACAACGACATAATGGGAAACACTCACACAGACACAAATACAGACATCAAAGTGATTCTCAATGGAGCTATCTCATTACTGGCATTGTAAGTAAACCTCTGAAGGATTCAGCTTATATCAACATCAGTAGTTTAAAAGTACTGCCTAATAAACACGAGGGAACAGCTTTTTCCAATGACCAAGTGATATGAAACGTAACCCTCAAAACAGCATATGTCTTTTAATTTTCACATCCTGGTATCACAATGCTGGTTTACCTCTATGTAGATGTAGTGTTTGCTCAATGCGATGACCTGGATGTAGGCGTTATGAATGGACTCCTCGTGGTACTTTATGCCTGCTGACCAGTCTGACGCCGACCGCAACACCTTATATATATATATATATAAACACAGGAAAAAGGCTGCATTTTGCAATTTCTCCATCACCATCATGAGTATGTGTACTTACAGTAAGAACAGTAAGAACCAAATGTAGCAGAAATTAGAAGTGTTGCCTACAAGGCTGTGTTGATTACCCCTGTGGTTTTTGCAATATTTTCTATCTTGAAAAGCAATGTTTTCTGTTTCTTATCAGTCTTGTGTGAAAAACCTATTAACTACTGAAATTGGTTGCCTTTACCCCAAATTGAAAAGGCTGTTGTTTTTTTTTTTTTTTTTGTCTTGGATAATCCTAGCTTCTATTACAATCAAGGTTATAAATCATATATACAAAATAATTCAGTAAATACAAATTAGACACAGTGACATTATAACAGATACTTTCAAAAGTATTGAGGATCATCAGGGTAGTTTTGATTGATAAAAATGGAAAAGTTGTACATTGTTTTTACAGAGGAGCTAAAAATCAAACGCACAAACATTTAACAAGTGACACTAAGGGGAAAAAATAGCACTGTCTCTTAAAGCAACATGATGGATTCAGAACGGGATCTTCGTGCCCTTCTTATTTTAGTAAAACATTTCTCTCAAGGGTCAACCCCTTTCAGCTGAAGAACCTTAAGAGTCAGTGCCATGTGCAAACCTCTTGCAGTTATGTAACTTTTTGGCCCATGGAGAGTTTTTTTTCTAACACTCACTCCCTTTTATCTCTTTCCAGCACTGGGATGCAGAGGATAGTGCAGGAAAGTGGGAGTTTATATTCTTTGTGTTCTTGTCTTTTCACTGTAATTTTCTACTTAGTGGTACTTTTTGGGGTTTGGTCCATGGCTGTTTTTTCTTTTTGCCCCAGTGATTTACTGGTGTAAACTTAAGGATATAAACAACAATTCCCACCATAATTTTTGTTTTGTGAGTGCATTCAGCCAAAAAGGGCGCTTTGCGTGTTTGATTACCTGCACTTTGGCATTGAAGCAGTCGGGGACTCGGTATCTGAGCTCGTTGGCGCTGGAGTGAGACTTGGGCAGTAGGAATGGATAAGACAGCGAGCGATACTTTGGCTTCATGATCTGTAGGTGAGGCAGTTGGAGGATTTCAGCAGAGAGTGGGTACATATAGAGTCAGAAAGAGGAGAAACGGAAAAGATTAAAAACAGGAAAACTGAGGGGGAAAGCTGGTTCCATGGAAAACATAGATGTGGTGAGTAGGGTATTTTTTTCCACTGTTACTGACAAGCATTTCCTATGATTTAGCCAAATAAGTGTTTCCCTGCTTAAATTTAGCATTAAATCAACATTTTCTCCTGCTTGCTGTAATTACCTGAATAACCCTGAATTTGCCTTACTGTACTGTCAAAAAACCTCCAGTAATAGGCCTGTCAGACTCAATAGAAGGTTAAATTCTACCAACAAAAGAAACTTAAGCTTATGAAAGTCCCGGTTAAACAAGTTTAGCTTCAAGTTTTAATCCTGCTTTACATCCCTGTGTGTGTTTGTTTATGTATACGGTGTGTGTGTGTGTTTGTGTCTCTGTGTGTGTCTGTGTTTACGTTACCTTAGTGAAGTTCCAGCGCTGAATGAAGTGTCTGGCCACGTCCCTGGCAGCTCTGCCATGAACCACTGAGGCAATATCATGCCAAGGCATTCTGGTAGTGGTGTATCTGTCGATAAAGTCTGCAGGGAGTGGCAGAGACCCAAAAAAATTAGGAAAAAAGGGTGAAAATGGGAGAAGACATGAGAAAAGGTTGCCAGCAAAGCGATGGAGAGAGGACAAAGACAGATAAAAGAAATCACACAGCTCGAAAAGGAAAGAAGATAGAAGAAAGAAGCACAGCAGGGTCAGAGGGTTTGTTGCAGAGGGATCGAGAGGAAAAAGTGGAACATGTGTTTTAAGTGTTTTATGGTTCTCAGTTCTACTCCATATTAGTTTTTCCAGATGACTATTTCTTTCCATTACATTGGTATGACAGTAAAAAATTGTGAGTCTAAGAGTAATCTCAAATGAAAAGAATTTGGAAGGGAGCTTTTCAGAGTAAGACCTAAATAAGAAAGGGTGTGAGTGTGTGTACCAGACCGTCAAAAGGTTTCTCCAGCTGGATCCAGTCCTTGTAGACGAAGTTGCAGTAGTCTTTTCCATGCCAGAAGCGAGTGTTGCCCTGTAATTCTCCAACACCTGTCTTTAGGCTTCGCACGGAACCACTTCCTACACAATTACAGAATGATAATATGATGGTAAATGCAGTGCCTTTATATCAAAGATATCTACAGTGTGGCCAAGATTCACCTACTCTGCCCCACGCCAACATACTGATGTAGAGGTGAAGGGGGTAGAGCATAGTTTGTTTTTTTTGCAAAAACAGAGGATTCTCAACTTATCCTGTGAAGCTCTCACTCTGATTCTTTCATATTCTCTCTCTTTCTTCTCATACAAACTTACCCGAACTGTCCACACTGCTGACACTGTCCGCATGCTGCAGAGTGTGTTTATGCAGGTGTTTGTACAGGCTGAAGCGCGCCCTCCTATTGCGACCGATCCCCTTCAGCTTGGGCAAGTCCACCGGATCGCTGGGCGGCGTCCCCTGTCCATTGCTCTGGGAGACAGAGGACACGCCCTTAGTGGACGGAGTATCGGTGGAGCCACCCTGAGGCCATGAAAACAAAAACAATGTCAATTTCATTGTGCAGGTTAATAGAGTGAATAAGGGCAGGTTAAAATCACAATTAAGAGCTATAGGTATCATGTGTGTGTGTGTGTGTGTGTGTGTGTGTGTGTGTGTGTGTGTGTGTGTGTACATGTATGAAAGTGCTGGAGGAACGGTCGTGGCTTTATTAAAATCAAAAGGGTCGATTCCCTTGGGAGTATATAAACATTGAAATATAGGATATCTTGTGTAAAAAGTTTTTCAGGCCCCAAAACATCAGGATTTATCATCTGGAATGAATGAAGGTTTGTTGAAAGGCTGTACTTAAAGAAAGTTTATTCAAAGGTCTCAACCTCTGCGGGGCACTAATGTGCCAAAATTCATGGAAACTTTCACGTTCATATTGATCTTACTGTCCAGTAGCTGTTTAGAAATCTTACTCAGGGCCGAAGAATTGGCTGAGCAGTCAAAGCCCTGCAAATCTAGGAGAGGCATTTAGCTTTTGTTGGATTAAGGTTGAGTAAATAAAGATATTGACTGTAACATCAATGGTGTAGAATATGTGTCTGCTTCAGTGTGTGTTTGATTAAAAATGAAGAGACTTTTTCAATAGCTGGCACTGTAGAAATGTTTGCTCTGTCTGTTCTGTATTCATACACACAGACAGTCACCACAGGGTGTTACTGGGGGTACGTGCAGCACCACTTTATCATTCTCGTATTTTGAAACTGTGTGAGTCTGAATGAAATAGCTTTCTCCACTTCTACACCTCTTCTTCCTCCTACTCGTTCCCCAGGAGGTTGGAACCGCATTCATTGCCTGTAAATCCAAAGGGAGGACAGGCAATCTTAATCATCAGTGTGTGTTTGTGTGCCTGACCTGCTCCAGGGCCACTGAGCGAGTCACGCTGCCGACATCCGTGAGTCGGTGCTCTCTGTCGTCCCAGCGACCGTACGCCAGGTCGATCCCACCCACGAAAGCCACTGATTGGTCAATGACGACGATCTTCTCGTGATGTGCCCAGAGATAGACGGAGGAAGAGACGTGGTCTGGATGACGCATCACCTGGACCACAAACATAAAACACAGCATACCTGTATTCAGATATCAGGACAAAATAAACATTTGGCATTGCAAAAAAAAAAGGAAAAAAAAAAGATTAATTAAACTTTTTCCAAAAACCCAATTTCCATACACATAATCCCTTCATTTACCTTAATGTTAGGGTGCATGTGCATGAGGGTCCTCTTGCTGTAGCCTGAGTTGATGCCCAGGGCAAGCTCCACCTCCTTATACAACATCACAAAGATGCGCACTCCCTGTTGCTGTCGGCAGAAAATTCATACATTCTTACTAATTAACACTTGACCGTTGGTGAAAGAAGTACTGAGATCTTTTACTTGAGTAAAAGTAGCAATACTACACCGTAGAAATCCTTTGTTACACGTAAAGGTTCTCTTTATTTGAAGTTTCAATAAAGTAAAAGTAAAGAAATATTGGCAACAAAATGAGTATTGAAAGTAAAAGTAAAACCAATTAGGCAGCACACATTATATTTTCTAAACATTATTCCCGATGTATTAAAAGCTGTATTTAAATGTTGTAGCCAGTCTACCACAAAGAAGCAATGGAACCAAAAAAGGCAAACCCATCTCTCATTGTGAAGGAGTCTGTTTGTTTCTGTGAAGTCCTCAAACCATTCAAATGGTAATTTCCCCCCCTATAATGTCGTCAGCCTAAAGCCAACTTACTGCTTTGCGTTTGAGGATACAGTCCAGTCTCCATCTGTTGCCCTCCACCACAGGTCTCTTCAAGAAGATCTCTGGACTCAGCCTGACCAAGAGTGAGAGACAGAGGCAGATACAAGGAAACAGAGATGCATAGAAAAACAGATTGAGAAAAAAAATATATCTATTCCCCTCAGTCAACAAAGAGAATCCATCATGACAAAAAAAATAAAACACAGTAAAGGAAAAGGACGAAAAGGAATGTTCACATTCATATTTGATAGCTACCAGCACATTCTATGCACTGTACGTATTACAGATGTGACATGATGATATACTCTCATGAGTCACTGACATTGGCATCCTGAGCTCACATCCTGAGTATCACAAGGCCACGCATCACACAGACTGACACCTCATTGGTTGAGACCACAAGCCCAGTGATTACTGCCGTGGAACGGAGGCATTGCAGCCACGTCAAAGAGTCACACATTTGGCTCCAAGGGGCCGTTAACAATTGCAGTTGAAATTACAATGGCAGTAATATAACTGTGTCAGTGGATTAAAGTACAGCGTTTATTTCCCGTTTGAAAACTGCATACAAAACACTATCAAAAATCTAAAAGGTAGAGAATAGTGATAAGATTTAACTTCAGAGACAAAATACAGGCAAGGAAAAGTCACTTTGCTATGCATTGCAGTTTGAGTCGGTTCTTGATATTACATTAGATTTGAATCTCATTTGTTGCAACACCATCTCCGAGGACGATGTATTCTCAGGGTATTATCATTCATTTTAGGTGTGATCATCATCTGATTTTAGGTGAAATATTTTTTTGTTTGTTAGTTTTAAAAGTAAGTATTTGTGTTTTCCCAATTTCAACACTATTCTGATTTTAATCATTATCGTATACATGTATAAGATGCCTCAAAACAATTCACAAATGGAAGGACGCACATGCATGCAAGCACACATATGAAGTGCATAGTGACACAACTATACATGATCATTTCTCAGGTGGTGAGCATGATTCAAGACAGGTACAAAAAAAGTTAATAAATTCAGTAAACTCAGGAGAGACAGAAAGTGACAAAGGGAATGTAGCAGAAGTGTAAACAGACAGGGAGACTATATCTTTCTGTCAGTGTATTTCTATTCCTGGTGTGTGGTTGAGGGTGTAATTAGAGCCAGTGCCACTCCAGTTCCTTGCAGAGAGCAAGGACTTGTGGGTAATACAAATGTAATGTGTAACAGCATGTACTACACTAACTGGGTGTCGGTGTCAAGTTGTTAGCTCATTCTTTTGCAAGAGTCTCATGATGGTCTGGTGTTTACCAAAACACTGAAATAAGGCATTACAACTATTCTAAACTGTGGCCACCTGGTGCATGATACTACTACTACACATAACTTATTTTTTTGTTTTGTTTAAAAGGAAACTCAACGAGGCACCTTTAACTCAGGTTTTCTGGTATTGCGAAACTAGCTCTCTTTTACGCCGGGTAGTTCACCACGGTAACGTATGCTGCAAAACTAACCTAAGCTTCAGTTCAGATCATCAGACTAAAACATGTTCCCCAAAGGGGTTTCAAAATAGATAAATTCAGTCAGGAATTGATAATAAAGAAACGAGTGATGAAGAGCAATGATGTCAGATGACTCGGAGAGAGCTGGACCAAGGTGAATTCACTTCAAAACATAGGCCCTGGGTGTTTTGGGTTGTTTTGGTGGGTGTGAAAGGGGCTGTACTGAATGTTTACGTGTTAAGACAGATATGATTCACTGACTCGTTTATTTCATGTCTGTGATATCACACTTCAGTAAAGACAGCAAACACTCTTTACACTCTTAACCATCATGTACGTTGTACACAAAATACACATCTAAAACTCACCACCAGTCAGTGATAAAAATTTCCTCTTTAGCCTCCTCCAAAGCATCAGCCACATCCTCCATGTAAGACTTTCCATTCACGAACCTGCAGTTAAAATATTACACTTACTTTGAGTAACCTGGGAAAACAGACAAGCATATGAAGTGTTTTCCTTTAAACCAAATACAGTAAATGGGTAACTACTACTGCTGTTTCATATCTCACTGTCCAACAGTGTGTTGGCTCAGAAATACCACAGAATCACAGATATGTCATCAGAAGACTGAAAAAAGAAGCATGACAGAAAGGTGTAATGTGAGTACATCTGCCTGTTCATTTTCCTGACTTTCTTAACTTTGACTACACTCATAGCTGTGTCATCATGACATAACTGTTCTTTAAACATTGTCTTTTTCCGTCAGCTCAACAGAACCACAGAAGTTTTTTGTTTTGTTTTTTTTTCCCACCTCAGGCTATGAGCTGAAAGCAAGGACGGCGTAATGATTAAATTATCACACTGATTTTTCTGTATCGCAGAATCTGCCAGCTGTGGATGTGAGAATGCAAAAAAAAAAAAAAAAGAAGACCTGAAACCTGGCAAAGCAGCTAAAAGACAAATGTCTCAATACATTCCCATAGTTACCAGTGGAAGTTTAACAGAGGAAGGCAGATAAAGATAAAATAGGCTGGAAGTCCGTGTCTTTTTGAACTTTATTTTCTCTCAATTGCGGAGGTTTTTCTTTTTTTTTTCTAAAGAACGTGATTATACCTATCTTATCTTTCGGATCACACGCCAACATCAGTGACAGCTCCATCCGACATGCTCTAACACAGTGTACTTACCATTTGGCAAGAATGTTTTCCTGTTCCTGTGCAAATGAGCCGAAGCGGTGATCCCGCAGGAAAGCCTTCCCATGATTCCTCACAAAGCTCTCGATGCTCTGACCCCACCAGCGGGCGTGTCTGTAGCTGCTGCACTTAAACACCAGGGTCCTGCAAACAACGATGTGCACAGATACAAAACACAGACGCAGGAAAATAAAAATACATACCTTTGCTCAAGTAGTTATTTTATTTGGCACAGCCTGAAACACATTGATGCTAAAAAAAAATGAGGCAATTCTGACTGAATGCAAAGGGATTTGTGTTTTCCTTTAGTGAGATAACTGAGCTTGGTAATCATTCCTAAAATTAAATAAGCCCTGTGTTTAGAGCATTGGAAAGGAAAGGACTTAAAAAAACAGCAGACTCTTAAGAGAAGCTTTAAGCAATGTAGCGGTAATTGTAAACACAATTTTGCTCATCAGTTAATAAAAAGCACCTGGTCCTGGTACCAGTGCTTAAAATTTTTAGACCAGGGGTTCAGATTAAGAAAATCATACAGGGGGAAGGTGAGGCACCTTCTTCACTAGAATGCAATGCAGCTTCATTTCATTTTCTCCACCCCTGCTATTGATTTAATGCTCTCCAACAATATTAAAACCCACAAATGGGAACAAAACAAGTTTACGTCTGTTTTTGTAGAACATTTCTTGAAAGTCTTTTTCTTTTACTGCAGGAAACCACAGTGTAAGAACTGAGTGAGGCAGGCTGAAGACAAACGTGGTACCTCATTTCAAAATATCCCTGTGGAATGAAACTCTTATCTGACAGTGTCAGAGAGTCTAAGGGAGGATTTTCCTTTTAACCGGTGTTTAAGTGGCATCAGCCTCAAAATCCGCTTTGAAGCTTCACTCAAAAATAATGTGATTACTCCTTGTGCATCTGCTACAAAATGCAAGCGTTCAACTGTGCACACACACACACACACACACACACACACACAGAAAGAAATTTAACCTGGAGAGGCTATCAATCCGGACTCCATGTTTGGTCTCTGTGTCTTTGGAGTCCATCTTGATGCTGAACTCTTTATCCACCAGCAGGACGAAGGAGATGGCCCCTGACTCTGGCTTCATGTACAGCAAGCAGGAGTCTTTCACCACCAGCCAGCTGAGCACACACACACACACACACACACACACACAGTGGTCATTTTTATGGTCAGTGTCATTATCAGGATTTCTGATTTGTGTGCTTATGTAAAGTTCTCTAGATATCCACTTATTCCTGTGGACTGCTTCTTATATATCTTGTTTTAAGGAACGAATGTAGGAAGAAAGTCATCATGGGGAAGTAGGTGGACGGGCCGAGCATTTCAAACGTGTGGGATTTTTCTGTGTTGTCTTTATAAAATAACAATAAAAAGCGCTCACATAATGAATTGGCTTTGATAAGGAGAAATAAAGAGAAACAGATGATGAGAGAGGCAAGTGTGTGCCAGTGAAGATGCCATTGAAATTTTGTTAGCAAACTACAAAAAATATTTGAATAAAAATGCACATGACAGCCAGAAATAACCCTTATTAATATGATATTATTATATATTTTTTTTAATATGCAATGACTGGTGACTCTGTTTTGACACTTTTTTGTTTTTTCCAGTTTTAACACCTACATCCTGACAGCTTCCTGCCAGTTTGGGTCTTTAATGTTTCATTTCTTTTGTACGTAACATCCATCACTCCTACATTTTCAACAAGTTTGCCAGTTAACATAAATTTTTTTTTTAATTCTTGTGATTATTGCCTAAAAGATATTCAGAAACTTCACTAGTAAACTATTGAAGTTTCTCCCTAACACTCCGCTACTGGTTAGGAGAGAACTAAAAAAACATCGCTACCTTAATTTAAAACAAAATGTGCTTAATCTATTTGCATAATACCATGTGCAACAAATAAAAAAGGCCACAATAGTAATATTCAGTATTCAATTAAATTCAAAATACTTTATTCATCCCCCAAGGGCCATTTCTGGGAGAATAAAAGAAGCACAAACATAAAGACAAAGAGACAAAGAAAAAAGTAGATAAAGAGAAAGAATGAAAGACAAGGACAGAGGTAGTCACACACCGCCTGGACCAGCGGTAGCAGGCTTGGCTCTGACCACAGCAGTTCATGCCAGGGATACGGTGTCCGCCCGAGCGCTTATAGATCATCCCTTCCCTGATGGAGACGCAAAAAAATTGTTACATACCTTCTGGAAAACAGGGATTTAAAAATATAATATGAGACTTATGTAAAGGAACTAATTCCAAGAATGTGTTCCCAGGATATTTAAATAGGAGATTCATTTTAATTCTCTATATTTCAGCTCAAGTGCTTCACTTCGAATGATTTAGTGTTGGTCCTCCTGACAAAAAACTGACAGAATTGTTTATAGAGGGAACTGAAGGGACTGAAGGAAGAGAAAATGCTCACATTCCTTTGGGTCCTAAATCGTGAATGAAAGACAACTGGCTGACGTCAATGAACTCCATCTGAGAATAGACAGGGAGAGACAATGAGGGGCTTAGAACAGTGACACTTGTACAGACACATAAAAAAAACCCAACAACTTGATACATGCTCTAGATTAAATCTGACGCCGGCAACTATTGTGTTCACACAGGCAATTTCCACCGCGACACGCATCATCCACCTTGAGGCAATGTGACTCTTCTTAAATTATCACAACATCTGTTGTCACCTCAGATATTAACTTGTATTGAGACAGAATGATGCACAGCATTAATATGGCAGCAAACAGCAGGCCCGATGCTATGACTGAACGTAGTGTGGCACTATTTCAAGGCTCATTCCACCATAAGGCTAAAGTAAGTAAGGATAAGGATAAAGTATAGTGTGCTAATATTATATAATATATAATATAAGATGGTACTGATAGTAAGTAACCTCCCTATTTTGCAAATGAGAAATAAAGTATAGTAACAATCTTTAAATGTTTTGCAAAAAAATAAAAAATACTGCAAATCAATACAGGTTTTGTCATGAAAAAAGAAACAGTGTTTTATGTTTCTCATTGATACACTATTTTTATCCAGGGCATTTAACTTGCTATTAGGGGGAGCTTAAATGGGCAGTAATAATATGCTTTAAATTCCTGCGGTGTGTCAACATAAAACAGACACACTCTCATGGGTAAACACATGACTGATCTGTGCAAACACTCAATGTTCCTGGGTATTTGTAGTACATGACACAATACATTTGGCTCATAACTAGAGAAACTTATACTGCACAAAAGATTTGTATAAACTGGAACTTCATAATGAGGTTAAGTGTCACAGCTTGCAGTATGGTTACTCACAGTATGGTGATATTTGCGGTACATGGCCATCTTCAGCAGCTTGCTCAAATAGTCTTCTAATTGTCTCTGTAGGAACACACAGACTATATTTTGACCACTGTGAGTATTGTAATGACAAAATCCATGCATATAAACCCCAACATGCACACACACACACACACACACACACACACACACACACACACACACACACACACACACACACACACACACACACACAAACAGAGGCACACAGTCAGAGGGTGTTTTACAGGATAGATGGACGGGCAAGGAGTCAAGTACCATGGCAACAAGCGAGTGCCTGGAGAGCTCCCTGCTAGAAAGTTAATCATGACGAGAGTGAATTTTCAAAAAAAACAAACAAACACACAAACAGACGAACATAAAAAACGGCAACACTGAACGCGCCTGGATGTGTACCTTCCTGCTGGAGACCTGTTCCTCACGCACCAGCTCATCTCCCCCGCCGCGGGGGGGCATCCCACCTCACCTCTCTTCTCTTTTTTCTTCCTCTCCCTCACTGTGTGGCTGAGACAGAGAACGGAGGTGAAAACCACGGCGTAAAAGGTCCAAGGGGCGCCAACGTTCTACGCGTAGGGAGCGCTTGTCAAAGAACGCAAGCGTCCGACACCGTTTGAGGCTGTGTCGTCGTTTCTTTTCAACCTTTGCCTGAAGATAAAAACCCAGTTTCATTGGCTGCTCAGGAATTGAGCTGATCATTTTACGGTTTACCCCGAGGTTAGAATGTGTTTACAAAAGCAAATTAAAAAAGCTTGAACACACTGACATTAGGCTGACTCACTGTTCTCCTAATGCATATCAACCAGCAACGATTATTATTTTTTCATATGAAAGAACAACTACCAACGCGATCCTGAAAATCGGTCTCTACTATGAGATACGCAGCAAAATGAACATGACAGACAGAGCGAGACAGAGCAGGGCAAAAGAAAATCCAATTAAAATCCAAGGGCAAAATTCTTTTGTTTCCAAGTGTGAACGTCATCAGCGAGAAAGAGAGATGGAGGGAGGGGAAAAGAAACAGAAAAATAACAGATAAAAAACCCCAAAATGTCCATTAGTTAAGGTACCGTGCTGGACGGTTAGCAAAAATTCATAAATTAAAAAAGGTAGCATGGATATATTGTCAGAAACAATGAAGGAATAGTTTGACACTTTGGGAAAATACACTTCCTCATTTCCTTGTCAAGCGTTAGAGAGGCTCAATAGCTTAGCTTAGCATAAAGACTTGGGAAACAAGCTAGTCAGCACGCAACTCCCTGTAAAACCACAACTTCTTTTTACACCTCTTTATTGATTAAACAAAAGAGGTTTAACTGTTTGATTTTTACAAGTTTAGATGAGCTAGTAGGCAGAACTTTTTTTAAACTCTGAAGAGGGCCCCATTGCTTCTCCATGTTTGCAGTGTTTATGCTAAGCTAGGCTAATCACCTGCTAGCCTCTCGCTTCATATCCAGTGTTGAGACCTGAGAGCGGAGTTGATGGAAATGTCACACGGTTCTTCTGAGATGTTAATCATACCCAGTGCGTGTATATGCAGCTGCGAGTGCGCGTATACTTGTATTAATGACGCTGAAAAACGATCCTTACACAAGGTCACATTTTACGGACCCGCAATCCGTTTGAGAAGATAAAGCTCAGGAAAAACTTACTTATTAAATTTAGTTTTCAGCTTATGTTTAGGGTAAGTCTTCATCAAAAGAATGTAAGTCAGTGCAATGGGTCATATGCACTGGCACACACATCTAAACTTGTGTTTGTAGGTGTGCATGTGCAAGTCCATGTGGGAATCCAAGCGTTTGTGTGTGTGTGTGTGTGTGCATGAGTGTGTGCATGTGTGCGTGAGTGTGTGTTTGTGTGTGTGTGTGTGTGTGTGTGTGCGTGTGTGTGTGTTTGTGTGTGTGTGTGCGTCTGCATATGCACCAACCTGCGCGATGGCAGCGGTATCCTCATGAAGGTCTTGTATGTCCTCAGCTCTCTGTGTAGCTCGATGAAATGTTTCTCCTTCCTCTTTATCACCCAGGTGAACTCACCATGCTTCAGCTCAATCTTAAACACAGCTGGCAGAGACTACGGAGACACACACACACACACACACACACACACACAACAGTGAGTGTGTTTTAGAGAGAGAGAGAGAGTGAGAGAGAGAGAAAGGGAGAACATGCTTTTATCAAAAAATGAAAATACTGAGGTTTAAATACAGCATATTTGTTAGTTGCTTTGGAAATCGGCATGTTAGGGGCAAAAGTTAAAATTCAGGCATATTAAGAATTATAAATAAAACTTATTTTAGTCATCTTTTAATAATGTTTGAAGCATTTGGCTCACAATCAGCATCAAATTCTAATATTAAAAAAATAAATAAACTTTGAGTAAAGAGTGCAAAGTGGGATAGCATGGCAAAAATAGGACAGTAATAATATTTGAAACTTTGCAAAACATTGCAAATAATTTTAATGTATTTTTCAACACTGTGAGCAGCAAGAGCCACGTAGAAAGTATAAAATAGTGTGTGTGTGTGTGGGGGGGGGTGTTCTGATTGCATAGGTGTGTGCAGCACCTTGTTGACACTCCTTTGGTGAGAGAGGTTGAAGCGGTCCTGGGCGGTTGTGAATCTCTCCACCTCCAGGAACCGGACAGTAATAGGCACGGTGGGGAGGTAAACCTTAGCACTGGCCTCCTTAAAGCCCACCGTTTCATACACCGCTGAAAATTGGATACAACAGTCCCCTAGGAGAGGGAAAGAGGGGCGGGCGGTGAGTGTGGTTTCGCTCTGTAGGAGCTGCTTAGGTGCGAGTAGGCAGCAGCACTGAAAAGTCGGCCTTTGCTCAAGATTTTCATGCTTTGCTAGTTTGCAGTGTTGGGTCAAATGTTCCTGTTTATTCTGGTATTATTCTGGTTAAGTCTGTGAGATCTGTATTCTGTAAAGAAAAAAATCCACCCTCATACTCCTGCACTGTCAGATTCCAGTTGAAATATCTTCTTTTTACCCTTATTTCCATATGGTTATAGAATGTGAACCCTCAGTCTCTTAAGTATACCTGGGATACTACTCCTTAATTTATTACATTTCCCAGCAACCCTAGGAACAGCCCTAAGGCGATGGTCACAAACTAATTACTTTGGGCATAAATTGCCATATAAATCTTTTCTGTGAATGATGAATCTGGTTCGTAGTCTGAAAAGTTAGATTTTCTGTTTATTTAGTCTCCTCAAGAGTTTGCATAATCTTACCAAATTAACTGTTTTTCGCTGGAATTACGGGTTGCTTTGTTTTGTTTGATTGGTTTTTAATGATTTGCCAGGTATTCTTCAGATCAACAGTGTTCAAAATGACCGCAAGCACAGCATGTGTTTGTATAACTCAGGGTTTGTGCATTGTTATGGGCTATTTTCTTCTATGTGTCATCTTATTCTTTGGAGGAATTATGGTGAGATCATATTACTTGGGGCAGACAGAAAACGTGCAAACACAGGCGCACCTAAGTAGTTTTGATCATAGTCGTTCTCCTCTCCATCCCCTATATCCAGCTCTCTGGCGTCCAAGCTTTCCACGAGGTCGGCCATGTTGATACCGTCGTGTACGTCCGCGGCCGCTTTGGCGTCGAAATCCTCCGAACTCACCAGGTTGAGTTTACTGGTAGTTGGCTGATCCTTTCCCAGCATGTCTAACAGTTAGCCCCAAGAGCAGGGCGCACCTAGAGGAGGGGAGAGACGATCGAGATGTAATCGAAAGCACCTGGTGATACTATGGTTGTGATGTGGAATAAATACAACCTTTAGAGTATGTTGGTTTGCTTGTCTTTGTCTATGCTGTGAGATGTGTGACTGTTATGTGAGTGCACCAACAATTCCACAGAGAAGTGTCATTCGACTTCTAACCTCCTCGTGATTTTATATCGATCATGGCCGGTTACACAAGACCTGGATGTTCTATCATAAGATTCCCACAAGGACCGCAAGTATGCAGGCACTTACTAAAAACAACAGACACCTACTGTAGACACAGTCGTAACAGGTTTCAAGGTCACATGTGGGAAGCATACTACATACAGCAGTAATAAAATGTAAATTTGTGCCAACAGTCACCTTATCTGGTGACAGAATGGAGATGCTGAACAAAGGATCTGTTCCCTGTTTTACAGTATAATTACAGCCAAAAATTTTGCTTATATCAAACTCTAGAAAGAAACATTGTAAATATCGTTGGATTACTTTTCGCGTGTACGGCTAAGTATCAGCAAGAGACAACATGCTGGGGGAGAACATAGCCTAATAAACCGGTCCAGAAACCTCCCACAGACGTTCAACTTGCTTGAGATCTGATGACTGCAAAGGCCAAAGTGTACTGCGCTGAGTATTTCTCATAATTACCATGCTGACGTCATTTACTAAATTGCCTTGATTCATTTTTCATTTGCAGATTTCTGTTCACTTTATCTAAATCAGTAACAAAAAAGAAAAGAATATCTCATGCAAGTATTTTTTTTTTCTCCAATATCTTATCTGGCCCTGGAGCAGCACTTGAAATAGGCTTTTATTTGTTTTGAGATATATTTTCGTAGCCTGAGGAGGCTAAGTGTCAGAACAGACAAAAACATTGTGGTAAATAAACTATTTTCTGGAATGTTACGCTTGTTACGTTACGTTTGACAACCGAGTAGATTTGAAAATGAAGCACCTTAAACTGCAGCGAGACCACTCTATCCATAGGACAGAGGAGGAGTGCTATTGGTTGACTACCGAGATTGAAACAGATTAAAGTTAAAGATCTTTGGAAATTACTTTCCCAGTTTGGCATGTGTCAGTCACTATTATGGTTTGTGACTCGCAGACTTGCAGGTCTCTGCTTTCTCCAAACCGTATGCGGCATTTCTCTTTGACATTGCTGCCATACTTTGTGACTCTCTGTCAGTGCTGTGTCTCAAGAGTGGATGGCACTCGTGGGAATGTGAGATGGCAATGAAGTAATGTCGGTGATGTAACGTGCCTCCACACTGAGTAAGACCTCACAAATCACAAATCACACACATACATGCATACAATCACCCATACAGCCCATATGAATTTGTGCGGTCATGCTACACTAACATAGCACTATAGTTATAGCATTTGTGCATGTAACAAAGATTGTGAAATTTAAACAGTGTTCAATTAATTCACCAGTATAAAAAGAAGGGAACTTCAGCTGGAGAATAAACAACTGTTGAGACACCAGAAACCAGTAAAACCTGAAGGAAAATCGTGTATTACTAACACGGGGCACAGGCAGGATGTGGGAAATAACAGAGACACAAAGAGAACTACATTTTTAAATCTTTAACCTTTCAAGTGCAAGACGGAGACCAGATAAAAGAAATCCCCTATCACATACTATACCACCAAGCAGAACGTTTAGTCATACGAGACTCCCCATGCTCATGTGGGCCATTAACAAGCCTCCCAGCGTCAAGATGAAGTAAAAACTCGGGAGGAGAGGGGAATAAGTCAAAGCAGAGAAAGAGAAGCTGCGTTGGCAGACAGAGAGACTCTAAAAGAAGATTTCACAAAAGGACAGTTTTAGTATAGTTTAAGATTGACTCTAATTTTCTTTACTTTATGCGCTCCCTGATATGCTGTACATCCCTGTGGATTTCCGCAACCTCTCATGTTAAATCCCCTACTTTCCCTTGATCCTTGTGGAAAATAAAAGCTCTCTGCTGTATTTTAAGTTAGATGTGAAACAATGTGGTCCACAAAGAAATGCTAGGCCCTCATACTGGCTTAACTTGGTATTGATTAACAGAACTCCAGAGGATGTTGACATGACCCTTTAGTTAAAAGATATTTATTTTGAGGGAAGGAAAACATTCGAAGCAAAAATCTGTGTTTACAAGGAGCCAAGATGGCCCCCGCTATCGTATCCCAGCTCACTGTGTTCCAAAGTGTAAGCATTAATATGAAGAGATGGGGAGAGTTTGTTTAAACATGTAAACATCTGGCAGCATTCTGACAGAGTGAGGATGTAAAGCAGTCAGTATCTAAATAAACTAACCACATCTGCACACTAAGGGTTTACAGCAAATGTGGCCTAAGGGTTTCAGAGATAGCAACTGCACAGCCGTGACGAAACAAAACAAAAGCACGGAGTTTAGCAGTGGTGTCCCAATGATTCAAATGTTTCAAGCGGAACCATTTAGTCACTGTCCCCATTTCAAGGGAAATCAGGGGGAAAAAAAAGGGCAGTGGTTTAGGTTCTCCTTATTTTGAGGTCAACTAGGAGGAGTAGCACCAAAGGATGAGGTTTCAGTGATTCATCAGATTTCCAGGCAAGCTGGGGCAGGAGCAACACATGAACACAAGTCATCGGTCCCTGTACACTCAGCGAAGGCAAAACAAGTCACATGCTCAAAGGCACATAGTTTTACAAGTGACTACCTTCAACTGACTAGATTCATTTAGGGTGCCTATAATGTCTATATTTAGCATTCCCATCAAGGTCTTACAGTTTAATCTATCTTATATGACCCATCTTAAAAATACACTCTGCTCAAGTACGGAGGATGAAATGTCCTTATCTCCCTGCAAAAGTGCTAAATTCTTCTATTTGTAGCTAAAAATGGTCATGAGGAAAATAACACAAGCGCATACAGTGACAGATAACAGCCTGACAGTAAACAGTCCCACTCCACTAAACAAGATCCAACATGCTCACATAGTCAGAGGAGCCACCAGCCGTCACCAGTGGCTCCGAAGCAACTGCATGTCTGTCTGTTTCCACTTGTCCCAGTTTAACCACTTAGTCTTTTCATTCGGTCATTTTCTCATTCCTTTCTTTTTTCCCTTGGATATGGATTTTTTTTACAAGTTTATAAGTTTAAAAGAATCATTCTGAATGGATTTTTTTCTAATGACCATGATCTAGAATGAGCTCATTTTAAATCATTCTCAATCATGGCCATTTGTATTAATCATTTGAGGAACAAAATATAATAATTTATACATACAATAAGGTGTAATTTAACTGGGTGATTTAACTGGGTATTTTTGTTGGCAGCATTTTGAACGTCACACATTTTCGCATTCCCGAGCAGAATATGTTTGTCTCTCGCCGAGTAGGCACCGGCTCTAAAAAGCTGCCTTTGCTCCATCACACTTGTGCCTTTGCAACAACAGTGTAGGAAAAGCTTTATCACACAGCTTAAAATGGTGAGATATCTGTATTTGTCCTGTGTATTTTACCTATTGGCTTTTGATGCTAGTCAAACAACTGTAGGGATATTAAAATAATAAAGCATGGAGGTTACATGATGCGACCAAAAACCTCTTTGCTAGTTTTTTAATCAAAAAAAGGACAAGACCATGCAGTTGTGCAGCAATCTTGATAAGTCTATGGATAAATATTTAACAACGTATACCTGTAAAATTAATTAATTCCAAAGCCACAAAAAGGAAAATGAAATCAAAATGTCAAAAAAAGGAATTTTTTGCTTTTGATCATTAAGAATCAACATGACTTTTGGTCTTTGTGGATCAAAGCTGCATCAGTTTCATTAAATTCAACAGTGCAAGTTGGTTGAACTTTGGTGCAGACAAGTCATGATCTTGAGTTCCAGAAGAAGTATTTATGACAGAGCGGTTATCACCCTGCTCTAAGAATACCCATGACCCACCACAGGCCTGACCCCCCCCATAGAGTTTAACTGCGAGGGGAACATGGAATTTGCAATGGGGTTTGAATGTCTGCATGTGTAGACTCAGAATACATGTACACATGCAACTGTGTCCATATAGCTTGACGGGGGAGGGTAGAAAGAAGATGTAATGGAACTAGGAGTTTGGAGAAGTTATCTCTCTACTCCATTCTAATGGAGGACTGCCTACTTCCTGCTTCCTGTCCTGTTGTCATGGTGATAGTTTTAAGCCGAAAGCTGCTTATATGTAAGTATCAACAGAAGCAGCTAAGAGCGTACGCCTCCCCCTTTATGTGCTCGCATCCCTCTTAAATGTCACTTAGTTGGAATCAATGCACTGTGAAATCATAGATGAAGAAATGAAAGAATGTTGAGTGGGAGAAGAACTGCAGAGGTCTGGTAGAATCTGGCAGAAAAAGAAAATGGAGGGAAAAAAATGATGGCATAATGCAAAGGAAAGTGGGAAACTGTCAATCCTTTCAACATGTGACACAAGTTTGGTTCCAACTTATAAAAGGTCTTTTTAAGAGGTTTTTACAATTTAATTAATGGCATTATTCATGGTTTAAATGCTTCATGGATCACTTATAGCCATTTCCTTACTTGCTTTGTGCTTAGTGCTTTAAATCATCAGAATGCTCCAGTGGATCGTTTGAATTCAGACCTTCTAGAAAACTGCTGCAGAGCATATCTACTTGTCTGTCTATAGATAGAGAGATAGATAGATACTGATAGATATATGCCGATACCATTCTCATGTTGAATATGAAGGAATAAATATGAAGCTACTACAGCAGCCGGATGGATTCGCTTAGAACAAAGACTTAAAAAAAGGCTTTGGAAAATACCTAAAATATGCATATTTTCTGCATTGCCTATGAGAAGGCTAACACTATTTTTACGTCTGTATGCTAAATATCACTCTAGAGCCAGGAGGCAATTAGCTTAGCATAGCATAAAGACTGGAAACAGTCGATCCGGCTTTGTCCTACAGCACAACAACAAAAAAAAAAGAATCCACCCACTGGCGACCTTAAAGATCTTTAATTAACATATCTTGTTATATACTGAAGTGTAACACAACAATTCTCTGTTTTACGGCGGGTTACGTGCCAGACTCTTCCTTGGCTCAAAGCAGTTTCCAGGCAACCAGCGGAGGCTGCCTCGTTTGTCGCTGCTCCAAGCGATGATCCAGTCGTGCCATTTCTACACTCTGGGTTTTGAACGAACTCAACAGACAGGATATGATGCTGCTGATTATCGATCTTTACAGTTTGCATGTAGTAGGATTTTGTAACCACTGGTCAGAGCCAGGTGTGCGGCAGCTTCATATTTAACAGACAGATGTGTCTTTTGTATTGATCTTCTTGTCCAATTTTCAGCTATCGAGGGAATAAGCACACTTTATCTCCCAAAATGTCAAACCATTGCTTTAATTTACACTTAGAACTAAAACATAGTCATAAAATCTTTAAAAATAAGAATCTAACTTCTTAACATTTCTGATGACTGATGATTTATTAGCTTTTGCTTTTGGTCTATTGTGTAGGAAAATGTAGGAAACCTTTTTTAGCAATGACATTAAGATTTAAAACTGCAGACATGATGGTTTATTAAACGTTGTTTATAATAATCTAAAAAGGATTATTTAATTATTTATTGGAAAATTAGTTACAATTTATAAATGCGGGGCCTATTAAAAGGTTTAACATGAATTTGGTGATAGAAGTTTAGAGCTTAATAATTAGTCAGGCTTACACAGTATTGATTGTGGCTAATCCCAAATTGGTACTGTATTAAACAACACACAGCTGCTTCATTCAACTCTAACTCCCATTCACATCAGAGGAAGAAACAAGTAGGGCAACATGCGTCGGTTTTTGGTTCAGCGAATGCCCCTCATGAGTGGACATGTTGCATATACTGTCCCTAATTTGTTTCCATCCACCCTCCTGAGATTTATTACAACATAAAACACTTCGCTCTGTGGTTTTGAAACAACAGAAGTTGAGACGTGCACCAGTTAGTCTGTGCTATTGCCCGAGAGCCTCTTGTTGTCTGTTTATCTGCAGCACAAGGACCATTGAGGGCGAATGGGAAGAAAGACTAGGTCACCGTGACCCTGTCTTATTTCCTGTCACGAAAGAAAAAAAAAAACTGCTTTCCAAATCAGTTGTGTAGCTGTTGCTGCCCAGAAATAAGTTTATCTCGGAAGCTGAGTGTCTCACAGCCAAAAGTTTGATTAACTGCCAAATTTTTGTGACCCCATGTGGGCGGGAACTTCCGTCGGATTGGTCCACCTGCAAAACGATGACGTGTAGGCTTGTATTTTCTGAAAGAGCTTCCTTGATCGCAAGCTGTGCTCTTGTGTTCCTTGTACAAGTAAAACCTCTTGCATAAAAGTAAGCAGATTTGTGGAGAGTTAGATCCAGTCTGGGGAAAGAGGTTCTCGGCTCTTCAGGAAATTATTTCTCTCTTTGGGGCCCGGAACTCGACGTGCTGTGGCTGCTGCTGGTGGCTGCGTTGCACTCACAGCATGAGCCCTAAAGAAAATCCTGAATGTCTTCACGAGGTTGAGAATGTCTGTGTGTCTATTATGATGAACAAAATGATTTCTCTGCTGCTTTAAAGAATCCTGATGGTAGAGGGGTGTGAGGCGGACACCACCTACAGTTTATGCTTACTGACATTCCACTCTCATTCTCTCATTCTTTCTTTTTCTTTTTACTCTCACCTGTTTAACATTTAATAAATATTTAATGGACATTCAGAGGAATGGAGAGGAACAGATTCTTCACCTGACACTCTCAAAAGAGAAGAATGTAAAGGAGCCTTTATATATAAAAGAATTCATTTCCCCCAAAATTCATTTTGTGAGAAAAAAGAAATGTGTTGTCCAAATGAATGATTCTGAGCCTGTCCAAATGTAAAGAAATGTAAATGTAAAGAAAAGCGACGCTGGACAAAAGCGAATTCACCATGAAAGGAAAATTACAGCATTACTTCACAAAGTTGCCTCTGACCTTCAAGTATGAAGAAGCAAAATTTCCCATTGTTCACTTTTATAGGTGTGTCACAATGACTAATTATTAGCTGAGAATGACCAAGAATGACCATCGCCATCGAAACTTACTTCAAATTATGCTTTCATAATTACAGCTGTCTGTGTATTGATAAAATCTGTCAGAGCTGCTACTTTTATCTAAAAAATGTGATCCAAAAATGTCTGTGCAATTATCTCGACCAGTTACAACTGGAAGGCTGCACATCTACCTCTCTTAAGTGGCACTTGATACTTCTACTGTCCCTCTGCACCGGGTTTGCTTACAAGAAGTGTTTGAAAAGTGACGAATTATTGAAGAGAACACCGGAGGCGAACTGAACATCCACATTAACATCAGCAAAGATGCTGTCACTGATTTCCCATTGGGTGTTACCCATCGAGATAACTTGCGAGATGCATCATCTATTTCTGGACGAGTGATGAAACAGCTTGACATTTACAAAGTGGCAAAACAGTCAATGGTTTAAATCCTTTTCAACGATACCGTACATACATGTCAACATCATCTTCACCCACCGATGTATACATACGCACTCACACACACGTGTACGATGCAGTGAAGACAACTTAAACATAGCTTAGCAATCGCAGATCATGTGGTGCCAAGCTCCTCATGGCGCAGATGGTACGAAGAGAGAGAGAGAGAGGGAGAAGATGGAGGGAGGAAGGGAGGGGGAAGCAATAAGAGAGGTCTGTGACACCTCTCTTTCTCTGCCCACACTAAAGCTGCCTATTATCTAGTCCTTTAGACCATGAACGGGGGGTATAGGGAGGGTCAGAGGAGCGGAGAAACGCATTAAGTAGATGCCAGAAAAAGAGCGAGAGCAATCGTCATCATCCCCAGAGCGGCATTCTGCTGGCGGTAACACAAGGCGTCATTGTACCGAAGGCGTGAGGGAACTGCTCTCACTCTCCGTTTCAGCCAGGCCCGACTCGGCCCGGCCAGGCCAGGCCAGGCCAGGCTGGCCAAGCTCCAGCCTGGAAATTACCAAACCATTACTTGTGTCCAGACCGCTGAAGTGGCTCTGATTCACCATGATTACAGTGGCAGATTGGGGAGTATGGAGAACAGTTTGATCATCCAAATGAACGCCTCCAGTGCTACGGTGTGTAGCCCTAAAGGTAGTTTTTGGTTTTATTTACCAAGGTGTTGAGATACTTGTCCCTGAGATTTTCATTGCCACCATAATACATTTAAGCGGAATGGAATTCCGTTTGTGATGGCAATAGTGATAAAGGAAAAAAAATGACGTTATAAAAATTCCGCAACTAAATGTTTCTTCCATAAACAATGTACCATTTTGTCCACAGACCGAGCTGAGAAGAGGTTTAACTAGAACTACTGGTACACGAAATCTGTTGAGAGTGTGTTCAGTGTGTTCTGTTCCAAGTAACAAGGACAATGTTTGCAGAAAAGATGTGCTGTCGAATATTTTTTAAACTTAAAATTTTTCAGTCACGTGAGCACCAAAAAAAACAAAATTCCCTTTATCTCCATTGATTTTGAGATGCACACAGAAATTTTAAACCTGGAGAAATTGACCACGAGCTACCTGCATGGCCACTGCCAGGGAATAAATTATGATTTTTGTAATTTTGGTGGATTTTAAAGTTTGCAGGAAAACACTGTCACCTGACTGCCCTGGGCCTAATAACTTGATCATTCATATCACAGGCTTTGAGATGGGCCTGCAAAAGAGCCAAGAAATGGGCTACTATGATTAAAAAAAAATAGAGGTAGTTTAGATACACAGAAAGAAATAGTTTCTAATGGTGATATGAGTGCCAAATGGCATGGAGACATTTTTCTCCATGTAAATAAATAACTTCTATTTCTGTATCTGATGGACCTGTTCTGTACTCTACAATCTGTGCCTTTTCATTTGTCTTACCGGCAGCAGCAGCAGCAGAGCAGTATTGTCTAAATTAGATTAAAACCTCTCATCTATAGAGGTTTCAATGAGAAAGTATCAAAAGATGTCCGTTCCTGTTAAGGATTCGATGAACCATGCACCCTTCAAATATTAGGTAAGAACAGAGTTATGGTGCCGACTGACAGCAAAAGCTGCACAAACTTGCTGTTGTACAAATGAAGACATAATGTTTAAATTACCCAGGAAGACCACAGAGTCAAAAACTAAGACTGTAGTATGCATCTGGAATAAATTAGCAGCCCCAAATGTGCCTGCCCTGCAAAAAATAGTTCAAATTCTGCCTAAGAAAAAGAAGAACACTGCAAGAAGAGAAAAGTCTACTCTGCCCTACTCAAGAGGTGGTTTTGGACTAAAATTCTTCAACTTTGCCATTCTCTCTCTCCAGATTAATGATTGATATGCATCCCAGGCTGAGCAGGATGGCACCACACGGAACAGGTCGATACAGCCTAACACACACTTGGGAAAAACAGCAATAAAGGTCCCTGTACAGTGTGGGTATGCTGGCACCACAGCAGAAAAAAAAAAAAACGAGGTCATGCTTCTGAAACTGCCTGTGCAAAAGGAGAACTACTGCATGCCAGAGGTCAGTATCATATGTATCAGCTGCAAAGACAACAGAAGAAGAGGGGGGAAAGGGGAGAGAGGCGGGCAAAATATCTTCAGGCTTCCCCTAACATTCCAGCTGAAACAACCAACTTTCACAACAGGGCGTGAGAAGGGGGGCAGCAGGCCAGCACACACACACATACACACACACCTGTACATTCTTAGACAACAGGTAACAAACCGGTATTTCAATCATTACAAACTAATCAGCCCCAAGTAAAGGACCAAGACCCACTTCTCCCCACCTACTCCACCAAGGACTTCACGCAAACACACATCTTTTCCAGCATGACCAGACGCAAGGATAAACAGACAGAGCTGAATCTCTTCATGTTGATTACATATTTTCTGTGAGGCAGGATAACAAGAGTTGCGTTCAGCTCCCTGTTTCTCTCTACATAATGCAGAACGCGCGAGAACAGCAGCCAGAGAACAGAAACTCAAACATGGTGCACATTCCCCTACATTCTGACGACCCAAAACCAAGGAGCGTCACGGAGGCATATATGTCCCCCTCAGCTCATGGACGAGAATAGAACAGAGCAGACATAAAAGACAAACAGAGAGGGAGAGGGAGACATTACCAACCTGCTCTTTTTCTGGACATGAAGCCCACATGTTGTCTGATCAGTCCACTTGGCTTCACTGACTGGACAAGCAACACCAAGACACACACCCACACACACACACACACACACAAACACACTCACACACTCTCTCCACCAAAGCAGACAAAGCACTGTACAGCAGCAGCAGCAGCAGAGGGCTCACACAGTGCTTCTTCTTCTCTGTAACTCTGTAAGTGCGGCTGGAGGAAAAAAACTAACACTGAACTCGCTCCCAGCTCCTCAGGAAGGGAGGGGTCTCTGAAACTCTGGACCAATCACAGAAAGACCTCCTTCCCACGGGCTCTTCTCATTGGACATAAAAAGAAAAACGTGGGGACTTTTGACTGAGGTAGGAGGAGCCCTCTGGGGAGAACATTACTGACACTGGTCCTGTCCATTATCTCATCATTTCACTCTTTGTTTTGCTTGGTTTTTTTCCCCAAACTGTCTGGGAACCTATATGTACTTATATGTCTCTGCTTCTGCCTGTCAGTTTGTGTGTTTGTGTGTTTATCTACGTCAGTGTATTTCTGAGTATGTCTGAGTGTTTTCGCCTTTGCACATATATGTGCCTCTTTGTGTCTGTACTTATTCGATTGTGTAACAAAAAAAATAGTTATTTAATAGAAGGTAGCTGAAAGATGCAACAAAGGATTATGTTTGTAAAATTAAAAAAAAAACATGGATTTGTGAGAAAAGGAGAAAGAAAGAAAAACAGCAAGAATTCATTTATTTGTATGTTCACACAAACCTGTGTGTAGACATACTGGTTGTGAATCCCTGTTTAAAGAGGCTCTTTTTAATAACATGGTGTCTCATATGACACCTGTAGAGCAAACAGTCATTAGTCCGGCAGCCAAAGTCAAAAACGCATTCACCGTCATGCGTAAAACTACGAAATTAAAAGAGACGTCTCCCTCCATCTAGTGGATGGACGGATGTACTGCGCCTCTCGCAGCCGGGGCACAACCACACGTTTGGCCGTCGACAATCATCGTGGCAGGGACTTTACCCTCCGACGTACCGACGCACCTTGGCTGCGTAGTTACGTCACAAACACAGCCCCCAAAATCCTACCGACGCGCCGGTGCCTCACCTGGGCTCACCGGGACGCACACCTGAGCCGCGCGTACGCGCGGGGGGTGAAGTCTCTCACGCACAGAATACACAGCAATAAATTCATGAAAAAAAACAAAAAAACACGGAGATGAACAGCTGGAAACCACTGGGGGACGTGTTTTCCACAAACTGTACGTAAGAGCTCACGGCCATAAAAAGAATAAACAGGTAAATTGCTCCCGACACTAAAACCCCGGTCCGTGACATTTCAAGCGAGGACACCCGGCGCGGCTGTCATTACCTCCCGTCGTCCCAGGAACGGGCCAATTTCTGGTATTTACGTCCCGTAATCAAGTGCAGCATTAGCCTGTTGTTTTTGGCTATTTTCATCATTACCACGGCAGATACGAGCGCAGGCCCGAGGATTAGAGTTTGATTACACGGTGCTGATGTCGGACGTTCATACGTCGAGGTTTCTTTTCTTTTCCTTTCTGTTTTTCCATCAAAAAAAAGGGGGGGGGGGCTCACTCTAAGACGCACGGAGTGGCACAAGCGCGGCACCCGGGCGAGACGCGTACGTACCCGGTGTGAGAAAGAGGTCTCAGGGAGGCCGTGAGAGACGCGAGGGTCCAGGCGACTGTCCCCGGCGACCGTCCCCCGGCGAGTGTCCCTGCTCCGTCACAGGTGCGATCCCTCCTTCCCTCGCTCCCCCTCCCATAGTGACTCGCAGGGTCATAAACGCGACGCTGTCTCCTGGCCCGACACGGAGCAAAGGGCAGAGAGATAAGGACGTTTGAAGCGCCCGGATCGCGTAATAGAAACGAGCAGATTCACGTCCACACCTGAGTTGGCAGGTCGCTTTACCTGCGAGGCCTGAGTCCTGCCATCAGGAAAGAGAGCCGCAGTGTTCGTCAGTACATTTACACTGTGTGATGGGGCCGTTAAAACCAATGTACCCACTTGTCCGTGGGTAAATCAGCTTTGGTGCTGAAGCATCTCGGTCGTCGACTTTGTCTTCAAGGCAGCGGGGGAAATCTAATCGAGGCGACACATGAACTTACCATGATCCATCTGGCAGCTCGTTATAGCAGCATTGACTGTCATCTGTGAGGCCCCTGACTCCTGTGAAACTCACGTGATTTCATGTGAACTTAAATCACATGTTTATTTAAATCGCACATTTATCTACAATTAATGTGTCTAACTGATTAAGAACAAGATTAAAGGCATAAGGACACGCTTTTTTATTTCCCCTGCACCTTTTAGACTGTTCAAACATAGAGGGCAGTATCTGTTTTATTGGGTTTCATGTGAGGTCTCTGACAATGAATAGCAATGTTTATCCAAACTGTTAAACAGTTTAGCAATGTTTATCCAAACTGTTAAACAGTACGGATAAGAGTGCTCTTGCATTAGTGAGGAAGAATGGTCAATAACCTTGTCAGTTATTAGGGGTTTATATTCAAGTGGTGGTTAAATAGGTTGCTCGAGAGACTCATCTGTGTACTCACTCTGATGCTTGACAGTTTTAATCTGAGGGAAACACCAGTGCTCCACTTATAATTTGCACATAACGTAATTTATGCGACTAAACCTGCATCAAACGTTCTGCAAATGAAACTCTGCAGCAGGTGGGAATTTACACCTGCCGCCGATTTACAAACGCTCTTAATAAGCAGGAATGGTGTGCACTCTTTAGGGCCGAATCGTGGCCCCTGTCCTCATCCCGCAGAGGCAAAGTTGGAGACTCGAATAAAATCTACGCTCCAGATTGGCTACAATGCAATTTAAGTCTCCCTGACTGTGAAATTACACAATTCTATCTGGGCAGAGCGCAGTTTTTGGGCTAGCGATCGTCAAAGATGTGATATCCCACTTGGTAAAAACCCTTAAACCCCAAATGTCTCTTTCAAAAGGTAATTCAATTTCACGGATCGTGTGAAGAATAAAAGCCAGAAAGGATTTGTAATTTTATGCTCATGACTAAACTGATCACAATGAGAAAAGCGCCGTTTTCAGCCACCTCCCGCGGGAGCTCCTGCTCCCCCAAAAGTGAACGTTGGGAGGAGAGGGGGGTTTTGAGTCTTGTCCAAGGTCGTTTCGGTAGAACCTGGTACAGTTTTGGGTTTTTTTTGGGGGGGAGGGGGTTCTGGAGGGTCACCGCTCCCTCTTCCTCTGCACCCTGCCACCTGAGAGACTTTGTAAACACAAGTAGGTTTTAATTTTAGACTGATTGGCATTAAGCCCCCATAAAGCACCTGTAGGTGGCGTTGCAGCACTGACTCACTGTAGACCCCCCCCCCCTCCAAACACCATCCTCCTCCCATGAGCAGCACCGCTTCACCTGTATATGATGTTGTGCGCACTGGGAGTCAGGCGCCACATATTGGATATGCACCATAACCAGAGGAGCAGACTTGCAGAGCCATAGTGAATTTCTTTGTCTTTCTCAGCGACTTTTATTTTTTCCTTAACTCTTTGGGCTGGTCCTGTTAGAATGATTATGTTGACAACGCGCCGTTCCTTCGTTCTCCTGGTGACTTTCATAAAACTGTCTCCGCCCCGGTGCACGGTATTTGTTTTCACGGTCGTCGTTGTTGTTGTTTATCCGTTCGTGTTTGGCTGAGTTTGAGCCCCGGTGCTCTCCCCGGGACAGATGTTCAGCGCCGCTGCCGCAACATTACGTCCCTGCCTCTGACTCACCGTCACATGCTGGCCGGTTCAACTCCTCTTTAGGTCCATTGTTTTTGTTTTTCTCTGGAGCTCAAACGCAGGGACGCGCTGCTGGGGATGGGAACTCTTTGGGACTCTGGCGCACGACAGATCATCATGTCTCATTTTCCCCCAAAGCGGCTGGTAACTATCACAGAAAAGAAGGATGCGGGAAATAACTTGTTTTTAAGTTAGTTTTCTTTTCCCCTTTTCATCCTCAGACAATACATGTCTGTGCTTTGTTTTTTTCCTGCCGCATCTGTTTTGTTTGGGATACACCTCCGTGCGCATTCCAGACGGCGATGTCCGGCTACAAAAAGTCCAGCATGTAATTCGTTTTGTAACTAACACGCCTACTCTTCTTTTGAAAAAGACTTCTTTCAGCGCCAAACACTGTCGGGCTAAAATAGCCCCATTGTTGTGCTAGATTCTGGAGAGGATTGTCCGTCCCCTGGAGAATCTCAGACATCCATTGTGAGTTTAACGCGTACGAGGATCTGGGTTTCACGCACGGCTGCCGGCGATGATGGGGCTCGAGGAGTCCCAGACCCGGGATGCCTTAGACACACAGGGCCAGGCGCGGCCCCGTGAATAACCCGCGCGGCGGCAGCATGCCCTCTTGGCCCAATCACTCGGAGTGCTTCTCCCATAACTGCAGCTGGGAGGAGATCCGCAACACCACAAGGAGCGACGACCCCGACCTGCCCCCTCTCAATTACTACTCAATCCCTCTCCTCACGGCCATCACCATCGTCTGCACGCTGCTCTTTCTGGTCGGGGTGGCCGGGAATGTCATGACCATCCTGGTGGTCAGTAAGTACCGGGACATGCGCACCACCACCAACCTATACCTGTGCAGCATGGCCGTATCCGACCTACTAATCTTCCTCTGCATGCCGCTGGACCTCTACCGCATGTGGAGGTACAGGCCCTGGCGCTTGGGAGACGCGCTCTGCAAGCTCTTTCAGTTCGTGTCCGAGTCATGCACCTACTCCACCATCCTGAGCATCACCGCGCTGTCGGTGGAGCGCTACCTGGCGATCTGCTTCCCGCTACGCGCCAAGGCTCTGGTCACCAAAAGGCGTGTGCGCGGGCTCATTCTGCTTCTCTGGACGGTGTCTCTCCTGAGCGCCGGGCCCGTCTTCGTCATGGTGGGAGTGGAGCGCGACAGCGTGGGGCCGCCGAACTTCAGTGCGGGAATGAACGAGACTGGCTTCTTTCTGGAGGGGGCGGGGGACACCCGGGAGTGTAAGATGACGCACTACGCCGTGGAGTCGGGTCTGATGGGGGCCATGGTGTGGCTGAGCTCTGTTTTCTTCATCATGCCGGTGTTCTGCCTCACGGTGCTCTACAGCCTCATTGGCCGTCGGCTGTGGCAGAGACACCGAGAAACGAACATCAGCTCCCGCGTGGCGCACAGGGACAAAAGCAACAGACAGACCATCAAGATGCTGGGTAAGTTTGGAGAGCGAGTAAAATTGCGCACGGCGCACGGCGTCGTTCAGGAATGATTTGTTAACATTTGAAGGGATGGATATCAACTAATGAGTAAACCAGGGTCTGGATTTTATCTTTAGCCTTCAAAGTGCATCCATGAAAACTACCGAAGAACAAACTTTACTCCTACACTTGGTAGAAAAGCTCATTTGCCTTAACTTTGACCATAACAAAGTTCGCCTCCAGTGACTTCATAACCCCTCTCTCCACCCCTCCATCTCATTTTCATCCTCCTCTTCACCCGCTCCTCCTCCTCCTCCTCCCCCTCCTCCAGTGGTGGTGGTCCTTGCCTTCGTCCTCTGCTGGTTGCCGTTCCACGTAGGTCGCTACCTGCAGTTCCGCTCGCTGGACGCTCCGTCCCCCCTGCTGTCGGCGCTGTCCGAGTACTGCAGCTTGGTCTCGGTGGTCCTCTTCTACCTGAGTGCCGCAATCAACCCCATCCTCTACAACACGATGTCCTGGAAATACCGGTGCGCAGCGGCGCGCCTCTTCGGCCTGACCGACGGCCAGCCCCCGCGAGGCCGCACGGCCAGCACGATGAAGGCAGACGGCTCGAACGGCTGGACCGAGTCCACAATCAGCTTCTGAACGCGCTGTGCGTCCGTCAAAGAGTCTGCACACGATTTGTAAAGATTATTGACCCCAAAAAGCCATTATTCCTGTCAGGCCGAGGAGAGACCGTCCGTATTTGACTGACGCTAAAAGAACCGGAGGATGAGAAAAGATCGAGCCACAAAAAAAGCCTCAATTCCCTTTGTCAAACTGCATCAACAGAACTTTAGTTGGTTTCTGTTCCTCGTTGGATCATTTCAGCGAGTGGCAGCCACTGTTCATACAACTCACGCTGCAGCGTTTGAAAATCTTCTCTGGTGACGCGCAGCCTGAAGCGTTTATATTAATCCAAATGTGAACAACGTACAGCAGAGGCACGCACGCCCTTATACAGAGAAAAATACACTTTATATATACATTTACAATTGCCTTATATTGTATTCATATTCTGGATGACAAAGAAAGCACTGTAGAACTTGTGGCACTGCTTTGTACTCCTGTAGAGAGTGGCAGAGGTGCAGTGTGTGTATGTGTGTGTGTGTGTGTGTGTGTGTGTGAGGGAGATTGAGAAAGACAGTATTTCCATGTGTGTATTGTGTGCCAAATGTCATCTCTTTGGATGTGATTCACAGACAGTAATTAAATGGAGAGAGTGTGAAGACGCTAAAGTACGGTGTCACCGTTATTCATTTCTGACATGTTCGGTGCCCTGTGTCTTGGAAATTCACGTCCATGCTGTGTTGATGCTGCCAACTAGGGTCGATGGGGTCAGTGGACGGTCACTGAAATGAAGAGAATTGAAATTCCTGTGATGCCGTGGTTTATTTTTGGTGGTTGTGACAGAAAATTAACAATGCAAACATTTCCGAGATGCATCGGCCTCTAATGTGTTCAATTATCATTCATTCTTGTTGATTGATCAACATTATTCAAGCTGCAGGCCTCTTGTAACCGTTGCTAAATTATGACCTATCTATCATCTAAGGAAAAAAACAATGTACGTGAGACGTCTCTTCGAAGGTATCACTGACTTTTGCAGTGGTCACTTAGTGCAGTGTATTTAAGATATATCAGTTTGGTGCATCGGACAAGGAAAGCTGCTCGGTGTTACTGTAAAAATCAACATCCGTGGCCATAAACACATCAGCTTTCTGAGTCTTGTGAACTGTGCACCGTTGGAAAAGTTGTTGATTTTCTAACATCATCTTCTACATGTTTCATTCTCAGGTGTACTGATGTAAGTTACCTTGATATAAACCACACAAAACAGGGCTTTTTTCTGCTTTTTACAACTGCATTCAGACAATGGGCCAATCTGTGGATGGAGGTGTTCTTTGGCACGTATTGTACTCCACACCCAAAACTGTTAAGTGTGAGTTCTTAGATGGTTAAATCAAACATGCACAATGTAAATTATATTATGTATGTCTTGTATATCTCATTGATTTGCCAATGGAGCACATGATAAGACTGCTCGGGTGCCCAGTGTAAACTATTTTAATGAGAGACTACACAGTGCATGCTGATGCATAAACTGAAATAGAAACGTTCTAAACGTGCCAAAGTTGCCAACCTTGACAAAATATCACAATCAGGCTCTTTGAGAACATTTTTAAAATAGCCATCTGTTAAATGATGCAGCAGATGGTAAAATAAGTGATTTAATTTAGTTATTTGTGTATCATGCACCCTTTTGGACAAAGTGGAGCAGTGTACTGTCTCTAAGTGAAGATGTTTGCTTGCTTTAAATTGTACAAAGATGCTTTGTAATGCTTTACACTCAGATGGTTTCAGCAGTTTGAATCACTGCAGCAGCCTCCACCAATCTGCACTGGATTTCATAACACAGCCTCCTGGCTCTGAAGAATGTATCACTGTTAATGAATGTTTCTGACTGTACATACTGATGTCATGACCTTCTATTTATTAATCCACAGGATATTGTTGTTGTCTTTCATTAAGGGTTCGTTGTTTGATTTGGCATTTTTACGCCAGATATCCTCCCTGATGCAGCCCTTGTTCCAGGGAGCTGGGGATTGAACTGCTAACCTGCTCCACCACCTGAGCCACGGTCCCCAAATTAATTTACAGGCTGTATACTGGTTAAAAGACTAAAAATGGATCTTTTTTTTTTGAAACTGTTTGTGAATAACTCCTATTGGGTAATATGTCTGTTAAAGTCTTGTAAAAGTAAAAAAATGGTAAAACTCGACTTCTCTTTCCTTTTCTTTTGCAAAAAATATTTTTATTCTTTATGCAAGCTGAGACACACTTGAGAGTCGGGTAGCAATCTCTAACAGGTATTAAGTGCACATTGCAGTCAGAGAGGTTTGCAAAACTAACAAACCACTAAACACTTACCCTTCCACCCACATCAAAATTCACTGATGTAGTTTAAACCATTCAGAATAGTCTGAGATACACCTTCATAGGGCTTTCAATCTTTTCCCCATGTGACCCTGCCATACCCAGGTATATATATCGTTAGTCTCAGCAGGGTGTAGAACCTCTGGGTAGACTGTGGCCTCAACAGAATACACAATATGCTCTCTGTCACCTCAGCTGGCATTACAATTTGTGGTCAGAAGGAAGAGTCCCACAATCACTTAAGACCCCCTCTGCCCATGGGAGAGCCTGCTGTGTGGGTTCAAAGGACACTTGGTACCTGATCAAAACACCAAGAGCAAGTGCAAAACCCTCTGATTGCAAGCGGAGCTTTGTGAATGTGTATGGGAAAAAAGACAAAATAGAAAAGAACATATGAGTGTAAGCTCACTCAGCCCAGAACACTGACAACATTATAAAATCAAAAAGTGACGAGAGAGACAGCAAATAAAGGAAACAAAAGTTTTTCTGGTATTTCAGATATAATTGTTAGTTGGTGGATCACAGGTGAGGGGGAGAAGCTGAAGTGGTGTGCGACAGATGAGAATGAGGGGTCCCTATTAAAAAAAAAAGTCCAGTGAAAATAGAATAAATGGATTGAAACAAAAGGTGGAAGAAGAGTGGTTTAATTAGTGAGTCAGACATCATCAGTTTATTTTGAGGTGGGCTGCACAGTAAAGAGAGAATAAATTACCTTTAGATGAAAAATGCAGAGAGTGGGATTGAAGTAGAGTTTGCATCTATTTCCATCTATATCAGTGTGCGCCTGCAGACAGCAACCTTTTTATTCGATATACCCGCTGGAACCAGTTATAACTATCCGTTACTAACTGGCATTTACTATTCCAAAAATAGACGCACCTGCAAACCTTGCACGTGCTTGTGCATGTGCACCCTCGCAGAAGCTGAAATTCATTTAGTGCATGGATTTAGCAAAGCGCTGGAAGCATCACACAGGGGTCTGGTCCGTGCTGAATACATGTCAACACAGTTTTTGGAGAATCTGAGGTGATGCAGGATCCCGCTTGTGCTCTACTGTTTTCAGATTAGGGCTGTGTATTGAACTAGTTATACTTCTGGAGCCATCTTCTGACAATAACACAATATCCTGCGGGAAGAATCAATGTGAACAAGACTAAGAGTCTACAGCCATGTGAGGTTGAACTTAAGCACAGCATTGATTTGAACCAAATGCTAGCATTAGTATGCTAAGATGCTCACAGTGACTGTGTTTACTACTCTGATCATTAGCAAGTGTAATGTTTACCATGTTCTCTGTCTTAGTTTAGCATTTTAGCATGCAAACAGTTGCTAATTAGTCTTAAACATGAGAAACAACTAAGACTAATAGGAATGTCATTAGTTTTATGGGTAATTGGTCATGCACTACATTTACATACTGGAAAAATTAAAATTTTGACCTTACGATGGTGCTACATGAAAAGTTAAAGGATCACAAAAGTTGCTACCATTCATCCTGTGGTAGGTAGATATGTCTGCACCAAATCTCATGAACAGCCGTTCGATAGCTGTTGAGACATTTCATCTAAAGGCACAAATGTCAACCTCACAGAAGTCAGGAGATCGCCAGCCGTTAGGTTTCATCCTATGGCGACCATCAATGCCTGTAAAAAATTTTATGGAAAAACATTTAGCAGTTGGTGAGATCTCCTTAGTGTGGACCTAGCTGGTGGACTTGTAAGGACCAGACAACCTTACCAAAGTCATTTCTAGAGCCAATCGTTGACTAAATAGTTCAAAGTGACCATAAAGGGATATTTATGCGTGCTACAGTGTCCTTATGACTCTCCACTGGGATAATAATGACAAGACGGCTCCATTGACTCTGATATCTGGACACCAGAAACAACCAGTCAAAGCAGACTTTCTTCTACTCAGTCTTTTAAGTTTGATAATGATATTGTGTTCTTCAGTGTCCTGAACATCATCAAGCCATCACTTGCAGAGATGCGTTACAAAAAAATCACAAAAGTACATTACACTTCATCTCTTTTGGGTTTCACTTTGACGAATCCAGCCGATCTGAATCTGTCGCCCTTGTTAGACTTTAGATAATATTGTTCATGAAAGTCACTGGAAGTTGGCTGCTTCAGAGGTAAAAGAATTGGTGCGTCTGACACTAATGTTGTGCTTCTTGTCTGGGGATTCAAACATGACCAGATCCAACTGATGCTCTCTGAGTGCTCTATTCTTCAGCTTTCTTCTAACAGCATCTCACTGTCGGGAGAAGCAAGTTATTGTGTCGCAACTGCTTACTGGGATTTTTGTTGTTATATTGTTGCTGGGCTAAAGCTTTATTAAAACTAGAATTAACGCCTCGTGCTTGTATGCCTCCACCAGCCAGTTAAGATACAGTTTAAACCTGTGTCTGTCCAGACTCATATAAGTAGTGCATCCTTTTCGCATTGTATAACAGCCAGAACGTTTTTGCAGAACATTTTGATGTCACAGTGAAGTTGACCTTTGACCGTAGTTTGGGCTAGAATTAGGACAGACAAACGGATGTGTGGAGGGACAACCCGAAAACATAATGCCTCCAGCTGTGGCTGACGCTCGCACGGAGGCATAAAAAGATAAGGGTTTGTTTTGCCCTCGTCTATTTGATCGTTCGATATCTGCACCAAATTAAACCAATTCATGTTCACGCACCAAAAAAACTATCAAGGGTAACGCATTTCCCCATGGAGCTTGGGTTGCTGCAGGGCGAGGGGAATTGAGTGGGCAGTGCAGCAGTCACTCTCTGGTTGCCTGCAGGGACAGTGGGGGATAATAATGTGTGTGTGTGATTTACTCTTCTCAGCTCTCTGGCCCAACGTTATCGAGGCCACTGACGAGTAAATCTGGCACTGACACGGCTTCACGCACACATAGTCCATCTTCAATGGACACATTGAAACATCCTTGAAAACTTGTGAAGAAAGACAAAACTGTCTATAGTCCCATAAATGGGTCTCTGTGACATTTAAAAATGTTGTTACGTTGAGGAATTATAACTTTTCATTCAGACTATTTGTCATAATTTAAACTCTACCATTATGAGTATTGATTATTACTCAGCTGTGTTTACAACAGCCCATAAAAGTGCCTCTGACGAGGGATGAATCACGATTTTCTTGTCAAATCTTGGAGGTAAAACTACAAACTGCAACAAAACCATGAATGTCAGGTTTTTGCATTGACATTGGCAGTGGCCTGCCGCTAGTTTGTTAACTAAATATCTATTCATTTAGCAATCATATGACACAATATCGTATATGTTTATCTTTAAAAAAAGAAAGATAATTACAAAGATAATAGATGTAGAGCAGTATATATATCTACTGCCTATAATGGCACACATAATAAAACATACAGTTTCACTCAAAGTCAGAAAAAATTAAAACATTTATTGGGCATAAATATATTATATATACGCTACCGATACAGTTACGTCTTACATACATAGGGTAGTATTTGCAAAAATCTATACATTAAAATTGATATGGCAGTTTCTTTTATATAATGCATATGAAATTGTCTAACATTTACAATACAAGAAGAAATGCATGAATTTCTTTTTTTTTTTTCAATTCGTAGACCATGACAACATTGGAATGTTTGTTTTTAAATTGTGAGGTAAAAATATGTTTCTTTTTTGTCTCGCTTAAAAAATAGTTAAATACCTGTGAATCTCTGTATGTTTGTCAAATCGCCAATCTCTCAGTCAAAATCTCTACTTGCTGTAAAACGTACAAAACATAAAAAAAAGGAAAAAAAAAAAGAACGAAAAAGAATAAACTGATCAGAAGGCACAGACGTGGGGTTGCTGGGCAAAAAATTGTCTCTCATTCTCGATATACCCGCCAAATGTGCAGGACCTGAAAGCTGGCTTGGGTGGGTGGCTGGGGAGGGCGGGGTGTCTATAAAATCGCCAGCATTGGGGGAAAAAAACAAACAAAAAAACCCCAAAACAAAACAAAAACAACAAAGCACATGAAGGGAGTACCCTGCCCTAAAACACAGAGCCTGACAGTTAACACCGTGTTAACCTCAGACTGTACGACACTAACATAACCTAGCCAGAGTTTGGCCAAACACAAGGCAAACCTCTGCTCTCCCACTGGGGCATTAAAAAAAAAGGAAGGGGGGGTTAGGGGGCTGCAGGTGGGCAACATAACATCAGGGGCTCGAAGGACAGGACACCTCGCGTATCGCCCGTCGACTACAATGCAACAGGCTAGGTAGACACTCCATGAGCACGTCTGAGAAAAGGCACCGCGCTCCCTCTGAGCTGTACTTCCTTTGTTGCCGTAGTTTGCATTCTGCAGGGAGCAGGGTGCCATTTGAGAAGCACAGAACCGTGCTCCAGTAATACCAATCACAGTGACGCCAACGACAGAATAATGCCAATGAATGTAATAGACGGCATTGGCAGTAGTGTTTGGAACAGAGCGGAGGGCTGTGTGTCTCCTCTCGCTCACATTAACCTCATCAAGACTAATGCTCAGCATAAAAAAAGTGCTTCAACTCTGTTAGTCATAATGTATTTACCATCTCATTCTATAGCTCTATAGATATCTCTGTATATCATCTCTTAGCAAAATACTGGATACAAAATACTCACTACTGCTATACCAGCACTAGCCTGAACAAGGAATCGTCAATATTATTATTGTTGTCATTTGCCTGAAATCATTGCATGATTGTTTTTGCCTTTTTTTTTTTTTAACCTTTCAGTGTGAAATCAGGTTGTGTTAAAAACTCTCCTCCAAAAGGGACTACACATTTCAAAATGGCACATTCTGCTTTACAAAACAAAATTTAAAAAAAAGATAATATGAAAAGAAGCATAATCACAGATCAAGTTAATGCTTTTTTCCTTTTGAGAGAATAATAATAACAATAATAATAATCGTAATGCTGTGTCGTTACAGAAGAACATCACAGAAACCCTTTAGACGACTGCAAACGCGACATCTAGTGGACACGAGAAGCCTGCACTTTGGCAATAAAACAGTAAAAAGATATCAGAAGCTTCATTATAACACTAATCAGAAAAAAAAAGCCAAAGGCAGCGACATTTATCCCAATACCAATGACTTGAACTGACCCTAAGGCCTGGCTTTGCTACATGTCTCTCTAAGCATTACAAGAACTGCTCGGCTGTGCATGGCCAAAACAGGAGATGAAAAAAAAAAACAAACAACATACATAGGCATTTGGTTACATGTTTTGAAACAGCAATGATAACTGCAAGGCATGGACTGATGAGCTACAGGTTCCCAACAGCTGTAAGAGAAATACTTAAAGGGTTACTGAGATAAGGAATGCTGGCCTTAATCATACAATCTAACATACATCCATTAAAAAAAAAATTAAAAAGAAAAAAAAACATGCTACAAGGAAAAAAATTAGTATATAACTACACTTGTCTCTTAATCTTTAAACAATAAATAAATGAAGATTGCACTGTAATTGGCATGTAAAGTACTGTATGCAAATATATAGTATAAATAAAACCTAGAAAAGAACTCTACCTTAACTTTCCCATCAACTTTGGCAAAGGTATTTTGAGCTAGTAAACCACTTTGCTTACTGACACATACAGGAGCAAGGCACAGCATAGACAGAGGACAAGATACAGCATCAAAAAAAAAAAAAAACAAAAACAAAAAAACAAAAAACAAAAAAACGAACAAAAAAAAAACGAAAGAAAGAAAGACTGGTAGGAAGACAGAGAGAAACAGAGGAAGAGAGGCTAAAATGATGACGATGGTGACAGCGATGGGGATGACAGGATGAGATCTCCCCTCTGTAAGGCCTTTTCCCTGAGGTACGTTACAGGCTGCCAATCAGAGCTAATAATTACTACCCCCCCCCTTCCCGCCCAATCCTGCCTCCCCCACACCCCAACCGACAAAAGTGGACAGGTCACACATTAATCATGCAGGTCAGGGTGACTTCTTTGGATCATCAGGGTATGTATTGGGCTGTACCTTGGCTTTGTTTTGTTTTTTTCAGGTTGGGGTGAAAAGGGTTCGGGAGACATTTGGGGAGGGAAGCAAAAGGGGAGTGTTATGTGTGTCAGAATGCCCTGTTCTGTTGAGTTATGTTTTGTCAAAGGCTTGTTTGGTTAGTGAACATTAGTACAAGTCCCCAGAGAACATGTCCATCTGAGGAGAGACCACAGACTTGCTACTGCTCTGATTACATGTCAATAAAGCACCTTTTAATAGAGAGAGAGAGAGAGAGAGAGAGAGAGAGAGAGAGAGAGAGAGAGAGAGAGAGAGAGAGAGAGAGAAAGGAGGGAGGGAGAGAGTAGTGCATGGGCAGAAAGATGGGATGGATCGTAAGCGAGAGAGGAGCAGCCAGAGCAAAATGGTAATTACAGATAATTATGGGCGGGAGAGGAGAAAATAGGAGAAGAGTCTTCAAATGAATCTATTCACAGACTAGCTGGAAGGAGAAGCTACAGCTTCAGCACTGTGTCTGGCTGGCAGCTGGCTAAATGTCAAAGGGGGTAAAGCTCAAGCTCACTCCTAATGGCTTTCCTGGTTAACACACACACGCACGTACGTACGTACGACGTATACACACACACACACACGCACGCACACACACACAGACAAGCGCACACACACAGACAGAGCTCTGAGAAGGGCGGCGAGCTGGCAGGCTGTTAGCACCTCTGGGTCTGTGATGCCACGGGCACGTCGCTACTAAAGCTACAGATAAATAGGCTGGAGAAATGGTACTTGAGATGGTCGAACGCGGAAGGACTGACCGTGGGGGCCCGTTCACGCGCCGGGCCCCAGCCCTTTCCTCGATAAGTTGCAGCCAATCGCGAACCGAGCCCGTCTTCCTAAACGCTAAAGCCAGTTTACGCCCAACATTCTGAATACCTACGAGGGTTCCTATTCCGACCCGAGGCCAGTGTTTAAGGGCTACTTCAAACATTCGCGCCAGCTACTGAACTGACCTCAAAGCTGCTGATGTGAGCACCAAGAGTAAACCCCTCCCCTTTACACTGTACTTCAGACCTTACATTGCCATCTCTTATATTACATCACTTCTATAGCATCATAGATATTTGTTATAATATATATATATTGTGTGTATATATATTAGATTACTGGTTTTCCATTCTTTCTTAGATATAATAAAATCACAGGATAGCAGCATCTTACACCACACATGGATTGCATCACTTTGGTAGCTGAATGAGTGAGTGATTGAAGGTTAAAAGCTGAGCAGATATGCGATTGCCTTCTTAGGAGGAAATGTGTGTTTCTCATTGTCATTGCATGAGTGTAGTTGTAAGTGTGTGCATGTATATTTACATAAGTCTGCGGATGTGTGTGTGTGTGTGTGTGTGTGTACATTGTGTCTCTGTCAGTCTGTACGTAAGAGCAGGTGCAGATTGCATGAATTGACCGACAGCCTGTAGAGTAGTAACAAAACTGAATAATAAGGTATGAACGGCTAAAGCTTTGAAGGCCTACATTGTAATATGGCTGAATGAATAAAGACTGCAGCAAAAACAAAAAAACAAAATAGAAGCAAATTAAACATTGAAAAACAAAACAAAAAAAAAACTGTAAGGCAATGACCATCAAGAAATATACATGTTTCTCTAATCGAATATGTTTAAAAAAGATACAAAATAAAAACATGCAAGTCAGTCTGAGGAGCAACTGCTTTGCTCACAGCTATTTTAAGGCTTGATTATCAGTTTTTCTTTTCCAAACCGAGGTGCAGCAAAGACAAGGCTTCCCTCGACAGAAATCCTTAACAAATGGAACAGACAGTGATACAAAAACAACAGAGACAGAGAGAAATGAGACCAAACTGAGTGAAGGCAGAAGACGACAGGAACGAGGTGAGGAAAGCCTGAACGATACTTTGACTAAAAAAAAACAAAACGAAAAAAAACAAACAAAAAAACAAACAAAAATAAAACATACATAGCCTTAGAAGTACATCTCAAGTGTTTGTTTTGATTTCATTCGGTTCTTTCATAGACATTTTTTTTAAAGTTTCTCTGTGATTTAGCTTTCTCTTTCTATCCTATAGTTAAAATTCCCTCACTTCATGAAGAAGTACTGTAGCAAGCAGGCGATGAGGATGGAGAAGCCCGCGAACACGAACACGATCAGCGCCGCGAAGCGCTCGTCGCTCGAGATCAGGCCCGCCCCCTTGCCCGTCTCCATGGCGCACAGCTCGCCCGACGGCGCCACCTCCTGGCGACGCAGTGTGAACAAGGAGGAGGGGCTCAGTGGTCCGCACAGTTCCTGGCATGTGTCCTGGCAACGGCGGCAGGCGCCCACGCGGAAACGGTAGTCCGTGTTGCCCTGGAGACCAGTTATTTGGAACACGCCCTCCTCTCCCTTAAAAACCTATGGGGGGAGAAAAGAAAGAATAACATTTCTGAGTATCTCGGGTGAGTCCTGTTCTGATGAAACACGCTCGCGTTACACCGATGGAGTCACTCTGACACTGAGATTTGGTGGCTGTTGTCACCTCTCATCTGCCAGAGTACTGTTAGTTATAGTTATAGCAAAATGGCCCCCAAGAGGTCTACTGATCTACTCATTGCTCCAACTTCCTGCCATCAAACCTCATATCCTCAAGTTCGGCCCAAAAATTTTTTTTCCCCTCATTACTGTGTTGCAATTCTCATTAAAAATCCTTAAGTGCTATTCAACAAATAGTGCCGGCACTGCAGGTTACCTAATAACGGCTGTATTTCTCATTGCAGGGAGGACATAGTGTGTGTGGAGGTGGGAGTGCGTTTCATTTCTTTCATATACAAATTTCTGTCGAGGCGTGTGTTTTATTCTTCTACGTGCAAATTTGTCGAGTGTGCTTTATTACACTCTCTATTCAATGAAAACTGAATTTTTCAGCTCCCCGGGGGGAGTGAAAAATATCCTCCCGTAGCTTTTTTGTTGTTGTTTTTTTTTCTCACACACACCTTCCACTGAAATAAGAATGAACCGGATGACCGAAGTTGGGCTCAGGACTAGGAGCCCGGGAGCTCTCAATGCTACCCTCGTAACAACCCGTGTGTGGGATGTGCGCCCTGTGCGAGACGAACCTGTTTGTATTCTGACTCGCGTCCCATCAGCACCTGGAGCACGTAGCTCACGGGATCCCCTCTCATTGGTGGGATAGTCTCCCATGTGATCTCACAAATGTTGCCCTCCAGCTGGTGCACTCTGGGAGCTGGTTGGGGGGGGGGGGGTAAAAAAAGGATCAAAACACGGTATCAATCACATAACAAGATTTCATACTAGAAAATGTGTACAATGTAAAACATAAAGAAGCACCGAAAGAGATAATGTAGGTTTCCTAACCTTAAATAAAAACACCCTGTACGTTTGCAAAAATTCATCAGTAACAGTAACAGTTATTTCCTAGCCACTTATTTATTAGTGAACACTAACATCCATCTCCCTGCTACAGTCTAATGCTGCACATCAACGCTAATGGTTACAGTCATGTTAATGGCTGTTAGTGTCAGGCTATTTAGACTATGTAGGCACTTCACATCATTCTGGATATAAGCCCCAACAAAGGGAAGCCATTATTCATGTGCATTAATTTTGTTTTTCTGTGTTGATGATTGTTTTGCAAAGCAATAAAATCCTTGGGGATAATGTCGGAAATAACAACCATTACAGCAAGGATCCAATTCTGACTGCATTAATTTCTTCGCTAAATAGAGCTCACATTTTACTTAACTTTTACGGTAACTGGGGACCTATTCATCGATTTTCCTTAACTCCCTCCACTCTTTATTGTTCCAGATGAATGCTGATTTGCAGAGAACCTCTCAGACAAGCGCATGTGCATCACTAACAGTTTTACGGAAGCTGTTTGGACCTTTGGGAGTTATTTACCCGTTTATGGACACATCAGTTCCTGTGCTGCACATCCACAGCGTAACATTCATACCCATGATTCTCTCCAGTTATATCACCTGAGAGGATACTCTTTACTGTGATTATTATAGCTGTAACACAACAGTGCCTCAGTTTACAGCAAAGACCAAATACTGGAGGCAATAATAAAACAAGGCTCGGGTAAACATGTCACTCCAACAGCCAAACGGACAAATGCACTGCCATCTTTTGGGCCTGTAAGTGTAGCACCTCTTTCGGGCCGTTCTGCTGGAGCCGTTTCAGTCAACTCTTCAAAAGTTCAAACTTAGCCTAGTTACGGCATAACTGGGCATTGATGCATCACTAAATTCAAAATGCACCGCACAGACTAGTCCTTACACAGAAATGAGTTGTTAAGCATCTGAAGTGAGATTTGAAAATATTTTGAATCCGATTTCACAAAAAAAACCCAACACAGCATATGTCAAATCTGCAAACGTTGTTCTTAGAAAGTCACACTAAATGAAACATATTAACATAAGCTAGGTTAGCATAATTAGGTACTTCCCTCACGTACCAAACTGTGCAAAACACATATTTTGTATGACCTACAAGCAAGACAATGCAAATGTAGCAATTAAGTTTAAAATACTGTTGCCCCCCCCCAACATGTCAATCTTGGAAGTTATGCCACAGCTTGTTATGCTTCAGTGACTTCCTGTTTACACAGTTGCTTGTTTCGATTGGACAGAGCTACAGCGTTACTTGGCAACCAATTCACACATGGCTAAGGTCTTAACGAGCTAAGACATTTCTTAATTTTTATTTCCATGGTTTGATAGGTGGTGCAACCAAATCCTAGAGCTCAGCAGTGACATCTGCCCCACATTCCGCCATGCAAAAAAAAAAAAAAAAACAACAAAAAAAACAACACAACAAAAGAAAAATAACACACACACACTTTTCCTAGACCAGTTTACCTTTGAGGGCAGGGGGTACAGACTTGGTGGTGCAAAAAGTGTGTGTGTCCGAGAATGGGCCCTCCCCAGCATCACTGATGGCCTGTATTCTGAAACTGTAGCTGCTGGACTCAGTCAATCGCTGGACCTTGTAGGTGTGGCTGGGACCGCGGTAGATCGTCACAAACCTGGACAGGGGACACAATGGAGACAGAAGTGAGACAATGAGTCACAGACCCAGAGAGAAATCTGAAGACAAGCGTGACGGCTGGATGAGAAGGAGGTGGGGACCGATGGCCCTGGGCAGGGGGAAGGAGTGAGGTAAAGGACAAGGTGAAGTGTGAAGTGTAGGTTTGGGAAAAGACTGATGGTGCTATGATTAGATTAGGGGAAGGGGGAGAAGTGTTGTTGGAGAAGCTCACAGTTAAATCTTAAATAACAAGAGCGGTGAAGAATTGGAGGTGTCGAATCTTGGATTGCCCTAATAACTAAACTAGTTTTGGGAGCTGATTCAGACCAGAGTCAATATTGGATTGATGTATTTTGTCTCACTGACTCATCCAAGAAGGCATTACCAGTAATAGCTTATAAATGGTTCATAAGAGTGCATGACATTTCTGGCCTGAGCTTGTATAAAATCCAGTTTTGATCAATAAAAAAACTTTTCACTTCATATATTGTTATCCGTTAACTGAGGAGCTTATTTTTGTCTTACCATGCAGTAACACTTCCAAAAGAGGCTTTTGCTGTATCAAGGTAAAGTAGGTCTAACATATGCTGCCTTGAGGTTAAATTAACCTTAAAAGATAAGTAGTGGAAACCTTGAAAAGTGAGAGCTATGCTGGTGGTAAGAGGGAAGATTTTATCTTTTAAAAAATAGCAGGGATTTATGAACACAAAGGCTGAATACTGACAGGCCACAAATCTGATTTACAGAAAAACAAAAAAAAGTTTCTGGCCGGCTAGATGGATAGATTGATGGACTGATGGAGAGATGATGAGTGGATGAATGAGTCAAGCAGAAATGTGGATTTGAACTGAAAAGAGATTATTTTCTTCACTAATATCATCTCCGCTATGAGCTCCTCAGCCCAATAAGTCTGATAGAGCAAGAAAGTTATGGGGGGGGGGTGAAAGGAAAAAGGTAGAAAGGACAAGTGAGAAGAGAGGAGGCAGTGACAGAGGAGGAGAGTCAGAAGGGGACATGAAGGAGCGGAGAAATAAAGGAGGAGGAGGAGGAGGAGAAGAGAGGCACTGGTAATTACGAGAGCGGAGACGCTGATGGAGAATCTGCTGTGAGAAGAAAAAAAAAAAGGAGAGTGAGAGAGAAAGAAGAGATAAGAGAGGTCATGGTTTAGTAGAAGGCTATAACTCCAGATGAGCTCTTTATGTAGCTGCACTACAGAGAAGTGATGTGTTTCTCTGGCTGATGTATGGTGTTGTTAATCCTTTGGCCAGGGGCTTGCAGCTAACACACAGACAGCCAGCGCTGGTAGAATTCAATGGTTGGGGTGTAAACATGTATCTTAGTCTCAACCTTGTTTACCTGGTTGACTCTCAGCTAACAACTGCATGGCAAAATAAATAAATAAATAAATAAAATTTAACAACTTTTATATTTATACAAGCAAATGCATCAGCTTTTCCATCGTTATGAGTTAGGACCTCTTCTCGTTTTGGACAGAGCTGAATGGCAGAATATCAAAACAATTAACAGCCTGGAGAGCGCGGACAATAAACATGCACATAAAATCACTGAGCTAAAGTAAATGAGATGAACTGCATCCTTGGTCTTGAGCCAAACAGCCGACCAATTAACCACATCGAGGAGCAGAGGAGGACAGGAGGAGGTTAGAAGCAGGAAAACAATATGTTATATGCTCGGATTATCAAAATCCAAGTTGTCTGTGGCTTATCATAGGAAGGTAAGTATTGATATCTTTCTTATTGATACTATGAAATATAATCTTATTCATGTGTGTATGTGATTTATGAAATATAATTTTATTTATTTTGTTTCCCTGTCAAGTTTGCCTATTTTGCTGCAGTGATGCATGATACACCGCTTTTGACTGCACCAGTGCTTCATTTTTAAACAGGTCTCCGTTTCCGAGTCAGTGATCCTTAAACTCACAATTATAAACAAATATTGATTTTGGAAATGTATTATTCTTAAAAATCACAAGCTTTTAGTAATTCACACAGTGTTAAAAAAAAACCCAACTATAACCATTCTGCATTATTTGTAATACAGAAAATGACCAAAATCATGAATGTCATGAATAATGAAATCATCATCAAGGTTGCCCAGTACAATTTTGTTATCGGTTCCAGTATAGTAAACATAGTTTGAAGCAATTATAGTCTCATATCAATGTATCATGCAAGGTTAGTTTTTTGATAAGGTTAGCATTGGAGACAGAGAACAACTTGTTCCCAAAGAGGCTGAATTGCTCACTGGCTGACTGGCTGGAAAAACAGATAGGTGTACATAAAGAAAAAGGATGGCCAAACACAAGGATGAAAGGAGAGAGGAATGAGGAACATGGATGGATGGATAAACAAAATGGGTGACCTGACTGACAGATACTAGATGTGTAGGGACAGAGAGATGAAGAAGCAATTTTGGGTGGATGAGAAAAGCTGGAGGAATCGACCTCAGGAAGGGCTGAAGGACAGAGAACTGGATAGAAGATGGATTCTAGGGTGGGCAGATGAGGTGACGGATGTATGGGTGGATAATTCTTCTGAACGACAGCAACTACACCAAAGCTTTGCCCCCAGTGCGTGTTCTTCCAGCAGCATTCATCTTTGAAAGCCACCGTGTCAAAAGGTGCCAGAAGCCGTCTTTGCACTGCATGGCCCATGTTGCCATGGCGCCCTTACACTCCCTAAACCGCTGAGGGCATTCTGGGAAGTATGAATGGGGACAGAGTGAAATGAGAAAAATCAAACAAATTCAGCCGGCTTTTGAAGGGTAACACCAGAGTGAGGAACAGAAGTGAAAATGAAAAAAGCCATGAGCGAGGGGGGCGGAGGGCAGAACACCAGCAACAAGTCTGCATACAGGAAGATAAGAGTGAAAAAATAAGCAATAGGAGAGAGAGGGAGGCATGGAAGAAGGGAGGAAAGTTGAAAATAAAGGGGGGGGGGTCAATATTGTGAACCGGAGAAAACAGCTTTCTTTATTATCCGATCCACCCGCAAAACAGAGATACGGCAGGGTGGACAGGAGAGAAACGAAGAGGGTGAAAGATGAGGTGGGAGGGAGGAAATTTATGAATGGCTACGCGTATTTCTCAAGAGGTCCTCCAGAGATGAAGTCACCTTTCTAACAATAAAACGAGATGAATAAATATGAATTAGATCGGAGACAGAGAGGGACAGCCAAAGTCAAAAACATAAATAGACACAATTGCTATTTTGTTAAAATGAGACACTGAAGGAATTTAATTGTAAAATTAAAATGATATTTGCTGAAATTGCAGCTAGCTATATGATATGGTTGTTTACAAAACGAAACAATTTCAAGATTCAATCTATTCTCTTTTCTTTTTATTAGACTCTTTTCCAGTTTCCCCTTGACACATTAAGATTAGCAGGTTGCTATGGCAATTTCACCAATAATAATAATTCCTGCTAATTCATTTTAATAGAGTGTGATAAGAAAGAGGAGGACCGAAGCAGGAGTAGTCCTGTGAACTAGCTCAAGGCCAATCGTTGTTCGCCCTCTTCAAACACACACCCTCATGCACATACACAGTGTGTTCAACAAACAGTGAAGCCCCGCTAATGCAGCCGCAAATACAGCCAAACCTCCTGCCAGGACCAGCAGCTGCAAGTAGCCATTATTTGTATGTGTATTAGTTATACCGACTGGATTTACTGCATTTGTATCTGGATGGGTCTGGAAATAAGTACGTCTTGTCGAACCAAGGTGTTAAAAATCATCCAAGTTCCTTTTCCGCTAGCTCCTGTCTTCACTATCATATATAAAATACATGCTTTCATAATGAATATATCCCTAATTAGTGGTTACTGACCTTGAAACGTTCTATGAAACCTTAACCGTGATCTAGGAACATCAATTAAAAGATCAAATACTTCGCTACCATTATTCCCGAACTACTTCCAACCTCATGAAAATCAAAATCTATGAACTGAGACGGCAACATTCAATTAAAAAACAAAAACAACTTCTTTTTACCTCTACTTTTTCATCGATTTGCACTATCTAGTATAGATAAAATGAAGAGAAGTCAGACACCTCCAACTGATGGACTGACTAGTGATGAGTGCACAGAAATGTGGAAAAACCTCATCCGTGCAGCTGAGTAGACTGAGAAGACAACAAGCCTTCATCCAGTCCCACTTGAATCAACCACAAGTTTTCTATCAGAGTGTAGAGAGGACTAAGTGTGAGTAGAACAATAATATTGAAAAACTGGCCAGGCTGATGATAAATCACTGACTGATTTTAAGGCTCTGGCCAAAGTAAAAGCCCCCTGGCCCCTTCTCCTCTGAATTCTCTGAAAAAACTCATTTTTTCCAAAACACAGTAAACATTCTGACAGGGAAAAAAATTACATGTATGAATTATTCATGATAAAAAGAGAAAAAAAGAAAGAAACCGCACTGCAAACTGGACTGATTGTGAAAACTGCCATTATCACTGTCTGTTATATATGTGCGGGACTGAGCTTTTGTAAAATCTTTTATAAAATGTATACAATCAGAGGAAATATAGAGAAAAACGTGAATTTTTTCCTTCGATGTGAAAATGTGGGACTTACTTGCGTGAGCAGCGAAAGAAACAAAAGAGTGATTCCCAAAGAACTATCTGAACCAGATTTGTTGATTGCAGACATATGCATACATACACAAACGTAGCCATGCATAGTCAAACAAACGCGCACAAACTAACACACTGCCACACTAATCACTGTGCCATTTCAAAAAGGGTAAATAAAAATCTCTTAACTGTGAAGGCTGTTTTCATTTGACTGGCAGGGAGTGCGTTTGTGCCTATGTGCATGCCCATGTGTGTATTTGTATGTGTGCGCTTGTGTGTTGCAGAGGTTAACAGATCAAAGCCTGCCAGAGTGAACCCCATCTGTTGCCCGCTGCACTCTGGGCCATTCCATGGGTGCCAAGGTGCCCGGGTGCCAACCCGGTGCCAGCCAAGCCTTAATTCAAACACGGACAGCCGGCCAACCATAATGGTAGAGGGCCGGACGGAGGGAGGGAGCGAGACAATCTGACATGTGGGCAGACGGGCAAGTGGATAAAAGCGGCTCTACGCGGATATTCGGTTTCGTCTCTTTCCTACCCTCTTTGATCACCCCGTTCTCGCTCCCACTCTTTGCTGACTCTGCTTCGATATTTTAAAGATTCCCTCTCAGCTCTAACATTAATAGAAGTGCCTTCCTCTCATGCTCTGTCTAATTGTGCGTTTAACTCCCGGTCGGCGGTCATGTTCTGCCCCTTCCCCTCCTCCTCAGTCTGCTAATTCCCTCTCTCCCCGTTTCCCTCTTTGTCACTCCTGGCCGACCAGCCGGTTAAATGCGGGCCTGATTGTCGTAGGCTGTATTCCGGCTGGTTCTAGATGCCCTCAACGTGACTACTCCCTGGTACATCTGGTTACGGCATACACACACACACACACACAGACACACATACACACACAAATATATATACCACCAAATAGGCATTCATGAACACACGCTCCCTCAGTTTCTCTCAAGCTGCTCATGTTCCATCCTTCTTGTGTTTGTGCGAGTGTGTCTGTGGCGTATGTGTGTAGTATCGACCTGCTAGGTCCTGATTAGCTGTATTGACTTGCTGTAGGTTAAGGAGTCTGAGAAAAAGCGGTGCACAAGGTGGTTGAGAGATTTACAGAGCACATCCGCTATTCTTGTCTATACAGATGTATGTATAGTGTTAAGTGCTCCTTATGGCCAAAAAAAACCCAAAACACACAAAGAAAGCACTTTTAGAACAATTAGTATTCATAGAAAATAAAAAAGAAAAGTACAAAGCCATTTCTGGGTCTTTCACTGATATCCAATGCTCATTAATATACATTAGGGTTGGCTGTTTCTACCTTTGTTGATAGTGTCAGCTGGGGCTGGCCCTGGATTCAGTAATTCAACACTAGCATTTCTTGAACAATAATGAATTATCTCATGAGAATATGAATGTGCTTGAGTTAGCGTTTTGACAAATCTTGTCGTCCAAACGATTACTCTAAGAAAACTGCAAAAATTAAAATGAATGAGCACAGTTTGTTGTTAGAATAAGCTCAGTGTATACTATGGAGTAATCTAGAGGCTGTAGGGTATATAGGAGCCGCTGTAGAAAAAAAATAAAATCAAGCAACAAAGCATATATGATGAGGAGAACAAAACTACAGGTTATTGTTTCCCCTCTTTATTATAATGAATACCTGCAAATAAGTATGTTCAGGATGTTTCATCTTAAACGTGTTTGTGCAGCCAGGACTATAGTAAACCAGATCCTCTCTCAGTCTATACATTGAGGTAAACAATGACGTAAGAACGGTATTGAGTTGTGTTCACCCCACCTGTGGTTCTTGTCCTCCATCTGTAGTGTGTAGACCATGTCATCGGCGAGCAGGGCGCGCGTGTGGCTGGCGTTTTCGCCCCACTTCAGCTTCAGGCTCTGAGGGCCAGCCGCCGAGCATTCGAGAGGGGGCGGGGCGGGAGGGAGGGGGCGTGTCCTTGCCTGCAGGGGCTGACTCGTGGGACTGGAGCCGATGGCATTCACTGCCTGGATCTGTACACTGCGGACAATGGAAAGAAGGAGACGGAGATTGTGGGTTTTTGTTTTTTTCTTTTAATGGAACGTTACACTGCATATGTTCTATCATTTCTTGATCGGGCCCTACTACTATTTTTGGACACATGTCTTTAGGAATGGAGAAAATCCAACGTGCCTGCCAGTATTTGAATTTCAGTAAAATTGTGGGCAGGGATTAGGTTCATGACCCAGAGGTACATGTACATAAAGCTGCTAGAAAATGTGTGTATCACGTGTTTCTCGGTGTGTTCGTGGAACGATTTGTGTGATGGCGGGGTAATTTTCAGTGAAGGGCTGATCTAGTGTATTAGCTTTCACCTTGGATCCATCCTCCCATTACCGCCCTCCCATTACAATTCAACATACTCTCCCTGGATCACACTTCGCACTTCACACACTTCCCCGAATGTATACGAGTATGCAAGGAAAACCCTATCACTGCTGCACAGGGTTTTCTGAGTTTTACTGTTTGGACAACTTTTATGCTTCACAAAGCCAATCTAGAGATAATGACTAGCAGTAAAAGGGCTACAATGGTTTTTGCATTCTCAGTTTTTATAAATATTTTGTACTGTTGCCCAATTCTGTAAAAAAAACAAAACAAAACAAACAAAAAAAAAAACAACAACTAACATACTTGTACACACGCACACGCACAACCAGACACATACACAGGCACACGTGTGTGCTGCTTGTGAAAAAAAAAAAACACTGGCAGAAAACGGATTTTTGTTTGTCAAACTATCCCCATGTCTTTCTTCTAGGAATCCCCCTCCCTTCCTCACTCCTTATCTGTCAATGTCCGATCAGCTGATTAGCATCAGAGGTCCTCAGCTAGAGAGGATCTACCGGCTGACATTTAGTTTCTGACGCTTTGTAACTGTAACCTTTCATTATAATCCATTTGCCTGAGTGAAGACAGGGCAGAAAGGGCAACGTTCATCCCTCCACTGGGTAATTAGGCATAAAGATAAAAGATGATGAGAGATTGAGACAAAGGAGGAGAATTAAAGATAAAGAAGCTTAGCTTTGATGATAAGGGATCCCATTTAGACATGAAGGGATTTACATATCAAAGCTCAGAATAGATGCTGTTTTTGTTTCATCATGATTTGAAGAAAACTAAGGAAAAGATGAACATTTCCTGAACAAAAGGTGCTAAGTCATGGGCACCTGCACAACCGCAACATACAACTATTGTTACTGAGGACTCTTCTAACCTCAGAATGAAGACGTTGTAAACCTAGAGCACACAAAGCCCCACTCCTGACATAGCAGACAGCTTTTACCGTGTTCCTTCACAAAGCAATGTGCACAAATCAAATAGGAAAAATATTATTTGAAGTACCCCGCCGTTTTAGATAACAACCGGAATTACCGTTATTTGCACACACGGAAACCCCCACCTACAGGAGCTCGTGCACACACACAAACACACACACACAAATATGCATATACATGCACACAGATATATATATCCACATACACATGCATATACACGCACATGCACAGTGCTCTGCCTCAGTGGCAGCCATTATGCAAGAGAGCAAAGTGACACGGGGACAAAAACAACCTCAGAATGAAAACAATGGTGTGTGATCACTCTGCCTCCTCACACATCCCCCCACCTCGGACAACCTCCCCTTTCCAGCCCCAGTTCAAAGAACTCACTACACAAACACATTCACGCACACGTAATCACAGGATTGGTAATAGAGACATAACAACAGTAGATGGCAATTCAGATTACCAGGTGGTTGTTTACTGCTGTTTGAGTATGACATCACCGATGATGTTATCATCAGGGGTCATCTCAGCTTGCTCTTCCACTGTGACCGTGGAGTTTGAAAGACACTGGCGAGTCCTGCTAAAAAGATGCTGTCGTTGGCCCAATGGGAAATGGAGGAGCCATTGTTTCCGGAGGTCGATCCTCACTAGGGACTTAAAGTCAGCGAATCTCAGCCCTCGTCGCTTCTTGTCCGCCGTTTTAAGTCTCTCTCTTCTGAGTCTCCGAGCTTCATGTATGCGCAACGCTCAGTCATTGGAGTAACCATTTACGATGGCTTTAATCAATTTCCTGTCTCACCAATGTGAATCATAGTCAAAACCAAAGAGAGGCATCAACTGACAATGTCCCTTCGACTCTCTGGAGGAATTTTAGCGTCTTTTGAATCATTGTTTTGGTTCTACGGTCACCAATTTTACTGTTTATGTTCGCTCTCACTGATTTTATAGCACTTTTTTTAGCTGGCAGCTGTTTTAAGCAATAAAGCTGTAGAAACCCACAGCACACCAGCTGCCCTGCATTAAACCTTACATTCATCAGGCTGCCAGGCGCCTAACACCAAATGAATATCGATGTTCCTTTGTATCTATTAGATGTGTAAATAGGCAAAAGATAGTTGACATGTTCGTGGTCTTAGGGGTTGAAATATGTTAATGTGGGTTTATTTTCCCAGTATTTCACACTGGTTTAGAAAGGAACTACGTTTCAGATGTTTCAAGCATCTGATGTTCATGGACGTCTGCCCAGCAATTAAAGTGGCAATCTTGAAGATTGCCGGTCCCAGTTGATTTGGGCTGATTTACTTCATAATAAAAAGTCAATCCATGTTTCGCCAGTTAAGTGCTTTTAATGTTGAGTTGCAGCAGTAGGAAATGTTTGGTTTGCATTAGCAGTAACTTAATACGGTGTTTTTTTTTCCCCTGGAATGTCGCCACAGAAACAAAGATCACAATGCTGCAAATATATAAATATTGAAATACTTTCATCAGTGGGTCATAGGCTAAATCACCACTGTGTTACTTCATTCAGTCACAGATAATGACTCAACAGCCATTCATTTTAATAAAAATAGTCTAGGTTAATGTCTGGGGTACTGCAAAAAAATAACACCATGATTTGTGATCATCAAAATCCACATCAGAGACACTGATGTTGTCTCTGTATCCAAGATCAGTGTACGTGTTCTTTTAATTTATGTCAGTACCTGTATTCGGTGTCTGGCTGCAGGCCTGTGACAAGATGACTTGTCCCTGATTCCACAGTGATGGTTTGGTCGTCCAGGGTGATGACGTAGGAGGTGATCTCCGCCCCGTTGCTGTTTGGCTCATCCCACCTCAGGAAGAGGCAGGTAGACGGGGAGTGACCTGACTCCGAGGAGGTCGGGAGGTCCAGAAGGGTGAGGGATGAAACCTGGTCAGGATTTGTAGCCGGGGTCCTGAAACTCACCTGCTCACTGTAGGGACCAGCGCCTGCCTGATTCACCGCCTAAGTGGGAGACACAAAACATACACGGAGGGTGAGAGAGAGCAGGAAAAAGGAGGGAAGGGCTAATTGACAGTGGTGGGATGGAGGAATCTCAAGGAAGAAAAAAAAAAAGTAAGACAGGTGGAGAAATCGGGTGAAAAGGAGAGGATGAGTAGAGACAAAGACCGAAATCAGATAGCTGGACGCCAACACCGAGAGAGAAAAGAGACAAAAGTGAAATGAACTGGCAGAGGCATGAGTCACACAGATATAGAGCATGAGAAGGAAAAACAGCACGGAGAATAAGACACGAAGAATGGAAGAAGACGAGAACACCAGCAGAGGCAGATGAATTCAAATTAGTTGTCAAAGAACATTAGTCTATTTCCTATGATGTGCAAGACGCTTTTGTATTCACCTCAAGCATCGTCTATTAAATGCCCTTCAACCGCTTTTGCTTTGTCATAGTTCTACTGTATTATTTCACACAAACTTAAGGAGGAGGAAACCGGGGCAAAATAAACCATATCTTTAAAAATACATTTGCTATACCGTGAAAGCTTATATACAATGACAAAAAAAATTTAACAAATGCTTAGATTGTTTTTTTTGTATACGATTATTTATTTTAATTGCAGGCAGAATGTGCCCTTGGCTGTTAAACGTATCAAGCAAGTCAAAACGACCTGTCTGTAGGAAGTGATGGATTTATTGTAATGATAAAAAATAGATACTACTTGCAGGAATCTGAGGAGCATTTATTTTCTGGTACTGTAGCCAGTTTCCAAGAACCATCTAGCAATATTAACTTGTATATTATTAAAACAATATATTAATATATATTTTTCAAGGCTTTAAAGACAAAGAAATGTGAGGAACTCTCGATTAACCTCATCCTTGCGATAGTCTGTCTGATAAAGTGTTCTCATAAGCGTCTGATAAATTATGAAATTTGAAAAAATAAAGCATCCTATTCAGCTACAGAACATAGGGAGTCACACTGAGTTCAACCGCACCGGTGGGCCCTGCGTGATCCATTCCTGCGGTCCATTTAGGAGGGACATTTGTCGTATTGTTACATATATGAACACACACATGCACACTGCTGTAACAATGCGCATAAACACAGACGAATTAGGTATGCACGCACGACGAAGTCATTGATTAGGACATTACAATGACCTTGTCCTGTCCTGTAAACTTTATAAATGAACCCATAAAAGAGAGAGCCATAAAACATACTGTTATTGGATTAATAGCCTCAGAAGGTACATCAGGAAAGAATGCGACAGAGAGAAAGAGAGTTTGTGTACGTATGTGTGTGTGTGTGGGGGGGGGTGTGTGTGCATGTGCGTGTGCATGTGCGTACGTGTATTAGAGAGAGAGGGAGAGAGAGAGAGAGAGTTATTTATGCACCAGGTTAAGAATCGGGGCACAAATAGAATTAATTATCATCAACGTTTCACTGGTCTCTGTCTGTTTGTGTGTGTTTCTTGCTTCTGATGTTTCCCCTGGCGCATATATACATACACATACACACTCACATAGACACTCACACTCACATACACACACACACTCGCATACACACACACGATTGTATTTGTAATTGTTTGTGTCCTGACTGAGTGTGTGCGCCATGTCTGGCAGTTCTGTTCTTTGTTTTTTTGCATTCGTCCCTGTGTCTTCACATCTTTGTTTTCTTGTATGCAAACATTGCTGTATACCTGAGCACGAATCCACAGGTATACAATGGTGTGTGTGTGTGTGTGTTTGAATAAGCGTGCACGTACTTCAGTGCCCATGAGTCGGTTGGAGCGCGTGTTTCTGTTTGCGTTACCTGTAGCCTACAGCAGTAGTCGGTGGCAGGCGTCAGGTCTGATAGCTCACACTGTGTGGCTGATCCACAGTAGATGAGCTCCATGGGTTCGTCTTCCCTCGCCCACTCCAAACGGTATTCAGAGATGTCTGTACCCGAACCCTCAGGACTCTGCAACACAAAGTAACACCGGATCAGCTCAGAGAAATCAGACGGAAGTTGGAGTAAAAACACAAAAAACAATTCAAAATGTGACGAAACCTAAATCAAAAAAGAAAAAGAAAAAAACAGACGGAAATAGAGGTAGATTTAGTGCCATGTTAAAGCGCGCCAAAAGAAGATGAGGGACACTATCAAAGACAGATTTAAATTTAATTTAAAGATACAACACTAGAGACTTTCTTTCATTTTCAATACATCATCAAGGCAAATTGGACTGTAATGAGCCACTCGGTCTCCTGGGCCTTCTTGTCAACAACAGCTCCGGCAGACAAATTCAAAGCAGCAGGTGTTTAGGACAGTAGAAACAAGAAAGGGGAGTTTAGGGCATCTTTAGACAGCTGTAAAAAAAAATGTGATCTTTCCCTTTCTGCCACCTCTTTTCTTCCTTTGCCCACAGAAAGTGTTTTTGCTTCCTTTGCTAAATACAGGTGTGTCTGTCTCTCACCTCCCAGTTGAGTGTTACGCAGGTGTTGCTGGTGAGAGTAATGAGTGGCGCCCCGCACTGGCCAGGAGGACCCGCTGCAGTTGTCACCTCCGTGGGGTCAGAGTACGCTCCCAACTGCAAGACAAAAAACAAGACACCCAACGCAGATACCCAACACAGACACACACACACACAGACACCCAACACAGACACAAACACACACACACCCAACACAGACACATACACCCCCAACACAGACACAAACACAAAATTAGAGGTATAAACCGAGTACAAGTGGAAGAGAAAGTACAAATCCCACCTGCCTATATTTGTATGTGTGCGTGTGTTTTTGTACATGTGAGTTTTGTGTTTTTGTACATGTATGAGTGCTTTGTCTGAGTGTCCACTGCATGCCTACTATTTTTAAGTGTGTGTGTGTGTGTGTGTGTGTGTGTGTGTTTGAGCATGTGCTGTTTTCGTTCCTGCATTCAGTCAGCCAGTCTGAGTGCTAGTTGTCTCTTGTCTGTGAAGGTAATCAAACCAATAACACGTTAACTCCGGACTATGCAACAATCCAATGTCCACCAACAGACTGTCTGGGACAGTTTGACCTAATCGCTCCTGGCCCTGTTTATCTGAGTGTGTCTGTAGAAAAATGTTTTAATTAAAAACATTTAACCTAAATGAGTTTCTTCTAAGTGTTCTGAAGACTTGTCACGGCAATAACACCAGTAAACAGAGTTTACTGCTTTCCAAGCAGAAAATAAGAATTACTTTTAAACATTCCTGAAGACTGAGTTGTTGAGGTTCCAAAACATCAGGAAGGTGATGTTTGAGAATTTTATGGTCTTGCCTGCTGAATTATTTGTTGATGGGTTTTCTGTTTCTTTTTAAAAAAAAAAAAAAATCATATTTCTGCTGCGTGGGCAAGTGAATTTCTCACCCCAGCCTCGTTGGCAGCCCGCAGTCGGAAGCTGTACGTGGCACCAGGTAGCAGACTGCCAACGGTGCACTGCAGCTCCGACCCGTGGTACACCTCTGCTGGCTTGCTGTCCCCCTCGCTCATCTCCAGGCTGAACACACACTCCTCGCACACTCCCTCGGAGACGGGAGAGTCTAAGCAGACAGAGGTAGAGAAAGAGAAGTTTTTTGGCAATTAAAATTGTGATCAGATGACATGTACTCAACATTATAATTAGTGCCGCGCTGTTCCAGGCCTCTGAAAACCAGTCAAGTTGCATTGTACATCCATGTCTGTCCAGACTCAAATATGCGGTGAAGACTGAAGGAATTAAATAAAAGAGTACTTTTTTGGCAGAGTGGAAGTCATCACTATGTTGGCTATATTCCGGTGAATATTTTCCAGTGAGATACATGCTCTCTAGGGAAATATAAATAAAACTGATTCGACCTGACTTTGTCTGTTTTGACTTTATTTTTCTTGTCCTACTACTACTACTCTACGGTTTTAGTGTGTAAATTCAATGAGATAAACTAAAAACAGACTCAAATGCACATGCTCACATTTTTTGGCCGATAAATTCTGACGGAGCACAATGTTGTGGCCCCGACAGTGAACAATGTTCTGAAAACGGATTCTGCTGCAAAGAAGCTGCAAATTCTAAAAGGTTGATGCTTCACACATATCTTCAATCCGGCAGCACAGAAGATCTATAGAGTCCCCGTAGTTTCCCGTCAGTTACCCATGATTAGTGTCACCGATTCAGCATCCGAACAAATGTGAAATATGGTCACAATATCCTCTTCTGTTCCTGGGTTATGGCGCTGAAAAGTGGCTTTTTTTGCAGAATATTATGGTTTTACAGTGAGGTTGATCTCTGACCCTTTGGACATAAAAATGTCATCACTTCCTCATTATATCTTATTAGATGTTGGCGAGAAGTTTTGTCATAATTATTAGGAATTCTCGAGTTATGGATAAAAATGTCATGACCTTTGATGCTCAAAGGTCTTGGTCTAGATCACGATGACCATGTGCAATCACGCATGATGGAAAGAAACGGCTTGACGTCGTCTATACGTAGAACTTTAAAGATTTATTCAAGATTATGTTTAGGTTAAGATGATATGTGTTTACATATCAGTCCATCAGGTACATTTTCTAAATAATTTCCAAGGGATTCTTTTTTCAACCACATGCTTCATTTTGGTTGCAGTGTGGTGAAGGTAATAAATGAGGGAAACAGGGAAAGCCCTCTGGTACTCTATGTCCGACCTTCAACTGGAGCCAGTAATTGCAGCAGCGTTGCCTAAATGTGAGATGATTAGGGCTTTGGCCAGTCATATTTGACTGGTTAAAGCAAGAACTTCCTCAGCATTTCAGGATGGGAGACTTTGCCTGCCAGCAGATAACGGTACTAATCTGCAATAATGGGCTGACATTAGGAGAGTTAAGTCAGATATGAGGCTAGGTAAGACATTTAATGGGCTAAATTAGGGCTCAATTAGGCTGAAATGTGGTTCACTAAGCTTACATTAGAGCTAGAAAGGAAATATATTAAAGTGCCTGATGGTGATTTAGCTGACTTATGTAAAAAAAAAAAAAAAAGAAAAGAAATTCAAATACATACATTCTAGTAAATAAAGCTAAAACACAGCGTACGTGTATGTCTGCACTCACCCCATTCTAACTGCACTTCCTTGTGTTTGGCTTTACCCACAATCCTTGGTGGCTGGCAGGGTCCTGGCGGGACACTTAATGTACGAACCGGAACACTAACAGTGCACTTCACAAACAGAGATAAAACACAGGAAATCAAAACACGGGATAAGGAACAATAATTATAGCTCATTTGATTAATAACTGGCATAAACGTCCCCAAGCAACATGGATACGTCAGTGTTGTTCCAATTCTAATTCGAGAACTGCTTGGGAAAATTTAAGTTCATGGGTCACCGTTTTGAAGTTGGGTTTTTATGTATGTGTGTGTCTTACCGGGCTGTGTCCTCCTGTGGTGATGCTGCACACACGTAGGCGGTAGAAGGTCCCGGGCGTCAGCCGCTCACACATGCACTCTGTTGCTGGGCCGCTGTACGCTACCTCCCACTGGCTCGCTGTATGAATAAGCACAAACACACACACACACACACACAAAAAAGAATTACACGACCGATCACATACGCAAGCACGAGTGCATATACATAATACCCTGCTGTTACCTATGTATTTTTGTAGCCGACCCAATTATTTTCCCAGAAACAGAATCCCGTTGACCCAATTAATACCTGCGCACCACTTCGTGTTGCTGTTTCTGTCCCGTTGATAGGTTGTGTGGGCCTGAAATTCATTATTCCACCTGAGAAACAGCTCTCATCTTATGCAAATATAGTTCCTGTTTACACCGCAGCACTGAAAGCAATTTTGCAATTTTGTTTTGATTATGCAATGGAAATCCTCGGGTTTGTTTGTATTTTTTTTTTTTTTTGTCTTGTTTTTTTCACATACTCTGACCACAACATGAAGTGGAATTCAAGTGAACTCCCAAGCATTATATATCAAAGCCACAGAGCTCGGTGAATGTTGTACGGAACTTATTTTCTTAATTTACTCAGACATCTGTTTCAGGGCAGTAACGCCACCCACACACACAAACAAAACCTACTAATATAATGAATCACAGAAAACACAACAAGATAAGTGATGAGTCAGGGTCACTTTTGTAGTTCACGCCTGTACCTGATGGTACAACTTAGTCAGAGAGGTGAACAGGTTAAAAGGGCACATAGGAGTTGTCTGTATAGACACTGTACAGATGAAAGCAGCTGTTTTGTGTAATTTAGCTCTAATTAGATTTGTAGCCGTTGTTTAATTCTGACTTTTTAAAACTTTTTTTTTTTTTTTAAGCAAATGCAGAGCTGAAGTCATTGAGATATATCATATCACTTCCTGTCATTGATGGAAAAGAACATAGTAAATGTGAGTTGCAGAAAATCAAACCAGGAACTGAATTAGTCAATTTAACGAATCTAGACCAATCCACTGGACTTAATAGATGATTTTTTTTTAACTGTTGATTGGAATTATTTTCACATCTTACATTCAACAATAATCTCCAATAAACAACTTATTCCTCTTTCTTTTATGTGACTGAATCAACCCAGATACAATAAAATTCTCCCCCTGTGCTTGTCCTCTCAATATGTCCATTTTCATTTGCATTTCCTCCAGGAAACTAAATGTCCTCTTGTCTTTTTCAGTCCATATTGTAGGAGGCAAAGAGGACAGATGGTATATTTAAAGCTTTGTTTTATAAGAAGACAGATTTAGAACAAATACTCAAATTATGTTTGAAGTAGCTCAAATTAACGTGCGGCATAGATGGACGGACGGACTAACAAACAGATAGATGTAAACTGTACCTTCGGAGCATCCCTCTGAGATCTCTAGCAGGTATGTAAGAGCCTCCGACCCCCCGTTGTCCTGCGGAGGATCTGTTGGAGCAATTGATGGGTAGATTTTAGTTTGTGGAAATTACACTTACATACAACATGAGCTGGAGACTAAGTAAGTCAAATGAAAAACATGTCATATATATATTAAAGAAAAATACACACGCACGCACACACACACACAAACACAAACAAACACACACACAGTACATTCAAAAAGTTATCAGTTGAGACTTTTCATGACATTTAGCATCTCAGTCAGATGACACAATAAATTTTAATCTGTCAGAAACTGTGTTAGGTGTCTCTCAGCCAAAGGAAAAAAATTTAAGACATAATATATGATGCACCGTGATGATTCATATGAAATAATAAACTATTGAGGATGATTTATCCTGAGATTATAGGTACATCAGCATCGCTGGAAACAGTCTACTTGACTCTGCCTCATCTACTGCTTAATGTATTAGAATTGTGGCCATAATCACAGTAAAGCACATTCTGTGGTTGCAGTGTTCTAATTAAAAAAATTAAATAAATGGATAAAAAAAAATAAATAAAAACCTAAGGCAAAAGTAAACCACACAAATGAAGAGTGCTGTGCAGCAAGTTGTGACTAACAGAAATTCCATTGCTAATTGCATAATAAAGGCTCTAAAATGTGTTGTTGTAGCTATCACATTCAAGTCAGTGATCTGAAAGGTGACTGAGAGACAAAGAGTAAGACCTGTGCCATGTTTACAACATTCGTGAAAGGACAGACAGCCTCGCCTCCAACAGTACTAACACAGGACAGATGGATGAAAGCAGAGGTGATGGCTTTTATGGCTGCCGCCTCAGTTCGATGACAGCACGCCAGAGGCAGCAGTTTGTCATTGATTTCCCACCTTCCGTCAATACCTTTATTCTGCAACATGCTCTTTTTTTTGTCAGGCTGAAGGGTTTTTTTGTTTTGTTTTGGTTTGTTTTTTATGAGCATCTTTCCCTGCTCAAAAAAGAAACAATTCATTGAATTTGGTGAAAAGGCAGGTCAGGGCCAAAATGTGGTTTTCAAGTGCCACACTTGAACAAAAACCAGAAAACCAGAACATTTTTGATTCATTTCTATTATTCAACTCACATATTCAGAATAGTGGAGCCTTGGCTTGCTTGTTTTTTAAAGTCTTACTGGAGCAAAAGATTATGCTTATTGAAAATTTATACTTTTCGGTGCAACAGTATGTCAGAGGGCGGAAATTATGGCTTTTATGTATGTATGTGTGTATTTAAACTTGCATCTTTTAAGTGAGTATTGCAGCATGTGCCAATGTTTGCACATTATGAACATTCATCAGTCTTGTGGCAGTGTATAGTACGTGTGCACGTGTGTCTTTTTACCCCATGTGACGGTGAATCCATAGGGCGTCGCTGCGGTGACACAGGGTGTAGACGGAGGGCCCGGTTTGTCCGGATTGGTGGTGCACACCAACACTTCACTGGGACTACTCTTTCCCTCCATGTTCGACGCTATGAGCTGCAGATCGGGAAACAGAGAGTATGGAGGGAGAGAGGGAGGGAGGAAGGAAGAGAGGGAGGGAGGGAGAAAAGGAGATGAAGGAAGGTAAGAAGCAGAGGAAGGAAATGAAGAGGGGATGAGAGGAGAAGAGACAAAGTGAGTCATGATGCAGTGTAAGACAAAAAAAAAAATTCACAGTGAGCTTGGGTACATGAGAAAAGAGAACCTACAGAGAAATCTATTAGGGAGTAAAGTAACTGTCCTGACTAATAGAAGCCATTACTCTCTGCTCTTCCACCTGTGGTTCCCCTGGCTCCTCTGCCTCCATTTCTCCCCAGTTCATTTCCTTCATCACCTCGCCCGACGGACAATCAATTTGCTTTGTTTCCCAACACACATGGACCAACGTTCACGCACATGAACGTCACAGAGAACACGGAGTTGCCCCTTTTTTGCGCGAGCATGTGCGGGTTTTGCCCCTTAAAACCATCTGCCCTCTCAGCTGACGGTGCGAGCGAGGACACGTGCACCGTGTGCGTGAAAGTACATGCAAGGCGAGATCACCGCACTGCAACGGGTGTGCACACTGCAGAGCATCCATATTAACACGAATGCTGTCGGAACATTTCGTTTCACAATGTCCTCACATTATGAGCAGCTATCACAGCTTTCAGAATAGCCAAGCAGTTTGCTAAATAGCTGTTGAATTGCCATAATTTCGCTACTCTTTAAATTGTGGCCAATTCTCTGGTGGTAAATTACTGCATTGCCTGGATGGATGTTATATTAAGACCGAGTGCTGGATAGGATGGCATCTTGGGAAACTTTTTTTTTTTTTTTTTTTTAGGTTAACAGGTGGGAAATTAAAAACAGCAATATACTGCCCCAATATATATCTATATATATATATATATAGATATATAGATATATATATATTTTCCGTGCAAGGATCCTTCTGGTAGTCCACGAAAATACACACCACTCTTATGTGCAGAAACAAAAACACACACACACACACACACACACACACACACACACACACACACACACACACACACACACACACACACACACACACACACACACACACACACACACACACACACACACACACACACACACACACACACACACACACACACACACACACACACACACACACACACACACACACACACACACACACACACACACACACACACACACACACACACACACACACACACACACACACACACACACACACACACACACACACACACACACACACACACACACACACACACACACACACACACACACACACACACACACACACACACACACACACACACACACACACACACACACACACACACACACACACACACACACACACACACACACACACACACACACACACACACACACACACACACACACACACACACACACACACACACACACACACACACACACACACACACACACACACACACACACACACACACACACACACACACACACACACACACACACACACACACACACACACACACACACACACACACACACACACACACACACACACACACACACACACACACACACACACACACACACACACACACACACACACACACACACACACACACACACACACACACACACACACACACACACACACACACACACACACACACACACACACACACACACACACACACACACACACACACACACACACACACACACACACACACACACACACACACACACACACACACACACACACACACACACACACACACACACACACACACACACACACACACACACACACACACACACACACACACACACACACACACACACACACACACACACACACACACACACACACACACACACACACACACACACACACACACACACACACACACACACACACACACACACACACACACACACACACACACACACACACACACACACACACACACACACACACACACACACACACACACACACACACACACACACACACACACACACACACACACACACACACACACACACACACACACACACACACACACACACACACACACACACACACACACACACACACACACACACACACACACACACACACACACACACACACACACACACACACACACACACACACACACACACACACACACACACACACACACACACACACACACACACACACACACACACACACACACACACACACACACACACACACACACACACACACACACACACACACACACACACACACACACACACACACACACACACACACACACACACACACACACACACACACACACACACACACACACACACACACACACACACACACACACACACACACACACACACACACACACACACACACACACACACACACACACACACACACACACACACACACACACACACACACACACACACACACACACACACACACACACACACACACACACACACACACACACAATGGAAAAGAACCTGTGCCAGTGACATAAACTACGAAGAGGTTTTCATATAATATGTGTATTTTAATGTGTTTGTGTGTGTAGTACTCACGCTGTTGTCCTCCTGAATCTCGAGTGTGTATTTGAGCTGCTCCTCGCTGGGACTGCCCTCAGGACGCCCCCACTCCAGGGTCACCCAGGACACCCCAGCCCTGACCAGCCGTGGTGCAAGGGGCAGAGCGGGCAGGGTGCCCATGGTGTAAAACACCATCTCTGTGCTGAAGCCACTGAAGGAAACACAAACACATTTCCATTCCATACACATTTTGTTTTGTTTTTTTATTTAAAAGGCTGATGCAAGTTATTGACTTAAAGGCTCATTACTTTCGAGGGAAAGGTGACGGCAGCGCAAGTGTGAAGGGAGGCTGTTCATCATGAATTACAAATTCACCAGAGATGAAGACAGGAGATAAGTGAAAGGGGGGGGGGCAAAAAAATATGAAATGACATGACATGAGAGAAGGAGAACATGCGTGGCTGCAGGTGAGGATGGGCGTGTGAGGAGACCCCAGTGGAGACGATAAGACGAAAGTCAAAGAAGAGCCGTGGCAGGTTAGAAGATATGATACGTGATGTGATGTAATGTGATATATACACGTCAGAGACCAGACAGGAAAAGAAAGGGGGGGGGCTAATTTGTGAGTATAGGGAGGAAAGATTTGAATATAAAACCAGCAGCAGAGGTCTGAGAGGTTGTAAAACTTATTTTTAAGCAAGAAATATAGCGAGTAACCAAAAGCTTGTGCGTGACGAGTATGTTGTGCCCACGGCTTCAAAGGGGAATCAAGTTGAAGGATGCATTAAAGCCACTTTGGGTTCAGCCAGAGAGCTCATATCTCCTCCCTCGCTCCTGCTCCCGTCTATCACCTCCTCCCCTTTCCCTGTCACCCTGACGACTGCAGACAAGATGCTCCCCGCCACGATGACAAAGAGGAGACGAGAGAACAGGGGGAATGCAGGGAAATTGAGGGAGAGACGCAGAGGACTCATCTCGCATGCGGAACGACAGCTACAGATTTGCTGTTGCATGTATGGGTGTCTCTGTCTGCCATCATGGTGCTGTACGGTGCTGACATTGATACAACTTGCTTCAATAAGTATCAGTACCCATGGCCACTAGAAATATGGTTTGAGATTTCACAAGGGACAACTGTGATTTTAATACATCCATGCTCCTACCGTACTGATATCTGCCCTCTGTGTTACTCATGATGATGGGCCAGGGTACATTTTTCATGTGCATGTGTATGTGTATAGTATATGTGTTCAGTAACAGGCCACAGTACCTTGTGCCGATGTCGTTGTGCGCGGCCACTCTGAACGTGTAGCCACAGGCGGGGAACAGTCGTGTCAGTCTACAGTGTCTCTGGCTCCCAAAGTAACATTCTCTGAAAACACTGTTCTTCTTTCCCTGAGAGAGGAGAGGACAGGGGAGGAGAGGAGAGAGGAGAGGAGAGAGGAGAGGAGAGGAGAGGAGAGGAGAGGAGAGGAGAGGGGAGGAGAGGAGAGAAGGAGAGAGGAGAGGAGAGGAGAAAGGAAGGGAGAGGAGAGGAGAAAGGAGAGGGGGAGAGAGGAGAGGAGAGGAGAAAGGAGGGGAGAGGAGAGGAGAAAGGAGAGGAGAGGAGGGGGAGAGGTGAGGAGAGGTGGGGAGAGGTGGAGAGAGGTGGAGAGAGGTGGGGAGAGGTGGAGAGAGATGGGGAGAGATGGGGTTCGGGAGGGGAGGAGAGGAGGGGAGAAAGGAAGGGAGAGGAGAGGAGAAAGGAGAGGGGGAGAGAGGAGAGGAGAGGAGAAAGAAGGGGAGAGGAGAGGAGAAAGGAGGGGAGAGGAGAGGAGAAAGGAGAGGAGAGGAGAGGAGGAGAGAGGAGGGGAGAGAGGAGAACAGGAAGAGAGAGGAGAGGAGATGAGAGGAGAGGTGAGGAGAGGTGGGTAGAGGTGGGGAGGGGGTGAGAGGAGGGGAGGAGAAGAGGGGAGAAGGAGGGGAGGAGGGGAGAGGAGAGAGGAAAGGAGAGGAGAGGAGAGAGGACAGGATGGGAGAGGAGAGCAGAGATGGATGAGATAGAAAACAAAGTAAGACGAGAACAGGGGGATAAGATTAATTGCAGTAAGAGATTAAAGAAAAATATAAAACAGATGTGGAAAAAATGGCATGACAGAGTGAAAAAGTAGAAATGGGAGAAGATTAGAAGGCCAGACAGTAATTGAAAACGCATTATTCATAGACATATCCAATGAGCCAAACATTAGCAAATTCAGCTTCATTGGCATGAAATCTTCAAAAAAACAATGCTGCCCAAGCCACAAAATATAATTACATTATCATGTAATTATATTATATGCAATTATTATGTACATTATTATTATTTTGACATAATTACATTTATTAAGTACAGATTAACAGAAAATTGAACAATAAAACAATACCAGGTCCAATAGACATATATGTTATATATACATTTATTGTATATAAAATGCTTTTGTGGGTGTGTTCGCATGTGTCCAGGTCAGTCATTGTTGATATATACTTTTGAGGTGCCATTTGGCTCATTGAAATTTGGAATCACAGAACTTAGTTGGTTAAAGCAAATATCCCTCATCTATTTAGTGACATGCTTTTCGACACATGAGGGGAAAGCATGGGAGATGACAGACATCAAGAGTGAGGCTTACCTCATCCCACTCGAGCAGGTAATTTGTGATTTTGGATCCATTGTCGCCTGGGGGCTGCGGGTGACAGGGAAATGGAACAAGTGAGGTAGACAAGAGACAAGAGACAGATGGAGAGTTTAGCCAAGGATAAATGACTCCGACACAGAGACGGACAAACTACATGCGGTGTTTTTATGATTGGACTCATATCCTGTCTGGGCAACTGATGTCACTCTTTATCAGTAACAGTCGCGGATAAAAATTGCTTGTGAGGTCGGAGAGGACACGGGGATGCAAACTGACGCGACCGTACAAGAGTGCAAGAATGTCTCTCTGTTAAGTGCTGCAGGGCTGATAAAGTAAAACCAGGAGATAAACCAGGTGAAGCAAAAAACTTTTCACTTTCCTCAGAGAACTAAGTTTTCTTTTGCCAAGTACATGACTCTACATTTACAGCGTGGTATTCACTGACACACTGGATAGGAAATAAAGAATCCTGCGTTGTTTTGGTAACGTTAGATTGATTTATAATAGTCCAAATGTAAATGTGCCATCAAAAACTAATTGAAACATCATAAATTTGAATCCCTGCTATGTTTATTGGGGGAAAATGCTTCATCAGCTGTCCTTAAGATTAAAAACGGGTGGCTCAGCACAAAGATGTCTGTGCCTGTACCTTCCACTGTAGGGTAAGGGTGCTCTTGGTACGTTGCGTAGATTTCGGCGGTAACGGGACGTCAGGGACGCTGCAGTGTGTGGTGAACGAGCCGGCCTCTGAACACGATCCCCGAACCGAGTTGTAGGTTGCAGAGACCCTGGAGCGAACACAAAAAAAAAAAAACACATCAAACATTTAAATACTTGAGAGGATACGTGTTTTAGGCAACATTCAGATGTTTAATGGGCCCAAAAGACGTCTCTGAATTACAAGAGTTGTGCAAGTACTATTAAGTAACACAACTTTGCAATAAATCAATAAGGATCAGTGGAGGCAAAACAGGTCCTTACCGTACGTGGTAGTCTGTCGCTGGCCTTAGGTCTTTCAGATGGTACTCCAATTCTTCGCCACTGAAACACAAACACACATACACAGCACAAAAGTCACACCAGTCCACTTTAGCCGAGCTCATGTGAAATGTGTATGTAGCCGTTGGAGTATTCTTCGGGCTTGAGGTGTGTCCGCTACCTGTATATGAGGCGATACTTTCCATCTCGTCCCTTATCTGAGAGAGAGACCTCGTAGGAGCAGGACACTGGCATCCCGTTACTATGCCTGTTCACCAGCCCTGCCGGGGGGGCCCAGGACAGCCGTGCAGCCCGCGCCTGCACGTTGGACACCTACAGGACGCACATAAACATATACTCTGTATGGTAACAAAGGATGAGATAAAGTATGGTTTCCCTTGAGCAACATTTTTTCCTCGTATGTATTATGGCTTTTGGATTGCAGTTGCACACAGCGATTAATACATTTTTATCTGTAATGACACTTTATATTTCTATTTTATTTGATTCTACTACATCTTATTGTATTGTATTTTGTTCTATTCGCCCCAAAGGCAGCAGTTATAAGAAAAATAAGTAAAATAAGCAGAATTGTTCTATCATTGTGTGTTTATACAATAACTTCTTCATTACGTTCACATATTTCGCTCTTAATGTGTGTATGTGTGTATGTGTGTATGTGTGTATGCGTGTATGCGTGTATGCGTGTGTCACACTGAAACAAAGTGTCATTGAAACCATTACTCCATATATGGCACTTCTTTTCAAATAAGGCACATCCATTCCAGGAACACGCAAGAAAATTAAAATGTACAAACACAAAAAAAGAGGCCTGCATGTTTGTGTGTTTTACTGTGGCCTGCAAGTATGTGCATGTTTACGGGAGTTTTAACTGCAGCACATGGTGGGCGAGCCAATTTAGTGTGATTTAGCACAGTCTGCTGCAATTCCAGGCTCCACATCAACTGAATAGGCGATGAATGTGCCTTGAGGGCACTGCAAAACCACAGCAATGCCTAGACTGTCTATGAGGAAGAGTAACAGACAGGAAAAGATGAAGAGACATTTTATTGTCATTTAATTGAGATTTTTGATCATAATGATTAGTTTTTACGAGATCATGTCACTCTGTCCATATGGCTGAGAACATCTGCAAAGTCCACTTTTTCACACCCACTGTAGCCATCACTTTGGTTGTGTGTGTGAACACTTCAATATTATGTCAACGCTTCAAAAAAATGGATGACCTGATGATGTATGCAACAGCCGTCTGATGTGTAAAGACAGTGACGGACAGTGATGGAAAGACACCGGGGGACATGAGAAAATGGCAGAGTGCAGAAAAAAATAAATGGCACAACCAACCAAGAAGTGAAAAGCGAGGGGGGGGAAATAGAAACAAAGGATGAAAGGCACCATGTAGAGGTTTGTCATCTTCTTGCCCAATGACCCGGACAGACAAACTGCAAAAGATCTGTCTGACCGACTGTTTTCGCAAAGGCCACTGAAAGTAAAGGGACATTCAGCATAATGGTTTTTCCAAAAATAATCTACTGTATATTTCTCCTCAATCCTCTTGTTGTAGTCACTGTAAGAAAATGAATAACTGTCCGATTTGAGCTTTCACTCCATCTTTTTCTCACTCACATGTCAATACCATAGTTGCCTTTAATATGCATGTACAGGGTTAGTCCAATCACAATGTGTTTTAGAAAGAATAGGAGCCAGGTAGAACTAATGAAACCAAACCCTGGCTATGTTAGGAATGTTATATTGATCGTTATATTATTCTCATTGTAGAGAAGCACTTAGGGCATAGATCATATTAGTGTCAATAAGGACAGGTATAAATTTGACCCATTCCAGTTCCTGCGCTTTTGTCCTGCCCACTTGGTACCAGGAGAAATCTCATAGGTGACTTTTTTCCACTATTTACTTCTTCTTTAGTCTCCCGCTGCCTCTCATAATTCAATTCAGCTGAAGTAGATCCACCTTATTGATATAAAAGCAAACAACACAACCAGAGGAACAAGGTAATATTGTGAACAAAAATTAAAAACGTTCTCATATAAGCTCTGTCCCTGCGACACCTGCTGCCATGTCTGTCTGGTACACAGCTGAATCCATCAATAGGCAGTTTTGCCTCATATAACCTACACCAAACTACTGCCTGTTTTATACATGCTTTACAGTAATGAAGAGTCACCGAAGAGCAAAGAAAATAAAGTTTATGACGCAAAATAGCCAACAGTGACTGAAAGAAATTCAAAATTGTGTATTCCCTCTTCTATTTCCTCTCAGTATGAAACTATAGTAAACTTGCTGTACCAGTATAAAGGTCATCCGAGGTAATGGGAGTAGATAAATCACTATTGTACATCAACTTCTGTGCTCTTTCACGTGTTTAATGATGTCTCCCTCTCTTTTTATGGGCTACTCCATGTTCTGTTTCTCTCATTGCTCTTGTCTATTTCAACGTATAGATATAAACTCGGATATCAAATGGCCCATTTGCACAGCCTGCTGACCCAACCGCTTCAACCGGGAGTGAGCAATTCCTCTCCAGCAAACCATGTCTGCGGCCCACTCATTCGCATCACCCTCGAGGGGGAGGAAAAGGACCGTTACAGTGATTCTCAGTGGATGGAGGCACAGCGGGAAGCAAAAAAATGACTTGGACGAGCGGATGCTGCCCTCATGTGGCCAGGGTGAGAAGAGCTTAAATGATCCGTTGTCCTCCATGCAGCTATTATTAAAGGCCTGAAAATGACAGACACACTGCATAGACCACTCACTAGCGTTGTTTTTTTTGTGTAATTGTCTGTTTTTATTAATGGTAAACACAGACAGAATGGAAATGTGGGAAAGCCATCGAAACACGTGCCAGCCATGACTGCATCAGACAGGGAGGTGATTGATGAGAGCGGTTATAAGTGTGTTGACTTGTGCCTGTGTATTTGTGGGCGTGCAGTGGTGGGAGGAAGCACGCATACCAACCTGTGGCTTGTCAATTGTAGACAGCATGTCTTGAACGCGCTTCCCCTCTGAATCATGATCTAGGGGGACAGGAGCAAAGAAAGAAGGAGTCATTATCAAAAATCAATCACAAGAGGCATTTTTAATTTGATAATCAGCAAATAAATGGGAGACTGACAATGTGTGTGTGAGACACGTGGAGATCAAGAGGGCAATTCTGCCACATGTCAGGTCATAATTGCAATTGTGTCTGCGCAATTCCTACATTTCGGGATTTGACTCTGGCTCTTGATTTTTTTTTTTTTCTCTTAAATAAAAAAAGAAAAAAACAGAGGGGAAAAAAAAAGAAAAGAAACATTCCAACATCCCAAGTTTCAAAACAGATTCACATGAACAATTCTGGCAGCGCTGCCAAAACAAGCGGCTGTTGATTGACAGGTGAAGGTTTTTCAATTCCCACAAGCCATGTTATTGTGATATCTAGAAATCTATGGTTCATTACTGCAAGAGAGTCAGCCAAGGTTTGTGAGTAGATTGGGAAACCACTGGGTCAAAAAAAGTCAGCTAAAAAGCAATTTGACTCCCTAATCAACCCTAATATTGTCCGCGATAAGATCCTATCCAACTACTAATTCGGTCGTCTGTGAAAAAGAAGGTCAGAAGAAGCCCAAAAATAGAGCAAAAACAGACCCAAATTCTTCTGTTGTTTAATGTTGTGTGATGCAACACTTGTTTTCTTCAGCAGGCACCTATTTCATCTCATCAAGTCATAACGAACACAGCCCTTGGAAAAAAAAAAAAAAAAAACACTAAATTATCCAGCAGAAAAGCATTAGCCTCGAGTTCCTGACCCAGAGCGAATAAAACGGGGATCACCAAAAAGATAAAAATACATGACTCATATTCCACAACAACTTGTCTGTTGTTTGGAATAACTATTCATCATAAATCACTAACTTATTATGTACCGTTTTCAATCAATTGCCCTGCACCTGAGAGTAATTATCCACAGAATGATGTAGCCTCAGCTGTGTTGTGGTAGCCCAGCAGAACATACTGTCATTCATATGTAGTTGGTGGATTTAACAGGAAAACAGTATTAAGAAATTTCCCTTAAATTGGTTTTTGAGAAATAATTGTTTCCACTTTTCACACACTGAGAAAATATTGTGTCTAATCATTTATTTAGGATTTGAATATCAAGAGGGGAATCACTGCAGAAGCATTTAGTTGATTAAATAAGAGAAAACTAATCATCCAGATTTTTGATAATTGACCTATCAAAGAATCGCCCAAAAAAAAAGCCTGACTTTTACTGTTCTAGCTCCTGATTTTGTTTTCCTCTTTTTATAATGTTGCAAATGGAAAAACTTGGGGTTTCGGACTTTCAGCCAGACATAACAAGCAATCTAAAAATGTCACCTTGGACTGTGTGGGATTGTGTGAAACATTTTTGTGTCACATTTTACACCGTAAATTTATTCCTTAGACATTTCGTGTAATAAATCATTGATCAATCTGTTAAAAAATAAAAATAAAAACATCAGTCGAAAAATAAAAGAATGATCATTAGTTGAAGCCCGAAAGGTCATAAATCTGAGTTATGGGATCTGAAATTCAGTGGTGTTCTTTCTACTCTACCTGCTACCTGTGCTCTGGGGGGGTGAACAGCCTCTTTTAGTCTGAGATGGGGGAATTCTCCGTTGTTAGGGCCTGTGCACTAATATACATATAGCATTAACATATACACACAAACACAAACCCATGCACGGCTCTGGTCCAGTGATATGACACAGCTAGAGGTGATTTAATGGACACTCGGGGTTGTTATGAGGGCGAGTGTACGAGTGTGTGTGTGTCTGTGTGTGTGTGTGTACATGTGTGGGCAATGGAAGTCTTTCCCCCCTGTGTGATCCCGGCAGTTGAGGTTTTTCCGACCAGCGGAGGTCTGCTTTCCCCATCTGAGTCTGACCGCTGTAAATCACACAGGATGTGTGTGGGTGTGTGTGTTGGTGTGTGTGTGTGGGGGTGTGCGTGTGAGTGTGTGTGTGGGTCAGCAATACAAAATATGTAAAAACAACCCTTTCCGTTTGATGAGTGTGTTACTGTGGTACAGGGGTGAATAGGACTTGAATCAAACAGGCATTTACACATACATGGACACGAAAAACAAAATAAAACATACACACACACACACACACACACACACACACACACACACACACACATTCACAGTATACTTATGTACAAACCAGTTTGTGTTTCCAACATCACTGTATACTTAGAGCAAGTGATGGAGAGATTGTGTGTGTGCAACTCTGTGTGTGTGTGTGTGTGTGTGTGTGTGTGTGTGTGTGTGTGTGTGTGTGTGTTAGAACGTGCGTGTGAGTGGTTAAGTCCCTCTGACAGATTCTGCGGAGGAGAGGACCTCGCTGTGCCTGGGGGTACACTTATGAGTCATGGCAACAGTGATGTCATGGAAGCACAACCTCAACTTGACCTCTGTGTGTGCACGAGTGTGTGAGTGTGTGTGTGTGTTTTAGACAGGATGATAAAAAAAAAAAAAAAAAAAAAAAGCACGGGGGAGACTGGGGAGTTTTGTGTCTCCAAAGTCCCGGTATCAGGTTTCAGGGGCTTGATGGCTCAGTGATGGGTGATATAAGGAGTTTAGTAGAGCTACTGTGTGTGTGTGTGTGTGTGTGTGGGTGTGTGTGTGTGTGTGTGTGTGTGTGTGTGTGGGTGTCCGTGTGTGTATGTGCGTGTGTGTACACGCGTGCGTTTTGTGTGTCTCTCTGTGTGCGTCTGTGTGTGTTTGGGTTGTGTGTGTGTGTTTTAGACAGGATGATAAAAAAAAGGAAAAAAAAAAAGTTGGATAACCCACAAACTCTGTGACAGAAGGGAGAGATTTATTTAATATTTCAGGAGACCAGTAATAAAGTTTGAAAAACACTACTGCTTTACCTCACCGCTAAGTGTTATGACTCGCTGTGGTTGTTGAGTCCAGCTGTTTAAGTGTTTAATACGGAGGACGACCACAAAGACTTGATGCTGACGACTGAAACAGAAACTGAATCTCCTCTCGGTGCAACTACACACACACACACACAACACACACACCACACACACTCACACATCCTTGTTTTAATTTATTAGCGGGGACCCGTCACTGACATAATGCATTCCCTAGCCCCTTACCCTAACATTAGCCAAAACACAAGTGAAGGCCAAACGCTAACCCTAAAACCACGTCTCAACCCCCAAACAGCCATTTAAACGTGTGGGGTCCAGCATTTTGGTCCCCACAAGTAAAGTGGGCTCCAGGTTTTCAGACCCCACAAATATAGTAAAATAAGCCCAAACGCGCGCACACACACACACACACACACACACACACAACCGCACACACACACACACACACCCACACATCCTTGTTTTAATTTATTAGCAGGGACCCGTCACTGACATAATGCATTCCCTAGCCCCTTACCTAACATTAGCCAAAACACAAGTGAAGGCCAAACGCTAACCCTAAAACCACGTCTCAACCCCCAAACAGCCATTTAAACGTGTGGGGTCCAGCATTTGGTCCCCACAAGTAAAGTGGGCTCCAGGTTTTCAGACCCCACAAATATAGTAAAATAAGCCCAAACGCGCGCACACACACACACACAACACACACACCACACACACTCACACATCCTTGTTTTAATTTATTAGCAGGGACCCGTCACTGACATAATGCATTCCCTAGCCCCTTACCTAACATTAGCCAAAACACAAGTGAAGGCCAAACGCTAACCCTAAAACCACGTCTCAACCCCCAAACAGCCATTTAAACGTGTGGGGTCCAGCATTTGGTCCCCACAAGTAAAGTGGGCTCCAGGTTTTCAGACCCCACAAATATAGTAAAATAAGCCCACACACGCGCACACACACACACACAACACACACACCACACACACTCACACATCCTTGTTTTAATTTATTAGCAGGGACCCGTCACTGACATAATGCATTCCCTAGCCCCTTACCTAACATTAGCCAAAACACAAGTGAAGGCCAAACGCTAACCCTAAAACCACGTCTCAACCCCCAAACAGCCATTTAAACGTGTGGGGTCCAGCATTTTGGTCCCCACAAGTAAAGTGGGCTCCAGGTTTTCAGACCCCACAAATATAGTAAAATAAGCCCAAACGCGCGCACACACACACACACACACACACACACACACACACACAACACACACACCACACACACTCACACATCCTTGTTTTAATTTATTAGCGGGGACCCGTCACTGACATAATGCATTCCCTAGCCCCTTACCCTAACATTAGCCAAAACACAAGTGAAGGCCAAACGCTAACCCTAAAACCACGTCTCAACCCCCAAACAGCCATTTAAACGTGTGGGGTCCAGCATTTTGGTCCCCACAAGTAAAGTGGGCTCCAGGTTTTCAGACCCCACAAATATAGTAAAATAAGCCCAAACGCGCGCACACACACACACACACATGCACAAACGCACACACACACACACACACACACACTGTCTCTCTCTCTACTCTACGTCTGTCCCTCAGCTCCTCTATTTTCTGTTTATGTGCTGCCCACGCACCCTCACTTCCTCTCCTCGTCTGACCTCACATCCTGTCTGTGTCTGACCGCCTGTGTTTGATTACCAAGGACAGCCAGACGGAGCAAAGGAGCACAACGGACGGCAGGAAAAGAAGAGGAATGAGGAATGAGGGATGAGGAATGAGGAATTGTAGGGGGGGGCAGCAGGCCAGGCCGAAACCAGGCGAGAGGGGGATTTAGAGGAAGAAAGAGACACTGAAGGACAGACTGCTGAGAGAGAGAGGACAGGCAGGAGGAGTCTGGGTAAGAGATTAGGTAGGAAAACACAAGGAAATTGAGAGACGAGGAGCGAGCCAGGGATCAACAGAGAGGAGGAGAAATGGAGGAATGAAAGGAGAGAGGAAGGCGAGAGCTTAAGAAGATGTGAGGCAAGGATTACACAACCTTATGTGACATCATCATAGGGCGCAGAGCAGATGCGCACCACCGATCCCAGTTTAGTCGTCGTTACGCTACAGGTCACTGATACTGACACAAGACACCGAAATCAAATTCTGAAACTATTTCATTAAGTCACTGTAACAGTGTCTTGAGGTGAAAGGAGACGCTGGTTGTAGAAGGATTTCGCGCCGCTGCAAAATTCCCGTCTCAAAGTTTTCTTTTACTTATGTCTTCAACGTCCCTCGAGGCAAGGACACAGGTGTCTCCTGGGTAGTCTGGCAATACAACGCGTTTATTTCGTGGCCTTCAGCTGTGAATATTTCAACCTGAGGGATGATCTTTTTGGCTTACTGGCTCACTCAGAGGCGCTAATCAGAGCTGTAGCAGATTAGGAACACGTTGGAATCTTAGAGGAATGGTTTAACATTTTTGGAAATATGCTTTGTTGCTTTGTTACAGTTAGATAAGAGGATTGATTCCACCACCATGTCTATACACAGAATAGCTACAGCGAAGAGCCGATTATCTGAGCTAAGCAAAAAGACAGGAGGAGGCAGCTAACCTGCCTGTCTAAAAACGCTAAAAAAGACTTATTTCTTAGGCAGGTCACTAACTTCCTGGAGACTCCACCGCTTTCTGGGAAACCCTGGGTTTCTGGTGGCCGGTGGCTGGTGTCCGGTGACAAGGTTTCCATTCTTCAAGCCAAGCTACGTAAACCACCTGCTACCTAGCTTTATATGTCGTGGGCAGACATGAGAGAGGCATCGGTCTTCTAATCTAAGTCTCGGCAAGAAAGTGAATAAACATATTCACCGAAACGTCAAACTCATCCTAAAACTGCTAAATATTTTACTCAGGTCTCTGTAAAGTATAATTTATAGCTTGAGCTCACTATTTTGTGGCACAGAAAATACTATGTTAATCTCTGTGACTGTATATTTTTTAGCAAAATTCTCCTTGGGAGGCTTTGCCTTTGATTTTTTTTTTTTTTTTTTTTAATCAAAGAACCAGACATTTTCTAACATAGTTGCTCATCTTTTGCACTGATGATTCAACCAGGAGAGTTTAATGGCTGTCTGAGCCTCTGAAGTACTCCAACTTAAGTCAGCCAAAATAGTCTACATTGAAAAGGAATGGGAACTTTTACTTCCTAAACCCGGGCCACCTGAAATAATTCCCCACTGCAATTCTGTTCCATGGATCAAATTAGGAAAACACACATTGGATAATGCGGAAGCACATAAATACTTGGTGTGAGCATCATTCTGTCTCCATTCTTCTCATTCCTTCCCCCACTCCTTAGTTCTCCATCTTTGCAAACCTAAGACCTCCTCAAATATATAAATGGACATGTTTACACAAATCTTTTTTTTTTTTATGGCCAACACCTACACACTTTAAAAATAATGGTGTCACTTGCGAAAAGAGCAACAGTAAAACTGAGTCACATTGACACTGAGGAGGTTGCATTCCTCTCGCATGACATCCTGTGGTTCTTAGACTGAGTCTGTCTGCACTGGGACAGAAAGAGACCTTTAAGGACTGGAAAAAAAAATGTGAAAAATGTGGCAACGGTCGCTCATTCATGCAACCCCATCCACCCACCCACCCCCTAACTACACACACACACACACAGGGCCAAAGGCGCTGGGTGTGTGAGTCGACCTTAAGGAACAAAGGGAGATATGATACCCATCTTTAGAAGCCTCTAATCAGGGAGTACAAAGCAAAGTGATGAACACTCAGCTGGAAAAGGAGAGAGAGAGAGAGAGAGATTGAGAGTGAGAGATGTGGAGATGAGAGGGAGGACAGACAGAAGTGGACAGGGAGGAAAGTGTGGGGACAGAGTGAGAGGGAGGGAGGAGAGTGAAGAGGAAAATGGAGGTAGTGAGGGGCACAGACCTTGGATTCCACACTATTATCATCTGCTGCATAGTGAGCATTCCATCTGTTCAACAGCTGGGCTACACAGACACAAACACTCACCCTCGCCCTCACCCTCACACACAACCGCACACACTCACCCTCACCCTCTCACACACACACGCATGCACACTCACATGCGCACACACACACACACATGCACGCACGCACGCACATACACGTGCACACACACACACACAGCAGAGAAGTCGTTGGGACATGCCTGAAATTGTGGTTGTCATGGTGAAGGTTTGGTTCTCATGGCCAGAGTCCTGATCGTTTATAAAGGGGATTAGAGAGGGAGGGACAGACAGAGAGACTGGCACAGAGAGATGGAGAAGTGGATTAAGAACGACAGCAGAGGAAAGGCAGAGGAAAGGAAAAAAAACAAAACCAAAATTAAAATTAAAATATAAATACATTTTTTTAAAAAAAATCAATACTAAAACAGAGAGGAAAACTTTAAAAGACGAACAGAGGCAGACCTGCAAATAAGCAGCCTGGCCATGTCCTCTCTCTGCACTAACATAATTTATTAGTCCTCGTGTAAATGAGAAATCCAGTTTCCCTAATCGGGGCAAGGCGGCGAGTGAATCAAGTTATTAAAGCTAGGTTTCTGCTAAAGAAATTCAATTTCTTGGCTGTGAATAACCAGGTGTCTAAGAGTGTCAGTGACAAAGACAGCAGTATAAATATTTCTATGGCAGCAAAGTAGAGCACTGATAATAAAGGTTATTATTTTTGTGCCCTAGTGTCTCAAATATTGAAATCCAAATTCCAACTTAAACTGAAACTAAAACAAATAAGTCACAGTATAAACACATATAACTGCATTCTCCAGTTCCCTGCCTTAACCTGATTTCGCTCAATAACCAGGTTTCATATGTACACGTAAACGTAGACAGAGAAAGACAGAGAGACCTTGTCCACTGCAGCCCTCTCACTAAGGAGAGACGAGTGTCTCCACTGCCAAGCGACACAAAAACTCTCTCCACTTTTCCAAGAAAAGTACAAAGAGTGTGCACACGTATGCACGTGTGTTTATGTAAGTGTGTACGTGCTGCGAACAGTGCAGCGACCTGGCCAGGCAGCGAGGGATTATGGGGGATGAGTTTGTCAGAGCCCTGACCCCATCCAACCCTGCTCAGCCCAAAAAGTCTTGAGAGTGTGACTGCAGACTGGCAGACAGAGTGGAAGACAAATCCACAGCCTGACAGACAGCAGAGGCAAAAAGGGAGAGCGATAGTGGCAGGGAAATGGAGAAAGACAAGCAAAGAGACAAACAGAGAAAGAAGAAAGACGAAGCAGCGGGCTGATGGAACCACAGGGAACGGCGGTAAAGATGGACCAAGGCTATGTCCAAACAATCGCAAAAACAATATGTAATGTAAGACACATCTGTTTCGGCGTATTTTAATTCCAGTCTGCACCAATCTCTAGTTTTTGACCACATAGGATGAAGATGTTTCACTCACTAAAGTAAACACAGGTAATCTGAAGGACCAGGGAAACAGAATTGGTTGTCATGTGACCCGTCCATACCAAAAACTTTTTTTTTTTGTTTGGTTATTTTATTTTGATGTGTCATCATTGCGAATTCTTAGAAAATGGTTCCACGTGAAGGCAAAACTTTGGACGATGTGGCAGCATCGTTGCTCAGTTTGCCCAAATGACAAATTTGAAAATTACATAGTAATGGCGAAGTCTGGAATGACTTTTACTTAATAATAACAGCCTGAACTTAAATGTCCTGTTTATAGAATTTTTCAACTAAAAATAAAAAAATTGACCAATGTCGGTACCATCACCATAACTGAATAAGATCGTAGCTAAATAATCAGTAGACCGCGTAGCCCTTTGCTGTCTTAGTTTATCCGTCAAAGAAATAGCTTTTTGTCATTCAGACGTAGGTGGTCTTTGCGTCAGTTTTCCTCATCCAGACAGGTCCGCCACAATGCTTGTGCAGTGTTGCATACCTGATGTGTGAAAGGGATCAGTGTCACTGCTGGTAAACGGCGGTGAGTTACGAATTTATCAAGTGAACGTGAAGAGTGGAGGTTTTTTTGTTTTTCTAACAAGCTGCATCAATGTTGTATTTTTCAAGACTTTCTATTGCCGGTGAATTGGATCGGTTTCAACAATTGCCGCTTTAAGAGTCATAGCCCCGACTCTTAATTTACTCAGGTGTTTATTAAGACATGAGTACAAATTACCAGTACACTTAAAGGAGCTCCTGCTTGAAGCATTTATATTTGCAAAGGATTACAGTTAAGATGTTCTTGTGCCGTAAGCCAATACAAAGTCCTGCAGAGACATAAGATGTGAGAAAAACAAAAGGTGGCAGCGGCTCTTGAGTACAGTTATCTTATTCATTTACAGCGGCCGCAGTGTTGTCTCAAAATGAATGACATATTAGTCTAACAATGCTGCACGCAAGAGCTTTAAATCCGCTCAAAATTTTTAAAGTGTGCACAACTGACCTGAGCAGTAAGCCGCAGATGTCTGAGGGTTTATGCATTTCATCTATCGAAATACTTAATTTGATTAGCTCCCTTTGACCCTGACGAAGCAGTTAAAAAGACTTATTATTATGTAACAGGGTTCGAAGTTAATACAGAGCGGTCAGGTGCTATAGTCTGATAGTGTGGCGAGTTTATTGCTTGTATCACATGGTCCATTCAGCTGAATGGGGAAATGTCTGGCGTACTCATTGTGATTGGCGAGAACAACCTCCCCTTCTAATCCCACTAGTCCTGTTACATGATATCAGCGGGAAAGACATTCCTCTGCTGGTAAAGCCATCCCTTGTTCTCTCTCTGTTTTCTGTACATCCCCCATTTTGGCTCCCTCATTCCCCAGTTCCTCTCCTTCATCTCTCTCCTTTCCTATCCTCTCGTCTTATCTTTGCCATGTCTTTCTTTTCTCAACATTCCCTCTTCTCTTCCCCCTCTTCCAGCCCTCTATCCTCCAGCTTGCCCTACTAAAATGGCCGTATTTGGGTTTGAGGCAAGGGGTTGGGGTTAGTTGGAAGGTGTGGGGAGGGGGCTGAGATTATCGCCATGGCGATCCACATCATAACAGTTGAGTCAGGGAAGGGCGGGTATGTGTTCACTTCCAGGCCTGTTACTACATTTACTGCAGGAAGAGCTGGGGGACGAGTTTGATGTTAATATAAGCGCTGAGTCATGACTCGGTCAAAGGCCACTTGAGCTAATGAGGATGACATCAGCAAAAAATTTACAGGACCTCCTTTTTACTAGCACCATTGTTTTAAAACCGTTGCTTTATTGGTAATACAAGTTCATTAGCAGGGAACATTGTCAGAGGGAAAGAAAAAAAAAAATCACATAAAGTTGCACGGCACTGGTGCAAAACCCAAATCACTCATCAAAGAGACAATAGTGGTGATGGATTTGTTTTTGTTGGATCTGGTTTTTATGGTGCCCTAATGTTTTTCAATGTCCTTGTACTCTTTCGCTGTAATTTTGGTGATGGCAAAGGTAAAGTCTTCATAAGCAGTAACTAAAGCAATATTTTGCCGTTGCTTTATAGATCAGTTATAGGATTGCCAGGTTGTAAAACAATTCCTCTGGGTAATCTTTATCATTCCCCAGCAGGTCACTTGCTTAGCACTTAGCTCAGTAACCAAAAAATGCTGTATGTTAATTTCAGGACAATGGTAAATCGTTTATTCGACACTAATATAACCATTAATTAGAACTATAATCCATCTATAAAAGCTGCCTTAATAAATAACGGTACTAATTATTTTTATGCTTCTTTCATTTTCAATAACTTTAATAACAAGCACTGGCAAAATTATGTCAATCAATCAATTAGACAAAAAGAGACCTGTGATTTGAATGGCACTCTATTTAAGTTTTAAATAGTGATTTATCTTCAAAGAAGAAAATGAAACACATTCTTCCTCTAAAAACTTTGAAAAACATTTTTAATGTTACATAATTAATGCTGCTACAGCCTAACTTGGTCTGGTATGACAAGTAGCTTATGGTAGCCAGCGTTGGTTGTATTTCTCTAACGTTTGCTACTCTGTTTACTTGTGTTCCTCTTCATTACGCCACGTTATAGCATTTTAAATTATCCTGGAATCGTCAGCTGTGGCTACAGTGTTTGCTATTTGCTTTAAGGTTTCCGCAAGAAAAATCTATCTATCTATGTTACTGCGAAGAGAGAAAAATAAGGTGAAATAAAATACAGAGTAACCTCTCACTGTCTACCATATATGGTATAATTTCTATCCTTTTTTCTATTCCTGCTGAGCTTAATCAAATCCTGATGATGGCATCGTTGCTGGAACTTTTATAGTATTGTTATTAAAACTGTCTGAAAAGGGAGGACAAAGTGGACAATGGGGGAGAAATCGGTTTTCTTGGATGACCAAGCAAGAAAAAAATGATTTGTAATAAATATGGTTCAAAAGTTTCATCAGGTCTGAAGCAAAGAATGTGGCAAGAACTGAGAGAACATTAAATTCCAGTAGGGTTTTCCTTGTTTCAAAACATCCTTCTTGGCACATTTTCATTATGTTTGGCGATGAAGAAAAACTTAAGTTGCTTCTTAGGTTTAGATTCACTGTGTCAACAGAGAGGATACATGAAATGTTTTCCTTTAATTTTGACGCTAAGACAAATGTGCAACTGAAAATGAACTTTACGGAATTCTTAGGAGACTCAAGTGCTTTCCCAAGAAAAAGAGGAAAAGCTTCTTATGCACAATTTTCATTAAAGTTACGTTTTTTTTCCTCCACATAACAGACATGTCTCCACAGTTCTCATTACAGTCCAGCAGACCCCTGTAATATCTTTGACCCTTGATATTTTCCTCATCTCTCATACGAGGGGGCCAAAATGGTGGACATAGCGGTCATTGCACACATCGTTTCTCCCGAATTCACAGCACTTGGCAACGACATAGAGGCAAAGATGGAGGAGCTGCGGGTGCTGGTCCATCTGTTTCTGCTGAAATCCCAGATTCAGCAAGTGAGAGACAGGATCTGTGGTGGTGATGATGCAGAGCCAAGATGGAGGAACAGAGGGGACGGGCCCCACATCTGTTTCTACTCAGCAAGCAGCTCTGTTCTGAGGAAAAAGGCCTGTTGAGCTGGCTTTACTGGGGAATGGTCACTGCATTCGCCAAGTCAGCCTGCTGCCTTACTGGCACTGGGGCAGGAGCCACGCGCGCACAAGCGCACACACACACACGCACACACACACACACACGTGTGCGTGCACACACACCCAACCAAGGGCATCAAGGGCAAAGCGTAGTGTGTGTGTGTGTGTGTGTGTGTGGTATTCTGGGTTGGACCATACTCGGATGCACCGGGCCAAGCAGCAACTTTTTCGGAATGTTTGTACTGTGCTCTTAAACTCTTTGTCTCTCCGTCTTTCCATCCCTCCATTCCCTGTGATGTAGGAGTTCTGGTTCACTTTTTTTTTTCCCCTCCTCTCTATACAGACCTTCCATCCATCTCCCTCCTCTCCCATCTCTCCTTCAAACCCTGCATTCCTCTACTCTCTCTGTTTGCCCCCCTGCCTCTCGCCAATCCTCTGGACCCTCATGCTCTGATTGTTTTACAGGAAGCCTAGTCACGGGGTGTTTGTGCATGAGTGTGTTTCTGGGTGTGTGTGTGTGTTTCTGGGTCTATGTGTGTGTGTGCGCATGTGTGTGTTTTTTGTGTGTTGTGTGGTACATCTAGCTGACTCAGCCTGATCTCCACCCCAGTACTTAGACCCTAGTAGACCAGAACAGACGACCGATAACATGCTGACATGTTCCTGTCTGTCATGTGTGTTACTGTTGTTTGAGTACTACAGTATGTGCCACATGAAACTGTGAAAGTCATTAACTAAGATTTCGTCTCTGCTCTACTTTTCCTCCTTCGGCACTCCTCTATGATGATAGTCTGTTATGTTTTCTACAGCAGTGTGGTGTGTGACTGTGTGTGTGTGACTGTATGCACATGTGTGTGTGTGTGTTTATGTGTGTGTGTGCACGTACAGTTTAGTCAAACACTGCCTCTTCTGTATGGACATGTTTTGCATTTGCGTTTTGCAGATGTCCGGACTTGCAAACGCACCGTTGCAAGCCTGAGTATAAAATGAGTATATGTGTGCCGTTCTTGTGTTAGAGCGAATTGTATACCGGTCTCATTGACCTGGGACACACACACACACATATGCCAACACCTGGCCCAGATGGAATATTCCTCTGATCTGACACCGTGCTGTGCTGGGAGGTTTTATGACTTGAGTAAATGTTAAAAAAAAAAAGAAAAAAAAAAAGTTTGATAGTTGCAGTTATCAAGTAGATGAATTTATGCGTCATTTTATGTTTCCCTGTCATCACCTCTACAGACAGCCTTGTGTGTTATGTATATATTTGCATAAATTAGATCCTCTGCTCTTTTTAATAACGCAGACTCACGTCTGACGTGTCCACAGACGTGTCATTTAAGAGGAAACAGTACCACAAGTGTGTGTACTCTATTGTCTCTGCACACGTGCACTGTTTTTTCGTGCGTGTGCGATAAGGTTGAGCTGCGGTGTCTAAATCTCGGCACTCAAAGGTTCCCTTCATCTCGAGCAGGACTCTACAGGTATGTGATTTCCCCCCGCACACATACCCCCACCACCACCACCACCACCACCCCCCTCCTCCCTCGTGGCTCAGCCTTCACCAACAAGGCCAGTATTGTAGGGAGGGTAAAACGATAGCACTCAGGGACAGGTTCAGCTATGTGGTTACCCAGACAACCCCTCTTACCCCCTTCCCCACCTTCCCACCTCAATCCCTCCATGCTCTCCCCACTGGATCCCTTCATCTCACTGAAGAGGACAAAGACATTCACATAGAGGCAGAGAGGTCAGAGAGGATGCAGTTATTCTTCCAGAAAGAGATATGAGCTGGTTGTGCAGTACGTTGAGATATCCACTATTTGGAAAATAAAAAGGGCCCTACCTGCAGTGATGTAGGTTTGCTGTCGGTTTTGGACTGAAATTTTAAAAATGAGAAGAGGAAATGCAAATGGCGCGGCGGCCCTTTTGATTTTCCCCTCATGCATCCAGCATATATCCCTGAATGTGTGTCCGGGTGCAGGTTTTTTGTCTAACTGTGAGTGTTTTAGGGGACTAATGGGCTGGAGGTGTTTTATGTTAACAGTGGAAAAAGACAGAATCAAAGTACGCTTCCTAGAAAGGAAAACATTTAAAGCCTGCCGTGGACCTTTACTCTTCATCAACAGTTATTACTATCGCGAGGAGTGTGACAGTCTCCCCTCCAACTTTCTGTGTCTGTGCGCATCCCACCTTGTGCGTGTGTCTCTGGTTCGCTGTTTCGGGGACTGCTGCGGAGTCGTCTCTCCGGCTTCTTCCCTCCTGGACTGCTGACACCTCCCCCTGACCCAACTGACCCGAGCAATGGGGCGTGTGATTTGTTGCTGCATCACAAATTACATTACAACAGAATTTACAGTTATTCACGAAGAAGAAAAAGAATGATTTCTGCATTTTTTTTTTTTTTTTTACCCTGGTAAGGTCCTAATTTCTGTGTCCCAGTGAGAACTTGTCACACACTGATACACCAACTCTGAAGACCAAATTTATCTTCAGTATTTCTTATCCTACCGCGTACAACAGGTACAACAGTAAATCAATAGAGCTGAGGGCTTCCACTTGTTTTTCATGCTCATGTTCTCACTTTTGACTGAAGGGGGAGATTTAGATGGCGCTGATGTTTTTCCTTGACATGTAGTGATGTGATTACATGAACAATATCTAAAAAAGCTGCTGGATTAATCAAAGTATTAAAAGACAAATCTGGAAGCCAGCCCATTAATGAGTATCAGAAGGCTGAAGAGGCAGTATGGTCACCTGTATCCGTTGTGTGCCGGCCCCAGACTGCCCTTATAGAGAGTGGAGGGAGGGGAGTTAAGTCGGTTCTGTCGCTCTAGTTGTCTCTGTTCCTTTATCTTTTTGGGCTGTGGCTTACTGTACGTCTCCTCTCTGCCTATGTAGTTAGACATCCCATAAACTGGGATGATTTCTGAAGGAGAGGAGAGAGAAGAAGAGAGGAAGGGAGAGGAGAGGAGGATTAATGTCAAACAAAAATCTGTGCAAAGCATATTCTTTTTTATTGGATTAATAATTGGATTTTCAATTCCACATAAAACCCCTGATTTTTTTTTTTTGCAGTAGCCATAAAGTCCAGTCAGCATGTCAGTACCTGGATCGCCGTACATGGGGGGAAGGTGGTGCTGGTAGTACTGGTGGGGGGGCAGCTCTCCTGGGCTGACAGGGGGGTAGAAAGAGTGGGAGTTGGGGATGAAGTGGGGGGGAGCCAGGTAGGGGGGCAGGTGGTGTGTGGGGGAAAGGGCTGGAGAGTAAGAGGGAGGGTAGCACTCTGGAGATTGGGGGGTCACCACCACCCGGCGGACCCCTGTGGTATCCTCCAGCACCTGGGGGAAAGAAGAGAAAAGGAAGAAATTCAAAATAGAGTATGCGTTTCTGGAATTTCCAAGTTTAGAGCACACTTGGAAATTTTGCACACTGACAGCTTCAAACCAAAATGCTTGAAATTTAACATTTGGTACACAACACCAAAATTTAATTTAGGACAAGAGGAGACATATACAGATATTCTAATGAAGTGGTTCAGCTTCTTTATTCTTCCCTAGTTTCTACATAAAGTATCATTTGAGATGATATCAAAGGTTTTTATATACATAAGATGCCTTAATAAGAATAACCTTCACCTTCTTGTTGGTGGCATCAATCTTCTTATCACACTCTAGACAAGAGAGTTAAGCATGATTCCCAAAATATCAAACTAGCCCTTTAAATTTCAACCGTCTATATATTTATATTTTTAGGATATTTCAAAGATTCGGAGATCCTCGCTGAATTGTTGTCATCTAGAGAATATTTTGCTGTTGCTTGCCTCATTTTGTAAAAGCAGGTGCACTGTCTGTCAAATGGTGAATATCTAATAAAGAAACTCATTGCATAATTTATTTAACAAGTGAGGCATTGTGCTGTTAGATTGCTTTGTCCCTCAAAGTAATGAAAACAAGCACTGCAATGTTGTCATCAGATGGTCTACAGATTTCAATAACAATTGGTTTCAAAGAACTGACTC